>JADRCH010000030.1:3784368-3794664 GCA_019843965.1 Rhynchomys soricoides
AGAGAGAGAGAGAGAGAGAGAGAGAGAGAGAGAGAGAGAGAGAGAGAAAGAGAACACATTAAGTAAAATCTTAAAAAAAAATTCATGTGAGATATCTACGTGTCTATCACCCAGAGGTAACAATGAGCAGGGGAAATCCATTCCTTTGCTGCTCTGCACAAACACATCAAACTTTTTGGATAAGGGAGTTTGCCCCAATTACTAAGTTTTGGATATCCCTGCATTGCAGACAAGTTCCCCAGCTGGTCATCTCTTGACTAATTTGATTATTATACCACTTCCTGCTGTAAAGGTACGTTCTACCCGGGCCCGGAAAGCCTACTAGTCCTTGTGTATGTGACTCACCCACCTCTTCCTTTTACTCATTCTCTTCACAGCCTTGCTTGAACTTTTTCCTTATGTTTCTTCTTTATGGCATTTCTTTTCTTGTTTGAAAACACTCATTAAAACCCCAGTCAGTCAACCTTGCCTCACGGACTCCTTGTCACTCTGCCCTCCAGTGCTTCCAATGATCAATTAGAATTAGATAGAATTAATTAGACATTAAATGTGAGCTGGCCTGGATTCTGTTTCTAATACAGAATTTGAGCCTGGATTATGGCTTAGAAGTTATTCAGGGTAGTTTCTTCATTTTTCTAGAAGAAAACAGATGTAGAGAGTCTTCCCCAGATGAAAAACTCCTGTTTCCTGGCCCCAATCAGGTCCTTTCTACATTCCATCATGGGGGCAGTCCTCCTCTTTTGCCAGTTATTTTAACCTGGCTACACTGGCTCAATCCAACCAGCCATGTGCTAAGGTTAGAACGTCTGTCTCTCATCTTTCATTCAGTGTTGATACTGGGAAGTTACTTTATCATGTTAAGTTTTGCTTTCTCCAGAATGTATAGTGAGAGTGGTCACCTCGTGGTAAAATTATGAGGATCCACCAAGATGATCTCTGTACCTAGTATGTGGTGTGGTCCTATCGTGGTATGGATGGCGATGAGTGTGGGCAAGGGAAAACTAGCCTGGTACTCAATTTTCCTTGCTTCTCCTTATCGTCTCTGGTTCTTCACTTACATCCCTCAACTTCTTGCTCTTCCCGATGCCTTCACAAAGGGCGTTTTGCATTCTGACTTTGGCTTAAGGTATGAAGGTCCAAAACAATGGAACCTGTAACGTTAAAGTTAGCCTCAGAGAAGAAGAGTTGCTATGACCCACCTGTTTGAGATGACATTACGAAACTTGATCCTTCCTTTCAGAGACAAAAAAGTTTTGTAGTTAGATCTAAACTACAGGAGTTAAACCATAACTAAGTCCAAAGCTGTTAGGGGCCTTGAAGTGCAGTTGGTTGGAGAAGGAAGAGCTAAGCCTGGATTTAATGACCAGGGAAGATGTGTGGTGATAGGGACTGATGTATTTATAAAAAGATAAAGAGAGAAGGAATATGTTCTATGGGGTGTGGTGAGGTGTGGGGGAAGGGGGTGTCTCAGCGGGTCCATGCCTAGGCATTCCTTCCCCTGAGGGACCAGCCACAGATGGTATAGTATAGAATAGAGTTTATTCGGGGCATGGGGAGGGGAGTTAAGAGGGTAGTGGAGGCAGAGAAAGGCAGAGAGAGGGAGAGAGTAGAGAAGAGGCTGGCCATGAGCACGTGGAGAGGGGGGAAGGCAATAGGGAAGGGGCCAGGGGATAGAACAGGAACAAGAAGGGAAGAGACCAAGAGAACAAGAGAACAAGAGAGGGAGGGGGTGATATCTGGCTACTTCATGCTGGCATTGGGGTGACGTGTCCTTAGGGAACCTAGAAGAATGAGTATGGGGGATGTTTGTCCAGTCTTAGGAGAGTTGACTGTTTCCTTGCTATCCAGGATCTGTGGAGCCATTTGAGGATAGGTGAGAAGGAACAGGTCCAGTAGAAGTGTCTGTGTCTGTGAGAGGAGATTGGAACATCTGGAGGTTGCTTCCCTGGAGCTGTCTTAGATGTAGTAAGTGCCTGGACTTGACAAGATGCTGACACACACACAGAGAGAGAGAGAGAGAGAGAGAGAGAGAGAGAGAGAGAGAGAGAGAGAGAGAGAGAAAGCAACATGTTGTATGTTGGAAAGAAATGATTCACCATTTAGAAGACATGAGAGGAGAATGCAGAATGTATCAGGTATTTCAGGGCATTGGTTGCCATGCTAACAGGCTTGGATAATAACCTACTGTGACGAAGATTCTGTAAGGCATTTGAGCCAAGGAAGGCAGTGCTCATATGGCAATCAAGGTAGATCAGCTCTAGTCAGACTCCCTGATGTGGATGCCGCTTTGAGGTCGGGTAGACAGGTCTGGAGGCTGACACACTTGAGTAATTGAGATGGATTTTGAATTAAAGGGTCGCACCAAGAGATAAAAGTGGCAGGCCTTAGAAATATCATGTATATGGGTGCTGTGGAAGAACAAGGTCATGATGACTTGGGAGACCAGTATGCTTCACCATCCCAGGAACACAGAGTTCCATGATTATCATTATCAGTGATGAAGATGATGGGTGTAGCATAACAAACTGAATCTAAGGTGCCCTGAATAGCTATCATTGTCATTATCGCTAGTGAGGAGCTAGTAATCACTCACTTTTGCTTTCTTCATGCCTTTACTATGATAGACATTTTCAGTGCGCTTTCTGGTCTGTCACTCGAGCAGCCTCTGCTCCTTCCTTCTGCCTTTCTTTCACTACATGGCCTCCATCATCACCTAGCATGCTCATTATGCTTGTCATTGATTAAGCTTACTGTTATGATTTGAATGTAAAATGTCCCCCTCAGGCTAGTGTGTTTGAACACTTAGTCCCAAAATGGTGTCACTGTTTGAGAATTGTCCTTTGCAGGTAGAGCCACACCAGAGGAAGCAGGTGGTTGAAGGTCTAGAGCCCAATCCTACCTCACAGCCTATCTCTGCTTCCTGGTGTGCCAAGATGTGAGCAGTCAGAGCTGCCTCACACCATGCCTTCCTCACCGTGGTGGACTGGATCCTCTCAAACTGTAAGCCCACATAGATCCTGCCTTAATTAAGTTGCTTTCTTGTCTTGTGTTTGGTCAAGAAAATTATCTCATATGCACATTAAATTATAACCCTCATAAGGATAGACATCTTATGTTTCCTCCTATGTCCCTATTACCTAGAAAATACTTGGATTCCTATTGCCATTGAGTAAACACTTGAGGAGTGAGAGACAGTAAGGATGGGTGACCGGTAAAGAACATTAGCTGGTTTTAAGATCTGCTGAGAGGCATTGGAGAAGCAAGTTACCTACTCATAGTGACTTCTTGGAAGTTCCTACTCCATGCCAACTAAAGCTCAGTCTGGCATGTCTCTCCCTCCTTCCCTTCCTCTCAGGCAGGCTGTTCTTTTGCATTACAGTCTATTTAGTTTCACAATTTTATGACTGTGGTTGAGATTCCTGGCAAAATCAAAACCTCTGGGAATCTAACCTATAGTTTTAGAGGACAGAAACAGACACCCTGGTCAACTCTTGGTTATTTTATTTATTTATGGCTGGGCAAATTGGAGTTAAATAAACAAAAAAGTATGCCATTTGTTTGGAATCTGAGTAACTGGTCTTCAGATTTCCCACCATAGCTGGTAGAAGAGAGAAGAATGTGACAATTTAGAATGTGAAAATGATTTTTAAACAAGCAAGTTGGAAAGATGTTATTTTTTATGTGCTTCCTTCTCTCGTATGCTTCAGGGGGAAAATAGTGAAATTGCCTTTCCAAATGAGTGTTTTTACTTGCATCTTCTATTCAAGCCCCTAATCCCTGACCATGCTATGGTCCTTACAGTTCCAGGCCTTGACTGCTGGAAGGGGGCCCTTGCCTCTGCCCTGCTCCTGCCCCAACCATTCTATTCTCTGACAAACAGCACTGATTATTATTCTGTCTTCAATTGCATAAAAGGCCTCTGCAGACATGCTAATTTGCCAGATGATGAACTCACACAGTAACTTAGTCGGACTTTATACCAGTGATTACTATACTACTTATCACATAGCATCATTCAAAAATCTCTTATGTTTTCCCATAGTCTATGGACTATACTATCAACCCATTTATTTCAACTAGTCTGTAATTTCACCCAACATGTTTCCATAAAGTTCACCTTCACCTTCTTCGTGTTTTTCCTATTACATAGTGTGTAAAGAAGGGTCATGCTGGAATCCTGTTTACCTGACAGAAGATAATTTCTTCCCGATGGGGAGCACTCACATCTCTCATGGACTGAACCCTGGCCATAAAGTTCAGCATAACTGAAATTGATCATGTATAAAAGCATGCATCTTTTAGAAAGGTGAAAAGTGTTTGTTCTTTAACCCAAGGCACACATTCCTCAAATCAAACTGGTATCCTGTAATGGCTTGTTCTTATGGATGGTACCTCTTGTTCCCTGAGCTCACTGGAGACCCTCACACTGGCACCTTGAGTCGTGTTCCTTTGGTGTAGCATTCTAGGTCTACCTTGCTATTCCATTCTTGATTAAAACCATGTAATCTCATACATATTATCAATTTCGTTGGACAGCTACTTCTGACACAGTTCCTTGTTCTGTCCATGCTGCACCTACTCCTTTGTCTTTTGTGTTTGCAGAAGGGTTTGCAGAAGTGTTTGTCTACATTCCTTCTAGAACAAGCAATACAGCTAGACTTGAGGAACAGAGACTCCAGTGTCTTTTCTGTTGATGGAGACTGAGGTTATTTCTTCCACTCCTGGTTTCCACATGGAAGAATTCCCCCTTTAACTCTACAAGTCCCTTAATATTCAGCTTTTGTCTCTTACAGCTATGTCCTTCTTGGTGAGTGACAGCTTTGGGTTCATGCTTCTTCCCTGGTGGTGATCTCCATCAGTGATCCTAGTGCTGCACATTTGGTCCTTGTCCATGCCCACTGCACTTTGACCATTGGAAAACAAGGCCTAAGGCATCTGCATTGAAGTCTCAGACATCTGTTGAGCTATTCCAAGGACTGCATTTTAGGAAAGGAAGAACAGGAAGCTTATGTTAGCTTTTACACTATGTGTATGAGGGCCAATCTTTGCTGTCAGCTTCACTACTTTGGGAATGAACTAAAACCCAAATAGCTGGGCATGCCTCTGAGGGATTCCCTTGATTGGATCATTTAAGGTGTGAAGACCAACCCTAAATCTAGGCCTTTGAAGCATTATCTCCATGTGATGTAGGAGTGGCAAGGTGTGCATGGTGACAGCTACACATTGGAGATCTCTTATGCAGAGATATATGGATCTCATGCAGTCCTAAAGGTCAAAGCCATGGCCAGTGTGTGAGAATATAAGGGACCACGTTAGCATCAGCATTTGAATCTTGTCAGTGCCAAGTTCTCTATCTCCTGACTCAGGGTATTAGCTGCACTGTTCCTTACCATAAGCAGCCAATAAAAGCAACTTAAGGACAGAAGGGTTTATTCAAGCTTCTTTGAGAGCAAAGGCCATCATTTAAGGAAGGCATGATGGCAGGATTGAGAGGCACCTGGTCCCATTGTATCCATAGTCTGAAATCAGTAAGTTACTGCCTTCCCCTTTTGTTTCAGTCTGGCACCCAGTCATGAATGGTGGTGCTTACATTTACCATGGGACTTTCTTCCCCCATCAGTTACGCCTTTCTAGAAACATCATCATAAATTCACCTAGAGATGTGTTTACATACCTCTGCCTCCCAAGATCTGGAATCAAAGGCATGCACCACCATTGCCCAGCTCCATGGTGATACCAAATCGTGACAGGTTGACAAATGAAGATTAACCATCACACCAGGAACCCAGCCCTCTCCTTCTGTTTTGCCTATTTTTCAGGTGATCCAGTATTATGGGTGCTCTCAGGGAGTTCCACCGTGTGACCTGATGTTGCTATCTCAAAGGTGCCCACGCCATGCTCTCTGGTGCTGTTATCTCACATGGATGCTGACTTCCTGGTTCTATCATTAATCCTCAAATTTCCAGAGCAGAGATTGATTCTCCCAGGGCAGAAACAATGTATATTGTCAGTAAGAGGACAGTATAGACAGAAGAGCTACGGTCAGAAGAATGTTAGGCCACACAACTTCTGTTCTCTCAGGTTGACATAGATCTTGGCCAACTGAAGAAGAAAAATTTATATTTAGTTTAGTCTTGAATTCAGCTATTTCTCCAGGTGATCTGGAGCTTAGGATGTGTCTGAGATAGGAGTTTGCTTTTAGTTTTGTCAACTTTGAGCCAGTTTAAATCCCCTGTAACTGGTTCATTTTTAACTTTGCAATTAATTAAAAACAGTTAGTGGCCCTTATCACTTACCAAGAAGCCAGTTCGTTTAAGTCTAGATGCAGAATCAAGTCTGGGAAGCAACAGTTACAATGCTTGAAATATGCCTTTTACTACAGTAAGTTCATAGCATCAGGGAATGACTGTCTATTGAGCATGCTGTTTGCCTCTGTGGAAGCTTGGCCAAGCGGTGTTAAGATGCCTCAACTGGTGTTGGCAATAGATGACCACAGAGACCCTTTACTCTCATTCTGACCACCTGCAGCCCCTTTGCTTTAACTGATGGAGAAATAAGCAGTGCTACACAATACTCTGAAGTCTCGGAACAGCAAGAAGGAAGCACGAACACCTACTGTGGATGCCAAGATATAATACAACATTTTTAAAAAGCCAGACATAAAAAGACTTCATTCACATGAGCTCTCTAGAAAAGACAAATTACATAAAGACAGGGGATTGATGGCCAAGGCCTGGTGAGAAGAACTGTGTGAAAAGACCATTTCCTGGTACCTGGGTTTTGTTCTGAGATAATGAAGAGAGTGAACCTTTCAGCACAAAAGTGTAAATGTCACAACACTTTCCCCATTTAAAATTATAAACTTTATTACATGTGAATACCCCTCAATTTTTAAAAGCTGTTTAAAAATGGTGTGGCTCTTTTAAATTTGTGAAGCCAAATTTATATGTTTCAATAGCAAATTCAGAAGGGTGTTAGTGTATTCTGGCACTAGTAAGGTGCACACATTGAGACTTTACTGTCAGCCAACAATACTGTGTTAGAACGGTCCTAGTCATCAGTAGTTTCCTTTACATTTCTTTGCCTTCTTTTACTTATCTATGAAGGGCCTGTGCTTCTGTTACTGTGTTTGCACACTGTAAACTAAGCATCATTCTTTGTGCATAGTTTCAGTCTGGGTGACCATTTTAAAAGTCTATAGAGTTTTTTACTCTCTGGAGAAGGGTGGGTGATCAGTAGCTTTATATAAACAAACTGAGAAGGTGTCACATGAGATAAGAATCGTGGGACCACAAACCTAGGAACTATAGAATCTAAGAGACAAATATAGTGATCGTTCCAGCATTTCAAAGAGTCCATGGTCTTACTGATGACTTGATCTTTTAACAATCAGCAATGTGAGACATGTATGTATGCCTGCCTGTATGCATGTGCATCATATGCATGCCTGCCACCCATAGAAACAAGGAGAGGACTTTGGGTCCCCTGAAACTGGATTTATGGATGTTTGTCAGCCACCATGTGGGTGGTGGAAGTCAAACCAGAGTCCTATGCAAGAACAATGAATACTCCTAACCACTAGGCCATCTCTCCAGGCACAGAAATACATTTTTATGATATCTAGCTTGTGATACATTGTTTTGATACATTGTATCATTATTTGTGTACAAAATATCACCCATAACCTGTAAGCTTGCCTTTCTTTTATACTATCAAGGCAAAGCACATTACAGAAGGCATGCATTCAACATATTAAATCCAAACTTAAAGTGAATGAGACTGTGTAAACAACTATCACTCCAGCCTTGCTGCAACTGGGTCCCAGGTCCCACTGTGTATGTGCTCCTAAAGGTACTCAAAATGTGTGGGTGCAATGCAGCTCTACTCTTTTTTTTGCAGCAGACAATTCATGCAACAATATGACATTGCTTGATTTTTACTTGGTAAAGTCAGTTCTTTATTCTCAGTAACTCTTAACTGCAGCAGCCAACGTGGTTATGACCTAGTTCTTATTTATAAGGAGGGTTTCCAAATGATCTAGGATATATCTAGGATGGTTGCTTTTGGATAATTATTAAAATTAGCACACACACACACACACACACACACACACACACACACACACTTCTCTAGGGAAACTCAGACACTCCCAAGAGCACAAAAAGCAGCTCCAAAGAGTTCTCAAGCCTCCCCTGAGAACTAGGCTCTCCATTGCTTCCTTTTTGATGAGCTCATCGGAACAGAGCTGTCTTCATGTGGTCGGTCCCTATTCTGCTTTGCTTTTCTGGGATAGGGCTCACTCTTCTAGTTCTATTTCCCTTCTCAGAGGATCTGAAAGATGCTGGGTTTGCTTTTTCATAGCCAGCTTCATTGTGGCTCTAGGGCCACTAAAAATATGAACTATAGAAAGGGTTTTAACCCAATGTTCTCATGACCTAGTGCAAAGGCATTAAAAAAATATTTCCTGTTAGCTAAGTGTGTGAGCTGAGAACAGGTCAGAAAGAGACCAACAGGAAAGGATGATTTGCATACATCCTTACTGGGAAAAAGAAATCCCAACAATGTGAATCTAGACGGCTGTGGTCTTGCTTCCCAAAACGCTGGAGCAGGAACTGGAAAGCCAGCAAACCACTTCTTGTGGTCTGTAATTTGGAGGAGGAGACCAGACTCACAGTGTTTGGACACCTTTGCTCAATTATGCAATAAGCACATTTTGTTTTCAGATTTCTGGGAAAACTAGCATTCCTCCAAAATAAATTCAAGATGGATTTATCCCCAAAGGTGACTAGATATTAACTGAGTACCTTCATCCAAGGTTTATCATATAAACAAATATCACAATTGCTGAAACATAATGAATTTGTTCCACCAGAGTTTGGGACAAACAGACTTGGAATGCTGTGACTCTCTCTACTTTACCCCTTTGTGTAGTGTCACATTTTAGGATGGGATGGCTGAACCGTGTCCCCACAATTAGTTGCTTCTCTCTAGGTAACTTTAAACAGTTTGTTTGTTCTGATTTTTTGTTTTGTTTTGTTGTTTTTTTTGAGACAAGCTGTTAGTAGCCCAGACTGGCTTCAGACTCTCTCTGTGGCCGAAGACCACTTGGAATTCCAGATCCTCCTGCCTCTACATTGAAAGTCTTGAGAGTTGCTACCACATCTGGCTTATCACAAAGCAGCTTGTTAGATGCTATAAAGAAACGTATTGTTTCACGGTTTTAATGGCGATGTGAATATGTGCATGCTGTTTGTGCACCTTATAAATGTAGATGCCTGTGGAGCCAGAAGAGAGGGTCAGATCCCCTGGAACTTGAGCCCCTTGATAGGGTGTTTAGAACCAAAGCCAGGTCCCCTGCTAGAGCAGCAAATGCTCTTAGGCTTTGAGCATCTCTTTAGCTCCCAAAAGGACCTTGTGAATTCTAGGTAATCCACCCACTCTCATGGCGTCTCTGTGGACTAAGAAGAGTTTGTGATATTGGGGAAGAAAGTAAGTTTGAATCCTGGAAGCCTTAAGAGGCCTATTATATTTTCTTCATTCTTTTTTTTTTTTTTTTTTTTAAATGTGGGAAACCTGAAATTTTCTATTGCTCTTTGGATATATAAGACTACTTGAAATTACCAATATTGCTCATATTTGGTATACATGAAAATGGTAGCCTCATATATTTGAACCAGTATGTACATCACAAAGTACAGAGAGTAGCAGAAAAACAAGCAAGGACTCCATGCTGGCTTCAAGAAAGCCTGTGGGGTCCTTGCAGTATGAAGTTCACCAGTGAGATTTACTAGAAAAGGTCCAGTAGGGCAGAATGGAAGAACAGAGTCTTGGCCACGTGTCTTGTCCAGTGCTTCTTTAGGAAAAGGTAGCTGTGGCTTACAGGGGCTGTGCTAACACCAACTCTTCAAATAAAAGCTAGTTTGTGAAAAGCTGGAAGAGCAAGATGCTCAACTTCCCAACACAAGTTAGAAATCCACCTTGGTATTCTGTTGACTTTTCGTTTTTTGCCCACCCCTGAGGTGTTGTCTACTGTGGCTTTGTATCCCTGGAGGATATGAGTCACACTGTTCTGTTGATTAGCCTCTCATATTTGCTATCATAATGGACTGGGCTAGCCCCAGGACAGCAAGATTACATATGTTTTCCAGACTTCTAATGAGCAATGGTCTATCAATATGCCACTCCCACATGTACTCTCCTAGAAATGATCTGACTAATAGCTCCAAGTTTGACTTTCAACTTGGTGACTTTCTTATCGTGTGGATGGCTTTGTCTAGAGAGGAGACAGGCTGATGC
>JADRCH010000030.1:3794674-3924967 GCA_019843965.1 Rhynchomys soricoides
GGAGACAGGCTGATGCTAACAGTGATGAGGTCACAATGATGCAGATTCAGTGCAGGTTTGGTTTAGTTCTGCCACCAGAGTTGCACTAGAATGGGGTCAAATCAGTTTAGTATCTGCTCTAAATTCTTATTTTGTGGATTTACAATCAAAGAGGTCAGGAACTGGAGGGGCTAAGAGAGCCTGCAGTTCTTCCAGAGGCCTAGATTTCAGTTCGCAGCATCTACATCAGGTAGCTCACAACCACCTGTAACCCTAACCTCCAAGGGCAACTATATCTGCATATACACAATTAAAATACGTCTTAAAAATAAGTCAGTTAAGGGTGGTTTCTCACACCTGTTATCCCAGCCCTCAGGAGGCTGGGACAGGAAGATGAATACCAGTTAGGGGCTGGCTTGGGCTCAAGAGAAAAGCCCCTTCTCAAACACAATACAAGCAACAACAGAATGCACACATGTACAAACTGAAGAGACAAAAGTCTTAGTTTCAAAATGGCTGGGATGAGGGATGGGTTGTCGGGGAGGAGAACTCAAGGCTGGCTTGAATCTCTGTACGTTGTGCATGGGTTTTTCTGCAGAGAATGGAGTTCAGGGAAACTCTTTAGAAGTTTAATAAATAAAGCAAATTCCACTAGGCTTCCTGCCAAGCAAGGGCAGATCCAATGAATTGCCCAATGTCTGTGTGGTAAAATTACACCCTGGGACAAATGTTAAAAAAGCCATGAAGTGGAAGATGGTTCATCCCACAGGAGCCCTGCTAATTCCAGTTGGTGGCTCTGCAGTGGCTTCCGGGAACCTAAAGAAAAACTGTTATTTTAAATTACTTTTATAATGTGACTCAGTACTGGCATTCAGAAGGTTTTCAATGGTATTTTGGGAGAGAATAGAGGGGGAACACTTGTATCAGTGAGGTAGGGGCCTCATAATTTAAAATTTCTTCAAGAAACCATACACTGAGGATACTAAGGCAATTTAATTACTCATCTCACAGTTCACACACACACACACTCACACACACGCACACACACGCACACGCACACACGCACACGGACGCACATGCACACACATATGTATGTATATATGTTGGTTTGTTTTCTATTTCTTACAAACTTTAACACCACTACAGGCAAAGCAGACAGAAGCTGAGAATTATTTTTTTCTCACCAAGTCTTGTCTCCTGTTTTTGTTTGTTTGTTTGGCTGGCTGACTGGTTGGTTTGTTTTGTTTTTTGCTTGCTTGGTTTTTTGTAATATGGTAAGCAATGAATATGAGAATCTGATAACATACCTGTTTATGTGTACCCTAGATCTGTAAGAAGTGAATAATAGTAAAATCTAATTATTATTTCATAACTTAATTGCTTTATTTAACTGGACCAAAGAAACATTGGCTATTACCGTCATCATATTTCTAATCTAACTTCTGTACCAGCATCTATAAGGCAGTATTGGAACAAATAGAAAGCAAGGAAAGCTGTTAAAGACACACACACACACACACACACACACACACACACAGCGCCCAAAGCCACAGACCCTTTGAAGCTGTAGAAGCCAGTTCAAGCAGAAACCATGAAAGAATGAAAACGGGAGTACCTGGCAAGTCAAGGGTCAAAGTATCCAGGAGAGAGTGAAGCAGAACAAAGAGGCCTGGAGTATGCCCAGGGTCATGGCTGACTCTCACTAAGCTATCAGAAAACTGGAATCGCCTACAACCCTGGGAAAGAAGAGTTAGC
Source organism: Rhynchomys soricoides (assembly GCA_019843965.1). Classification (NCBI taxonomy): domain Eukaryota; kingdom Metazoa; phylum Chordata; class Mammalia; order Rodentia; family Muridae; genus Rhynchomys; species Rhynchomys soricoides. Next base: position 3,796,409 of record JADRCH010000030.1, read on the forward strand.
TCACAAAAGCTACCTAAATGATGATACATATTTTAACAATAATGTGGTGCCTTGGATAGGATTCTGGGGTTTTGTTTGTTTGTGGTTGTTTTTTGTCAACTTGATAAAGGCTAGAGTTACCTGCGGAAACTTCAGTTGAGGAATTGCACCCATTAGATTGATTGGTTTGTAGGCACTTTCTTAATTTAATGATTGATGTGAGAGTGTCCAGTACCTCATGGACTGTGCCACCCCTAGGTGGTATAATTAAGTAGACAGAGCAGTGGTTCTCAGCCCTCCTACTGCTGAGACCCTTTAATTAGTTCCTCATGATGTGGTGACCCACAACCATAAAATCATTTTTTGTTGCTACTTCATAACTGAAATTGCTACTGTAATGAATTGTAATGTAAGTATCTGATATGCAGGAGATCTGATATGCAATCCCTGTGAAAAAACTCATATGACCTTCAAAGGGATCAAGATCCACAGGTTGAGAACCCTGGAGACAGAGCAAGCTATGGGGAGGAAGCCAGTAAATAACATTCCTCCATAGCCTCTGCATGCACTTCAATCGGTTATGGCATTTGATCCATAGAGAGCAACGCAGAACAGGGTGTGTAGTTTTTAAGAATCCCTTCATATTCCTAGATGATTACTTGGTTAATCTCTGGGAGACTCTGGCCCTTACAGACGACCCCAAGCTCCCAGAGGCTGACTTTTCATCCTTTCTTTTCTTTCTGTCTAGTTAAAGGATAGCTTACCTGAAGCCCAGTATTCAGTAACCCTGTAGCTAGCATGCACTTTATGCCTCAGCTGGGCCCCAACATTCAATGACCCTGTAACTAAGCATGAGTTTTAACCTTCAGCCACACTTAAGGCTGCACTTGTTTGAAATCCTCTGAACTCAGAGGTTAGAAACAATGAGGAGTTGAGTCCCTTGATCCTAACAACACAGGACAGGATTTATTCAACTTGAAAAGGCCATTAAAAAAACACTGTATGCATGTCATAGATGTCATTCCCTCTACCCAAATATCCTTTGTCCTTCCCTCTGTCAGTCCAAGTGCCAAATTTCCTCAGAGCCTCTAGATAGTCATCCTGTTACCTTTGTATCCCAGACTTCTGCATGCACTGCCCTTAGCACCCCCGTCGTCATTGCCCTGTAATACTTCTTTATGAAAGTTCTATGGGATTCTGTTTTCTGTCCAGATTACATCTTCTATACTTCTATACTGTCTCCTGAAACCTTTAATGTTCTTTTTTATGCAGAATTGAGGCTTAACATATCTTAACTAATTTTTAGTAATTGCAAGTAACAGCCCCAAACTGACATCAGGGATAATTATTGACTAGGATTGGCCTCACTATACCAGGTAAGTTGCTTCTTTAATTATACGGTTCCAGTGCTTCATCCTGAGATGAATATCCTCACTTCTAGTGTGCAGGTGATGGGACTGCCATGAGAAGGTTGTGTTATTGCTGTGGTACAGCTTTTAAGTCACACCATCAAGGTTACTGCAATGCTTCTTCTTTGACAGTGGCGGTTAATATTTTCACTTACCTCATGCTGAGGGCCTTTGCCTTAACTCCTGCTGCTGTTAAATATGATATTTTACAATTATCTACCTTTTTTGAAAACAACTATTAAAAATAAATTATTTTTGCATGTTTGAACTAAGATTTTCTTTCTTAAATCAGTTCTTTCTTTAATTAAATTAAAATATTAAAATATAACTTGCATCATTTTCCTATCTACCTCTTCTGTCTGACTCCCTCATACCCGACCACTAACTGTTCCCTCTGAAATTCATGGCCTCATATCCTTTAATTATCATTGTTACATATACATTCAAATAAATATATAATGCTAAGCTGCTGCGTCTGCTTAGCATTGCTTGCACGTGTGTTTCGGGGGCTGACCACTGGATAACCATTTAGGGAACTTATTCCTGGGGAAAAGTAATTTATTCTCTTTTACAGTCTTTTATTGTCTGCGCTATCCATCCACGGGTGTAGCCCTGTGAGAGTTCCCCCATCTTTATTGGCACTTTAACTGGTGTTGTCATTGTTCAGATCATTGTTTAAGCAGAATCATTGAAATGTTTTGAGTCAGAGCTTCCTGGTCATGGGTAGAAGACACATTCTTGCAGCCTACCTCTAGGTCCTCTGACTTTTACAGTCTTTCCAGCCTTCTTCTGCAATGTTGACAAGCACATTGTGTTGTAGGTGTATGGCACCCCACAGTCAGTTCTCAACATTTGGAGTAACTGTGGCTTTCTCTTACAGCTTCTGTCTGCAGCAAAAAGAAACTGCTTTAATGAAAGGTGAGAGATATAGTCATTGGTGGGTATAAATATTCAGAGTGCTGTTAAGAATTATACTAGTTTAGGAAAGTGGCAGCAATAAGTTCTTCCCTAAGATCCATGGCCTCAGTAGGCATACTGGTTGGCTGTTTACAATGCCAAGCATAATTTCTCTTCTGTTGAGCAGGCATTAAGTCCAAGTAGACAAACTGTTGGTATCACCAAAGGAAACAAGCCACTATTGCACCTTCAGATATATATTGCCATTCTGATCATTGTTTGGTTCATAGGCATCACATATGGGTAGAACTTGATTGCTTTTATATCTTGGCACCTTGCCTATCACCTTTTCATACTATGAATGCCTTCAGGGAGTAAGCTTTCTACTTAGATCCTGCCACAATCTTGTGTCCCATCTCCGAATGCATAGTGTCTTCTGCAATAGCGACTTTGCTTCAACCTCTGAGAGACAACCAAGAGCAACAGCAATAGCCTATGTTAATTTAGGACTCTCTTGGATTCCATTGACCAACAACTCAAAAGAAGGTTTACATGCCTGGTACTGAGATTTTTGTTAGATAGTCTATGGCTCTTAGTGGGAGGCTTATCATCCCAAGTGGCATAACTTCACTGAAATTAAATATATATGCATGTTATATGCATTATATATGCTTTTAGCTAAGTATAAACTAATATGCTTTCCTGTGGCTAGTACAAACATTCTTAGCCTTATTTATTTACCCACCCCACCTGCCTTTCCTTCCGTATTGTCCTCCTTTACCCATTCCTCCTCCATGTCCCCATTTTCTGCTTCACACCATCCATATCCCACCAGTCCCCTCTCTAGAGCTCTTTCTCTACCACCATGGTCCCTTTTTTTTCATTCACTACCTCTACTACTTTTAAAAATTATTTTTAATTTTTTATATTTTGATACTTTGTTTACATTTCAAATGTTTACCCCTTTTCAGGTCTCCCCTTTGGAAACCCCCTATCCCACCCCCCTCCCCTTCCTCTATGAGGATATTCCCCTACCCACCCACTCCCATCTTTCCTCCTTGGCATTTCCCTACACTGGGGCATCTAAGACCCTCAGGCCCAAGGGCCTCTCCTCCCCCTGGTGGCCAACAAGCCCTCCTCTGCCACATGTGGCCCGAATCATGGGTCCCTCCATGTGTATTCTTTGGTTGGTGGTCCAGTCTTTGGGAGTACTGAGGAGGGGTGAGACCAGTGGACACTGTTGCTCCCTCCATGGGGCTGCAAACTCTCTCAGTTCCTTCAGTCCTTTCTCCAACTCCTCCATCTGGGACCTCATGATCAGTTCAAGGGTTGCTGTGAAGTAAATCTTGGATATTCCTAACTTTTGGGCTAATATCCACTTATCAGGGAGTACATGCTTTTGTGACTGAGTTACCTCACTCAGGATGATATTTGCAACCCTGCCACAAGTGCCTGCAGATTTCATGAAGTCATTGTTTTTAATAGCTGAGCAGAACTCCACTGTGTATATGTACCACATTTTCTGTATCCATTCCTCTGTTGAGGGACATCTGGGTTGTTTCCAGCTTCTGGCTATTATAAATATGGCTGCTATCAACATAGTGGACGATGTGTCTTTATTGCATGTTAGAGCATATTCTGGGTATATGCCCAGGACTGGTATAGCTGGGTCCTCAGGTAGTACTATGTTCATTTTTTTGAGGGTCCACCAAACTGATTTCCAGAGTAGTTGTACCAGCTTGCAATCCCACCAGCAATGAAGGAGTGTTCCTCTTTCTCCACATCCTCGCCAGCATCTGCTGTTGCCTGAGTTTTTGATCTTAGCCATTCTGACTGGTGTGAGGTGAAATCTCAGGGTTGTTTTGATTTGCATTTCCCTGATGACTAAGGATGTTGAACATTTCTTTAGGTGCTTCTCAGCCCTATGAGTTTCCTCAGTTGAGAATTCTGTTTAGGTCTCTTCCGAATTTTTTGATAGGGTTATTTGGTTCTCTGGAGTCTAACTTCTTGAGTTCTTTGTATATATTAAATATTATCCCTCTATTGAATGTAAGATTGGTAAAGATCTTTTCCTAATCTGTTGATTGCTGTTTTGTCCTATTGACAATGTCCTTTGCCTTACAGAAGCTTGGCAATTTCATGAGGTCCCATTTGTCGATTCTTGATCTTAGAGCATAAGCCATTGGTGTTCTGTTCAGGAACTTTCCCCCTGTGTCCATGTGTTCGAGACTTTTCCCCACTTTCTCTTCCATTAGATTCAGTGTAAATGGTTTTATGTGGAGGTCCTTGATCCACTTGGACTTGAGCTTTGTAGAGGGAGATAAGAATGATCAATTTGCATTCTTCTACATGTAGACTGCCAGTTGAACCAGCACCATTTGTTGAAAATGCTGTCTTTCTTCCACTGGATGGTTTTAGCTCCTTTGTCAAAGATCAAGTGACCATAAGTGTGTGGGTTCATTTCTGGGTCTTCGATTCTATTCCATTGATCTACCTGTCTGTCACTGTTCCAATACCATGCAGTTTTTATCACTAGTGCTCTGTAGTACAGATTGAGGTCAGGGATGTTGATTTCCCCAGAAGTTCTTTAGTTGTTGAGAATAGTTTTTGCTATCCTGGGTTTTTTGTTATTCCAAATGAATTTGAGAATTGCTCCTTCTAGGTCTATGAAGAATTGAGTTGGAATTTTGATGGGGATTACATTGAATCTGTAGATTGCTTTTGGCAGGATGGCCATTTTTACTATATTAATCCTGCCAATCCATGAGCATGGGAGATCTTTCCATCTTCTAAGGTCTTCTTTGATTTCTTTCTTCAGAGACTTGAAGTTCTTGTCATACAGATCTTTCACTTGTTTGGTTAGAGTCACACCAAGATACTTTATATTGTTTGTGACAATTGTGAAGGGTGTCATTTCCCTAATTTCTTTCTCAGCCTGTTTATCCTTCAAATATAGGGAGCCTACTTGTTTGTTTGAGTTAATTTTATAACTGACCACTTTGCTGAAGTTTTTTTATCAGCTGTAGCAGTTCTCTGGTGGAGTTTTTAGGGTCACTTAAGTATACGGTCATATCATCTGCAAATAGTGATATTCTGATTTCTTCCTTTCCAATTTGTATCCCTTTGACCTCCTGTTGTTGTCTAATTGCTCTAGCTAGAACTTCAAGTACTATATTGAATAGATAGGGAGAGAGGGGGCAGCCTTGTCTAGTCCCTGATTTTAGTGGGATTGCTTCAAGTTTCTCTCCATTTAGTTTGATGTTGGCTACTGGTTTGCTGTATATTGCTTTTACTATGTTTAGGTTTGGGCCTTGAATTCCTGATCTTTCCAAGACTTTTAATATGAAGGGATGTTGAATTTTGTCAAATGCTTTTAAAGCATCTAATGAAATGACCATGTGGTTTTTTTTCTTTGAGTTTGTTTATGTTGTGGATTACATTGATGAATTTCTGGGTATTGAACCATCCCTGCATCCCTGGGATGAAGCCTACTTGGTCATGGTGAATAATCGTTTTGATGTGTTCTAGGATTCAGTTTGCAAGAATTTTATTGAGTATTTTTGCACTGACATTCATAAGGGAAATTGGTCTGACGTTTTCTTTCTTTGTTGGGTCTTTGTGACCCAACAAAAGTGTAACTGTAGCCTCATAGAATGAATTGGGTAGTGTTCCTTCTGTTTCTATTTGTGGAATAGATTGAAGAGTATTAGGTCTTCTTTGAAGGTGTGATAGAATTCTGCACTGAATCCATCTGGTCCTGGGATTTTTTTGGTTGGGAGCCTTTTAATGACTGCTTCTACTTCTTTATGCATTATGGGACATTTTAGATGGTTTATCTGACTTAACTTTGGTATTTGGTATCTGTCTAAAAAATTATCCATTTCATCTAGATTTTCCAATTTAGTTGAGTATAGGCTTTTATAGTAGAATCTGATGATTTTTTGAATTTCCTCAGAATCTGTTGTTATATCTCCCTTTTCATTTCTAATTTTGTTAATTTGCATACTGTCTCTGTGTCCCCTGGTTAGTCTGACTAAGAGTTTATCTATCTTGTTGATTTTCTCAAAGAACCAGCTCCTAGTTTTGTTGATTCTTTGTATAGTTCTTTTTGTTTCTACTTGGTTGATTTCAGCCCTTAATTTGATTATTTCCTACCTTCTACTCCTCTTGTGTGTATTAGCTCCTTTTTGTTCTAGAGCTTTCAGGTGTGCTGTTAAGTTGATAGTATATCCTCTCTCCAGTTTCTTTTTAGAGGCATTCAGAGCTATGAATTTTCTTCTTAACACTGCTTTCATTGTGTTCCATAGGTTTGGGTATGTTGTACTTTCATTTTCATTAAATTCTAGGAAGTCTTTAATTTCTTTCTTTATTTCTTCTTTGACCATGTTATCATTGAGCAGAGCATTGTTCAGCTTCCATGTGTATGTGGGCTTTCTGTTGTTGTTGTTGCCATTGAAGACCAACCTTAATCCGTAGTGATCTGATGGGGGCATGGGATTATTTCAATCTTCTTACATCTGTTGAGGTTTGTTTTGTGACCAATTATATGATCAATTTTGGAGAAGGTACCATGAGGTACTGAGAAGAAGGAATATTCTTTTGATTTATGATGAAATGTTCTATAGATATCTGTTAAATACATTTGGTTCACTCTCTTGATTTATGAAGTTACTGAGTTTTAAGAAAATGGCTATGATTATGGGAAGGGCTTGCTGTGTTAGCATGGGGATCTTAATTCAAGCCATAGTACCCTGTGAAATACCTATTGTGTGCTTAAAATATTGCAGTGGGGCTGCAGATGAAAGATAGATCCGTGGAGCTCCCTGATCCCAGATTCCTGTGAAAGATCCTGTCTCAACAAAACAAGGTTGGTAACTCCTGAGCAACAAAATCCAAAGTTGTCTTCCAGCTTCCACATGCACACATATGTGCACATACATGTGTGAGTATGCAAACACCAGCACCATCAATACCACCACACAAAAATATAAAGAACAGAAAAATCCTTCTTGTTATCTACAGGTTTGTTTTTAAATTTTCTTTGTCATTGTGGAAATCCCAGGGGGTGAGTCATGCATGTGAATTAATTTTAAAGTTTTCCTAAAGGTGTGATGCATTCCCCTTCCTGCTCTGAGGACACGGTCTGTGGGCTTATCATACCTTTTCTATTTTTTATTCAGTTGAAGCCACAAATATTGTCTGAAGTTGGAGCCAGATAAAATGACTCAGATCCCTACATTACCCTTTCTGTGTTAGGAACTTACCAATCCATAAAGAATGTAAACAGTTTTTTTAAAAATTTATGCATTCATCTACGGCCATACCACCCTGAATGTGCCTGATCTTGTCTGATCTCTGAAGTTAAGCAGGGTTGTGCTTGGTTAGTACTTGGATGGGAGACCACCTGGGAATGCCAGGTGCTATAGGCTTAAAAAATTCTATGCATTCTAAAACAAATCACCAACTAAATGATTAAAATGATGCTGACAAGAAGGCTTAGCAGGTAAAGGCAATCAACTAGACATGAGGACCTAAGTTTGGTTCCCAGGACCTACAGGTGAGGAAGAAAACAGACTCTGGCAAGTGGTCCTGCAGGCTTCTCTCTATACATGCTCCTCTCCTCACATAAATAATTGTAAGTGTAGAAACTTTTAAAAAGATACTATTAAAATAAGAAACTAAACTATATAAAAATGAGTAAAATATAAAATATATATATTACGAAAAATTAAAAATAAAATAGTATTGCTAAAGTTTTTTTCAGTGCTAAGATCAAACTCAGGACTTTGCGCATACCAGCCAGGAACTTAACCAATTTTACATCTATAGCTCTTAGATCTTTTTTTCTCAGACTGGGTGCTACTATGTAGCTCTAGCTGGCCCAGAACTTGCTATGTAGATCAGGATGGACTCTAATTCACAGAGATCTGCCTGTCCTTCCACCTGAGGATGGAAGATATGTACCACCATGCTGGGCTAGATCATTTCAAAAGACTCCATTAAAAATCTGTCTCAAGAGCTTCATCCCTAAGAAAAAACAGATCAGCTTTTTAGTGCAGAAGAAGTCAGTGTTTCTGCCTTTTCCTTCATCCTACAATAAACCAACATTTGCACCCTCTACTGGCTAGTTTTGTGTGTCAACTTGACACAAGCTGAAGTTATAACAGAGAAAGGAGTTTCAGCTGAGAAAAATGCCTCCATGAGATCCAGGTGTAAGGCATTTTCTCAATTAGTGATCAAGGGAGTAGGACCCCTTGTGAGTGGTAACATCTGTGGGCTGATAGTCTTGGACTCTATACGAAAGCAGGCAAACAAGCTAGTAAGCAGCATTCCTCCATGGCCTCTGTATCAGCTTCTGCTCCTTGACCGGCTTGAGTTCCAGTCCTGACTTCCTTTTGTGATGAACAGCAGCATGGAAGTATAAGCTCAATAAATCCTTTCCTCCCCAACTTGCACCTTGCTCATGATGTTTGTGCAGGAATAGAAACCCTGACTAAGGCACACCCTAATTTTAAATTAGCCTACCCCAACTAATGTTGCTGGCTTCTCACTGTAGTTTGTATTTAGGAGTGAATATTTTGTGTTCAAACTTCATAAATATTAGCTCATCAATAGATGAAGACTTCCTAGGTAAAATTTCTAATGTTGTTAATAATATTGTCATGTTCCTAGCCCATATTATTATAAAAATTATTTTCCTTGACTTCATAATTCTAAAATGTAAGTTGTACAAAGCCTGTCATAGTTAATAAAGATTATGCTCTAAATTCTTTCTTTCAATATTTCCATTTATGATTTGATGATTTCCTTTTATACAATGTATTTTAGTCATATCTATCCAGTACTGTCTCCCCATCTTTCCCTAAAAACCCCAACTGAATCACTCTTCCAACTTCATGTTCTTTTCTTAATTGTTATTAATAACCCCTGAGTCCAATCAGTACGGCTCATATGTGCATGAATTTGGGAGCATCCACTAGGGCATGGGCAAACTTCCAGTGATCATGTCTCCAGAGGAAAGTGACTATCCCCTCTCAACAGCCATCCTTTGCCAATAGCTCCCCTGCTAAGGGTGGGACCTCGGAGCATCTCCCGATCCATGCTGGAATTTGGACTGGTTTGAACTCAGGCAGGTCTTCTGCATCAACCCTAGCTGCTGTGAGCTGCTCTGTGCAACAGCCATGCCATGTCCAGAATTCATCATTTTGCAATACTCCATCTACCGGCCCTCTCATTCTCTCTGTCCCCTCCTCCATGATGTTTCCTGAGTCTTGGATGCAGGAGGTTAATATAGGTGATTTATCCATTCTAGACACCCACACATTTTTATATTGGCTGAAATTTTCTTTATTATTATTATTATTATTATTATTATTATTTTATTTACATTTCAGTCATTGCCCTCCTTCTTGGTCCCCCCTCCCACAGTTCCTCATCCCATTCCTCCTCCCCCTTGACTCCAAATGGGTGCTACCTTCCCCAGGCCTCCCCCTTCCTTGGGGCCTCAAGTTTGTTGAAGATTAAGCTCATCTTCTCCCACTAAGGCCTGACCAGCCAGACCTCTGCTGTATTTGTGCTAGGGGCCTCAGACAGACTGGCATATGCTTCTGGTTGGTGGCTCAGTCTCTGAGAGCTCCCTGGGGTCTCGGTTAGTTGAGACTGCTGATCTTCCTATGGGGTCACGCTGGGTCTCAAGTGGAGGAACAGGGTTACTACTAACCCACAGTCAAAATTTCTGACCCAGGGTTGTTCCTGTCTAAAAGAACTGCAGGGACAAAACTGAAGAAGAGACTGAAGGAAAGGCAGTCCAATGACCAGTCCAACTTGGGATCCATCTTATGGCCTGGGGTGGAGGGCACCAAGGCCTGACACTGATGCTATGATGTGCTTACAGAGAGGAGCCTAGCATGGCTGTCCTCTGAAAGGCTCTACCAGCAGCTGACTGAGATAGAAGCAGATACTTACACATAACCATTGGACTGAAGTCAGGGACCCCTAGAGTTGAATTAGGGAAAGGATTGAAGAGGCTGAATTCTTTTAAGCTGTTTGCATTTTAATATTTCTGATCCCAAGTTATATTATGATGATATCATTCTTCTTGCTTTCTAGATTATTTCTAGAATTGATGGATAGGTAGAATTACAAGAGATGTCCTCTGAAGGTCAAGGATGCTCCTATGAATGTTACTCATCACTGAAGGTAGCAGGGAATAGGTTGAATGTGGGTGAGTTTAGCTAGATTGAGCCAGGAAATTATCTTCGGCTTTTGACCCTTGATTTTTGAGAATGTCCTTTTGACCTCATTGCTAAATTTTGAGGAGCTTCAAAGCTTTTCTTAGCACTGTAAGAGCCCCTGCCCCCAATGAACTGACTAGATTCTCTAATAAAAAATGAGTAATATTTAAGCCAACTGGTTCAAAGGAATTAGTTTAATCTGGATGAGACAAAATACCCTGGGGCCAATGAGACATGCTGATGGATGTCTGCATGTTTATTCATTATGCAATGTGCTGAAAGCAATCTGAAGTCACACTGTCAGGTGCAGGACTTTCCAAAGCTGTGGAAAGTATTAATGTTGGAGGAAGATTGGTCAAAGGTCACTCCTGACGACCCATTTCAGCATTCTGGATAATGGATGAGAAGGGACAAATATGCCTGATCACTTATGTTGGCCAACCTTTGGAAATACTGGAAAGAATTTTTGGTTTTGGAAAAAATTAACACATGCTGAATGATGCTTTACATGGGCAAAGCTAATTTCCTACAGATGGCTTTTATTATCCCATGGAGGGTTGAACTCATGACTGAAAGGGTTCTGGCCTCAAGGTGACTGGAGTCACATTGGTGGAAACTAATAGCGATGCTCCTTGAGCCATTCCCCCCCCCCCCGGGAAAATTCTTCCCAGTCTTGTGAACCTCTGTGGCTTTCTATGTAAGTTCATAAATGTCTGGTTGCCCAGGTTGTTGGCAGCTCTCACAGAGACGTGCCTGGTCCACAGTTCACTTCAGAATAAATGGTACTCTCTTCCTAAAAGCCTGCTTTCCTTCAATCCTTTCCCCTTCCCCTTTAAAGGTCTCTCTTCTCCTTTGCCTCTTTCTACCATGTGGGTCTCCAGGATAGAACACTCAGGATGGCTCATGTTCCTATTTTCTATCAGAGTAAACATCACTAGCTCTCTGCAACCTAGTCAGTCTGAGTGACAAAGTCCTCAGAAAAGCATAGCTTGCATTGACACTGATGGTCACTAAGGGAGAAATGGGAGTCTTTGTTTTAGCCCATAAATGTTTACTTGGCACACAGGAATATGGTTTGCCCTTTAACAGACAAACATAGAAGCTAAGTAGGGGTAAGGAATGGCTCAGTCATCAATGCTTTGGCTCTGTAAGAATTCAGGGAAAGAGGAGTTTGCATTGTCTTCCTCCAGAGACTTGTTGGGTGCAGAGTTGCAGAGGGAGTCAGAGAGGATGAGTGGTAAACAGCGATGATTAATGTACATGGTGCACATGAATGCAATTCTCAATGAATACAAAATACATATTTACAAACAAGTTATGTCCCTCCAAACCCCAAACCTCAAATGAGGCTATGATAGATGCTATCACCCCAAGCCAGCAACAGAGGCAAGATGTACCGACTAATGACCTTTATGTTCTACAACCTTATTGTCTGCTGGCTGCTACCAATCCACTCATGAATGTTCAGAGAACAAGATTCCATGACTAATGTAGAATTGCTTCTTGCAGAATGGACATGCTTCTTCATCATCGTATGCCTACTTTAGCATATGATCATTTAGATGCTGAAACTTGAGACCTGATGAAACAGCCAAGCGTAAGGTCCATGGTACAGTAGAGTCTAATTAGTTTCTAAGGAAATGAAATAGCTAAGTGACTACTGGACCCAGAAGTAAACATTTGGCTGCCATGTGTAATGTTTCTCTAGCCAACAGAATCAGCCACAGAATGAAAACTGTGTCCCGATGTGTTAAACAGTTTGGAGTATGCCACCCTGGACAGGAGTCGAAGTGCCAATCCCAGAGGCAGCTTCATGTTCATGTGGAAGTGTGACAGTGTCTTTGTCTGTCACAGTAGCGTAAAGGGATTTGGTTAGAGAATTTCTGCATGTCCTTGTACAGTCTGCAAGTCTATTATCCAGATTACATCCTTTATACATCCAACCAGGCTTTACCTTCATTTCTAGTATTATGACAGGGCAAACATTTTCTAAGTGGATATATCTATATCTATCTATATATCTAGATCTAGTTCTGAATGATATCGATATATTTTAAAATATGCTAGAAAGTTAATGATTTATTTTTACTTCACAATAATTTTCTGTGAGAATCAATTTTAGTGTGTGTGTGTGTGTGTGTGTGTGTGTGTTTGCCTGAATGTATGTGTACCGCACGCTTGCAGTGCCTGCCCAGGCCAGAAGGGGGCATTAGATCCCCTGGGATTGGAGTCAAAGGTGGTTGTGAGCCTTTCAGGGGGTAGTTGGGAACAAAACTGCTCTTAACAACTGAGCCATCTATTCAGCCTGGTGAACTGAACTTCGTAGGAAAGCTAAAAATCAGTTGTGTTTTAATCCAGAAAACAATTTCTCTGCAAATTTAGATATTTTAGGAAATACTGGATATTGAGCTCACAGTATTATCATTAGTAGGGTTTCAGGTGGAATTCAGGACAATCTCCTCCAATTAAGTCTGTCCTTCATTTTTATCTATTTATCTTTGTATTTATTTACCTACTTAATAAATTTAATACAGTGTTTCATATGTGACAGGGATGGTCTAATAATATGGATGCAGGTAAGACCATTTCAGTGTTCAACCTAAAGTACATTCAGAAGATTTCTCAGCAGTGAATATACTTTAAAGCAATTAAAATGGTCATTTTATACAGTGTTCATGAAATTGGTTTAACAGTGTATCATATGAAAAATGATTTAGTGCCTTTTGTATACATATTTCAATTTTAATTAGGCAAATTAAAAAGCTAATGAGGTCAGTCATTATTTTTAGTAATAAATCTTCAGCATTATATGTTCACAACTCTGGGACCACTAATTCAGTCTCTTGGACTTTCTTCTTGAGTTTCATGTGTTCTGTGAATTGCATCTTGGGTATTCCGAGCTTTGGGGCTAATAGGGACCTATCAGTGAGTGCATACCAGGTGCGTCCTTTTGTGATTGGGTTACCTCACTCAGGATGATATTTTCTAGTTCCATCCATTGGCCTAGTAATGTCATGAAGTCATTGTTTTTAATAGCTGAGTAGTACTCCATTGTGTAAATGTACCACATTTTCTGTATCCATTCCTCTGTTGAGTGACATCTGGGTTGTTTCCAGCTTCTGGCTATTATAAATATGGCTGCAATGAACATAGTGGACATGTTTCCTTATTACATGTTGGAGTGTTTTCTGGGTATATGTCAAAGGGTGTTATAGCTGGGTCCTCAAGTAGCACTATGAACAATTTTCTGAGGATCCACCAGACTGATTCCCACAGTAGTTGTACCAACTAGCATCCCATCAGCAATGGAGGAGTGTTCCTCTTTTTCCATATCCTTGCCAGTATGTGCTGATACCTGAGTTTTTGATCTTGGCCATTCTGACTGGTGTGAGGTGGAATCTAAGGGTTGTTTTGGTCTGCATTTCCCTGATGACTAAAGATGTTAAACATTTTTTTAGGTGCTTCTCTGCTCTTCAAGTTTCCTCAGTTGAGAATTCTTTGTTTAGTTATATTCCCCATTTTTTTTAATAGGGTTATTTGGTTTTCTGGAGTCTAGCTTCTTGAGTTCTTTGTATATATTGGATATTAGCCCTCTATCAGATATAGGATTAGTAAAGATCTTCTCCCAGTCTGTTGGTTGCCATTTTGTCCTGTTGACAGTGTCCTTTCCCTTACAGAAGCTTTACAATTTAATGAGGTCCCGTTTGTTGATTCTTACTCTGAGAGCATAAGCCATTGGTGTTCTGTTCAGGAACTTTCCCCTTGTGCCCATGTGTTCGAGACTTTTCCCCACTTTCTCTTCTATTAGATTCAGTGTATCTAGTTTTATGTGGAGGTCCTTGATCCACTTGGACTTGCGCTTTGCACAGGGAGGTAGGAATGGATCAGTTTGCCTCCTTCTGCATGTAGACTGCCAGGTGAACCAACACCATTTGTTGAAAATGCTGTCTTTTTTCCACTGGATGGTTTTAGCTCCTTTGTCAAAGATCAAGTGACCATAAGTGTGTGGGTTCATTTCTGAGTTTTCAAATTCTATTCCATTGATCTACCTGCCTGTCACTGTACCAAAACCATGCAGTTTTTATCACTAGTGCTCTGTAGTACAGCTTGAGGTCAGGGATGTTGATTTCCCCAGAAGTTCTTTTATTATTGAGAATTGTTTTCACTGCCCTGGGTTTTTTGTTATTCCAAATGAATTTGAGAATTGCTCTTTCTAAGTCTATGAAGCATTGAGTTGGAATTTTGATGGGGATTGCATTGAATTTGTAGATTGCTTTCAGCAAGCTGGCCATTTTTACTATATTAATCCTGCCAATCCATGAGCATGGGAGATCTTTCCATCTTCTAAGGTCTTCTTCGATTTCTTTCTTCAGAGACTTGAAGTTCTTGTTATACAGATCTTTCACTTGTTTGGTTAGAGTCACACCAAGATACTTTATATTGTTTGTGACAATTGTGAAGGGTGTCATTTCCCTAATTTCTTTCTCAACCTGTTTATCCTTCGAGTATAGGAAGGCAACTGGTTTGTTTGAGTTAATTTTATATCTGGCCACTTTGCTGAAGTTGTTTATCAGCTGTAGCAGATCTCTGGTGGAGTTTTTAAGGTCACTTAAGTATACCATCATATCATCTGCAAATAGTGATATTCTGATTCCTTCCTTTCCTTTGTATTCCTTTGACCTCCTGTTGTTGTCTGATTGCTCTAGCTAGAACTTCAAGTACTATATTGAATAGATAGGGAGAGAGAGGGCAGCCTTGTCTAGTCCCTGATTTTAGTGGGATTGCTTCAAGTTTCTCTCCATTTAGTTTGATGTTGGCCACTGGTTTGCTGTATATTGCTTTTACTGTGTCTAGGTATGAGCCTTGAATTCCTGATCTTTCCAAGACTTTTATCATGAAGGAATGTTGAATTTTGTCAAATACTTTTTCAGCATCTAATGAAATGATCATGTGGATTTTTTTCTTTGAATTTGTTTATGTAGTGGATTACATTGATGGATTTCCATATATTGAACTGTCCCTGCATCCTTGGGAAGAAGCCTACTTGATCATGTTGAATGATCATTTTGATGTGCTCTTGGATTTGGTTTGCAAGGATTTTTTTGAGCATTTTTTGCAGCAATGCTCATATGGGAAATTGGTCTGAAGTTCTCTTTCTTTGTTTGGTCTTTGTATGGTTTAGTTATAAGCGTAATTGTGTCTTTAAAGAATGAATTGGGTAGTGTTCTGTCTGTTTCTATTTTATGGAATAGTTTGAAGAGTATTGGTATTAGGTCTTCTTTGAAGGTCTGATAGAATTCTGCATTAAACCCATCTGGTCCTTTTTTTGGTTGGGAGACTTTTAATGACTGCTTCTATTTCTTTAGGTGTTATGAAACTGTATAGATGGTTTATCTGATCCTGATTTAACTTTGCTATCTGGTATCTGTCTAGAAAATTGTCCATTTCATCTGGATTTTCCAGTTTTATTGAGTATAGGCTTTTATAGTAGAATCTGATGATTTTTTGAATATCCTCAGAATCTGTTGTTATATCTCCCTTTTCATTTCTGATTTTGCTAATTTGGATACTGTCTCTGTTCCCTCTGGTTATTCTGGCTAAGGGTTTATCTATCTTGTTGATTTTCTCAAGGACTCAGCTGCTGGTTTTGTTGATTCTTTGTATAGTTCTTTTTGTTTCTACTTAGTTGATTTCAGCCCTGAGTTTGATTATTTCCTGCCATCTATTCCTCTTCGGTGTATTTGCTTCTTTTTCTGGAGCTATCAGGTGCGCTGTTAAGCTGCTAGTGTATGCTCTCTCCAGTTTCTTTTTGGAGGCACTCAGAGCTATGAGTTTTCCTCTTAGCATTGCTTTCATTGTGTCCCATAAGTTTGGGTATGTTGTACCTTCGTTTTCATTAAATTCTAAAAAGTTTTAAATTTCTTCCTTTATTCCTGCCTTGACCAAGTTATCATTCAGTAGACCATTGTTCAGCTTCCATGTGTATGTGGGCTTTCTGTTGTTTATGTTGCTATTGAAGACCAGCCCTAATCCATAGTGATCTGATAGGATTCATGAGATTATTTCAATCTTCTTCTATTTGTTGAGGTCTGTTTTGTGACTGATTATATGGTCAATTTTGGAGTAGGTACCATGAGATGCTGAGAAGAAGGTATATTCTTTTGATTTAGGATGAAATGTTCTATAGATATTTGTTAAATCAATTTGGTCCATAACTTCTGTTAGTTTCATTGTGTCTCTGTTTAGTTTGGGTTTCCATGATCTGTCCATTGATCAGAATGAGGTGTTGAAGACTCCTACTGCTAATGTGTGAGAAGCAATGTGTGATTTGAGCTTTAGTAAAGTTTTCTTTATGAATGTGGGTGTCCTTGCATTTGGAACATAGATGTCAGGAATTGAGAGTTCTTCTTGGTAGTTTTTTCCTTTGAGTATGAAATGTTCTTATCCTTTTTGGTAACTTTTGGTTGAAAGTTGATTTTATCTGTTATTAGAATGGCTACTCCAGCTTGTTTCTTAGGACCATTTCCTTGGAAAATTGTTTTCCAGCCCTTTACTCTGAGGCTGTGTTTGTCTTTGACACTGAAGTGCATTTCCTGTATGCAGCAAAATGCTGAGACCTGTTTATGTATCCAGTATGTTAGTCTATGTCTTTTTATTGGGGAATTGTGTCCATTGGTGTTAAGAGATATTAAGGAATAATAAATGTTGCTTCCTGTTATTTTTGATGTTATTTTTATGATTGTGTGGCCATCTTCCTTTGGGTTTGTTGGACAAAGTTTACTTTTTTGCTTTTTCTAGGGTGTAGTTTCCTTCCTTGTGTTGGTGTTTTCCACCTATTATCCTTTATAGGGCTGGATTTGTAGATAGATATTGTGTAAATTTGGTTTTGTCATGTGATATCTTGGTTTCTCCATCTATGGTAATTGAGAGTTTTGCTGGGTTTAGTAGTCTGGGCTGGCATTTGTGTTCTCTTAGGGTCTGTATGACATCTGCTCAGGATCTTCTAGCTTTCATAGTCTCTGGTTAGACGTCTGGTCTAATTCTAATAGGTCTGCCTTTAAATGTTACTTGACCTTTTCCCCTTACTGCTTTTAATATTCTTTGTTTGTTTTGTGCATTTGGTGCTTTGACTATTATGTAATGGGAGGAATTTCTATTCTGGTTCAATCTATTTGGAGTTCTGTAGGCTTTTTGTATGTTTTTGTGCATCTCTTTCTTTAGGTGAGGGAAGTTTTCTTCCATGATTGTGTTGAAAATATTTACTGGCCCTTTAAGTTGGGAATCTTAACTCTCTTCTATACCTATTATCCTTAGGTTTGGTCTTCACATTGTGTCCTGGATTTTCTGGATGTTTTGTGTTATGAGCTTTTTGTATTTTGCATTTTCGTTTACTGTTGTTTCAGTGTTTTCTATGGTTTCTTCTGCACCTGAGAGTCTCTCTTTTATCTCTTCTGTTCTGTTGGTGATGCTTGCATCTAGGACTTCTGATCTCTTTCCTAGGTTTTCTGTATCCAGGGTCTCCATTTGTGATTTTTTTATTGTTTCTATTTCCATTTTTAGATCCTGGATGGTTTTGTTCATTTCCTTCACCTGTATCATTTTTTTCCCTGTAATTCTTTAAGGGATTTTTGTGTTTCCCCTATAAGGGCTTCTACTTGCTTGCCTGTGTTCTCTTGTATTTCTTTAAGGGAGTTATTTATGTCCTTCTTTAAGTCCTCCATCATCATCATGAGATGTGATTTTAAATCAGAGTCTTGTTTTTCTGGTGTGTTTGGGTATCTAGGGATCACTGTGGTGGGAGAACTGGATTCTGATGTTGCCAAGTACCCTTAGTTTCTGTTGCTTATGCTTTTACTGTTACCTTTTGCCATCTGGTTATCTCTGCTGTTAGCTGGTCTTGCTGTCACTGACTGTGGTTTCTCTGTCCTGTAAGCCTCTTTGTCAGTACTCCTGGGAGACCAGTTCTCTTCTGGAGGAATTTGGGTATGGAGAGCTGTAGCACAGCGTCAGCTCTGGGGTGCAGACAGAAACCAGTATGATCCTGTATCCAGTTGTTCCTTGGTTCCTATGTCCTGATGGCTCTGCTAAGGTCCCTCTTGGACCAGGAATTAGAGCAGAAGTGGTGGTCTTACCTGTGTTTACAGATGTGTCAGCACTTCTGGGATGCTAGCTCTCTCCAGGTGGTATCTGGTTATAGGGCATTGTGGCACAGGTTCACCTCCAGGCACAGATGGAAACCATAATTCAATCTCTTAAAAAATTTCTTTCACTGTGCTTTTATTTATTTTGTGTGAGTATATGTGAACATGTATGTGGACAATTGTACACATTAAAACTCAGGAGGAAGTCAGAGTGCAACTTTCAGAAGTTAGTTCTCTCCATGTGGGTTCCCAAGTCCCAGCTCAGGTTGTCGGCTATGAAGTTACTGTTCTCACCTGCAGTCATCTTGCTAGTCCTAGATCCAATCTTCTAGTTTATTGTTGGTTAATATGAAGTACTGGTAAACATTAATGTATTAGTTACAGCTATTTATCTTGTGCTTTGAACTTCAGTATAATTAGATATTCTAAAGTTTTATATTAAGCTGAATTTACAACATTATTTAAAATTATTAATGCCTGATAGTTATTTTTAGAGTTTCACTGATTATAGTGTAGTTTAGATATTTTGTGTTAATTAATTAATTAATCAATTTATTTATTTATGAGTGTGTGTGTGTACTCAAGTGCCACAGCATGCTTGTGGACATCAGAGGGCACCTGGCAGAGTTGATACTTTCTTTCCACCATGCAGACTCAGGGACTGAACTGGCAGCATTGGGCTTGGCATGTCTACCCACTGAGCCAAGTCACTGGCTCCAGTTCAGATAGAATTAAACAAGAACACCTAGAAAAAAGACAAAAATAAAGACTATCTTCTAAGAACCTGTAAAAAGAAGCAATGATATAGCTTAGATTGCTGATCCTTAGATTGCTGGTGTGTGTGTGTGTGTGTGTGTGTGTGTGTGTGTGTGTGTGTATGAGAGAGACAAGGTTTCTCTGTGTAATTCTGGCTGTCCTGGATCTTGCTCTATAGACTAGGCTGGCCTCAAACTCACAGAAGATATACCTGCCACTGACTTCTGAGTGCTGAGATTAAAGGCATGAGCCACCACTGTCTGGCTAAAATATAACAATACTTTAATGTCATATTTGCTGGTTTTCCTGAATACCTCTGTGGTGGAGGTGTGTGGGTCAGGACAGGGAACTGTGCCCATAGCTGCTGCCTGGTACAGATGGCCACATTGTGTTAGTCAGTCTTAGAATGGCTGTGACAAATACCTAAAACAACAGTTTAAAGGAGGACATACTTATCTTAGTGCATAATTTCGGGTCACAGTCTATGCTTAGCTGGCTCCATTATTTCTGAGCCTGTAGTGTAGTAGAT
The DNA here is from genome assembly GCA_019843965.1 of Rhynchomys soricoides. Classification (NCBI taxonomy): domain Eukaryota; kingdom Metazoa; phylum Chordata; class Mammalia; order Rodentia; family Muridae; genus Rhynchomys; species Rhynchomys soricoides. The sequence continues at coordinate 3,816,354 of JADRCH010000030.1, forward strand.
CATGATAGCAGAAAGGTGAAGTGAAGTACAAATGCTTGTGGGGACCATGAAGCAAAGAGCAATGCAGGAAGAGTCAGAGACAAAATGCCCTTTAAAGGACCTATTTTCTCCATCCAGGTTCAGATCTTACCTCTCCAATAATAACACATTGTGAATCTGTCCACAGACTGATCCACTGATAAATGAGAACTTTCCAATGACTTAGTTACTGTTCAATGACTGGATCTACTGGCTGGGAATCAACTCTTCAATAGATGAGGCTTCAATTTATGAGAAGATATTTCACACTTGTGACAGTTAATCTTCACTTTCAACTTGACAGTTGCCATGGGGATACATATCTGTGTGCATCTAGAAAAGTTTACCTGAAGAGGGAAGATCAGCTCTGAAGGTGGGCAGCACTGCCTTATGGGCTGGGGTCCTAGACAAGTCAAAAGGAGAATGTTAACTATGCACTAGTACTCATCTCTTAGCTTCCTGACTGTGGACATAATATGACCCTTCACCTCAGCTCTCATCACCACTCCCATCCCACCTCAATGAACAGGACCCTTAAACTGTGAACGAAAACATATTGCTGCTTCATCAAGTTGCCTTCATAAGATTGTCTGCCACAGTTATGAAAAACTCAAGCTTTGGTGCAATGAGATTCAAACAAGTAGAGTTTTCCATCCTGGATTTTGGAGACAGAGGTGACAATGAAGAAACGATAGTGTTTTCAGCAAAGGCTTCCCAATCTGGAATGCTCTTGCTTCATTGAATAGCTTTGGTTATTCTATAAACTTTCTCAGCTATTATTTTCTGAGTAATTTCTTCATTTTGATAGAACACATTGTATGTGTCTGTTAGCTGCCTGACTCATGTCTTTACTATTGGTAAAGATCCCTGCTCATTCTGATGATGATGAAGCCTGCACAGATAATTCCTTTCATAACAGTAAGTCTTCAGTTAAGATTTGTGTAAACCATTGAACTTGGAAAAAAACCTAAGTTACAGAGAAAATTGCTTGAACCCTTTTTATTACATAAGTGCTCAAAACATTGGCCTTCCAACTTCTGGTTCCAAACAGCAATTAAAACAAAAAATTGGAACCATCCAGCATGGGTTTTGAGGTCTTGGAGGGTTAAGCTAATACCACAGGGATTTGTGTAGAACACTATAAATAAGTTTTGACCTGACCCAATTTTTTCCTCAGTTCTTGTAGAAAGTATGACAGTTTACCAACTTATCATTTAAACCACAATGGGTTGACCATATTTACAGTGATTCACAAATAAAACAACTGCATATTCATATAAAGTGATCATTTATTTCATTTGCTATTTCATCTTATAGTCTTACTCTTCACTGATGTTTTGACCCAATGTTGTACTAAAAGGTATGCCTTTTAGTATTGGTGTTAAATATCCATTTATAATCTCTCTATTTTTTTGTTGGAAAAAATGTGTCATTCTGACTCTGAGCTGGTATAGAAAAGCCATGTCTCATAGCATTTTAAAAGCTTGATGTACAAAATTTTTCTAACTAGGTAGCATTTGGAACTAGTAAGGTATGAGTTACTATCAAATGCATACTGATATGTTTGTCAAATGCTTTCTGCCAAAGACTTTGCTGACTTCGTGATTATAGTTGGTCTGTTTATTGCTCTTAAGTAAAATTGCTAAAGGCTTTGAAATAACTTAGTCTTAGACTAGATCTTTCCTTATGTGTCTGTTATTTCTTGATGCTCAGGAGTGGTCTTCTTTTCTTTGTCCCTTTCTTTTTTGAGATAAAGTCTATGAATCCCAGGCTATTAAAACAGCTGTGTAGTCAAAGCACGACCTTAAAGTTCTGATCCTCCTGTCTTTATCTTCTGAATCCTGGGGTTACAGCATTTCACCCTCCTGCTTTATTGAGTGCTGGGGTGGAACCCAGAGCTTCTCGCAAACTCTGTCAACTTCACTACAGCCCGCACACTCAGCAATTGTTTTCTATGTGACAAAATACTAGTGCCTTGGTTACTGTATGTGAATTGGGACACCATTGAGGCCTAGTCTCTTATCAACTTTTACATATTATTATTTTCCTTATAATTGGCTATCTTGACCCACTACAGCATTAGCATCACAAGGACCAGGATTTGGATGAGTTTGTTCACTATCTTATATCTCCAGTGACTGAAACAACTCTAGCTTTATGATTATTTATGATAACCAACCACTGGATCAATAAATAAACAAAAAATTACTCAGGAGTGGTCTACAATGCCATCAAACCTGATTTTTGATCTCTTGGGCCCACATGGTAGTAAGACAGAGCCAACTCTCAAAAGTTGATCTCTGTTGTGGCAGGCACATAAATCAAAATAAATGGAATCTAAATATTGTTCAGCTAAATTACAGAGCTTGAAATTGAAATTGGTCTGTCTGATGCTAGGTCTGTGTGCTCATTCACTGAGTTATGAATGGCCTTGTTGATGATAATTCAGACTTAGTGTTGTTTGCCTCTTAGACTGCAATAGGCTGCTCATGACACTCTCATGGTTTGGCTTCTCCTATGCCTAACCAAGAATCCTATGGAATTAAAAGAAAACCATGGTATAGACTTCCATTATGGTTTTGGGATGAGCTCCTGTTCCCATATGAGCCCTCTAAATACTAATCTGTTTTTCTGGTATAACAATCTTTAGTTTCCTACAGGAAACCATTGCTTTCCCTGACACCCATTTTGACTTGACATCCCCAGATGGACTGCTGCCATGCATGAAGAACTTGGTGAGTAGCTTATCTTCAGTGTAGAGATTCATGTAAGAAAGGAGGCAGATTCCCATAGCAGAGTGGTCCAGACTTCTTCCCATCAAAATATGAAGCTTTCTCTAGCCTCTATTTGCCATCTACACAGAAGGACTTCAGTCTACTGTCTCCTGTACAGCCAAGGTACCTTCAATTATATTGGAATCCCTTCCTTCAATACTCTGTTTTTTCAGTCCTGTAAATTGTAATTCCCAATACTTGTGATCATTTTTAGTAATCACAAACATTCTTAGGAGGATTAAGGAAAGCTTTCAGGTTTCCACAAATGGGCCACTCTAGGAAAATTAAGATAATTGATGCTAAGAAAAGTTATTAAGGGGAACGATGTCAGGGGCAGTGATTGATAGAGTCCTACTGTGTAGGAAAGAGGGAGAGAAGGCAGCTGATGGAATAATACAGGAAGAAGAATGTTACTCTGTGCTGAGCATGTTGGAGCAGGAACTTAGTCTGCTTCATTATAGACATTCATGTAAAAAAAATCTCTGGAACAAAGAATGGAGAATGAATGATCATGATTAATCATCTTTGTAACACTTAGTGGATATCATTATTAGTAATAACCACATATGGAGTCAAAAAGAGAATTTAGCTCTCCATAGATTTCTATTATTGAATATCTTTATTCTTCTAGTTAACAAACAATCTGAAAGTCAAGGGACCTGGTAGATGGCAATGCTGGGATTTGGGCCGCTGTATGTAACCCCAAAGCCTGTGCCCTAAGCCTGTAGTTCATTGATTTTTAAGGATTAAACCACTGGACAGACTTATCCCTTGGTTTAAAGCTTTAATATCCTGTCAGCTCAGATGTTAATTATTATGCTTTTGTTTGTTGTCTTAGATGTGTTCTAGTTGCTCTGTCTTACCATTTCTGCCAAGATTTCTTGTTTCTGATATGAAGAAAGTAGGGAGCTTTACATGGCTCTGTGCTCAATGGATGTCCAAGGGAATTAGCAAGCTTGAATTCTGAGGATATATTCACCCACATGCATGGTCCTAACCCTCACTGCAGGCAAGAACTGGAGGACTGACACCCTCCTAGCACCAGGCTAATGTAAAAGTCTCCCTTGGTAGTTCATACTTGTCATAAAATCTGGATTATAATTTTATAAAATTAAATAACTAGAACATATTGATGGAAAAAGCAAAAGTTAAACTTGGTGCACAAAATTGTTAAGATACGTTTTGTAGATTTTGAGTTCATTTTCACCTTTCTGAACTTAATGAAGAAAAATAAATTATGAATCTCAACGATCCAAATTGTATGAAAATGTTTCTTCTTGGAATCGAAAAGGTTGTGGGTGACTCATACCAGCAACATGGTAAGCTTTCTATTCTAGAAAGTACGATTTCATGGGTCAACCAGATGGCTCAATTGCTAAAGGTATCTGCTAGTGAGTACAATAGGTTGGCTGAGTGTCATCCCAGGGTCCCACATGAGGTAAAGAGAGAACTAATTCCCACTTGTCCTCCAATCTCACACATATTCCATGGTCACACATACATACATACATACATAAATAAATAAATAAATAAATAAATAACCAATTAAATAAATTTAATAAAAGTGTGTCCTGTAAACACTCAAAAAGGAAGAAGGGGATCAGAGAAGAGAGAGGAAGGGAGGAAAATGAAGGGGAAGGGAGGAACAAAGAGGGAAGGGAAACGAACGGGAAGACAGATGAATGAACTACTTTAAAAGTTTTCAGGGTTGGAATGTTGCTTAGTGGCACAGGCTTGCCCAGCATGCACAGTGTCTTGGCTTAGGTCTCAGCAGGACAAGACAAACAGTGATGCCGTGAAACAAAATCCAAACTTCAAGATTCATCATGGGTGAGATCATGATAAATGCGGAAGTATGTTGAGGAGGTTAGTTTAAAAGTCTTAGGGTGCTAGGATAATCTGTGAAGAGCACATGGCAAACGGAATAACCTCTCTAGCAGCTAATCTTTGAAACTGCAGCATCTCAGGTGAGTCTTTCTGTGGATGTTCTCACATCTCATTCTAGGGTGAAAACACAGTTGCCTACGCTCAGATTTTAAGACCGTGTCAGGAGGTGGGGATGTGGCTCAGTTTTCAGAGTGCTTGCCTAGCACACAGGGAGCTCTGGGCTCCTTCCTTCCGTGATGGCACAAGCTGTAATCCCAGCACTCAGGAGATGGAAGCAGGACAATCCGAAGGCCATCCTCAGCTCCACAGTGAGTTTGAGGACAGCCTGGACCACATAAGACCCAGTCTCAGCCACTAACAAGCAATCCAACCAAGCAAGCAACTGAACAACTGACTGTGTAATCCCATTCCACAGGGTTATGGAAAAAAGAAAATAAAACATGAGCAAAGAAATGTTCACAGAGTGTTCCTAAAGAAAAAAATCATGCATTTGTAAAGCCAAGTCTCCTATTTGTACAAATAAAGCTTTTATTTACATTGTCAACAGAGGCAGTGCATAATTACTAAATGGGAGTCAAACCCTTTATATCAGATTTTCATTGATTTACAGCTTTTTCATAATTTTAATCAAACTCAAATGTCCTAAATGGGAAACACTGTGTTCTTTACTAAAGTTGTTTATCATTATTTTTGTTTCTCTCTAGTTTTGAACTTAGGAATTCCTGGCAAAATATGTTTTGAAAAAGTCCCATACGGCCTCGGTCTGAGTCAGCATGCTGTGTTCACTGCTGACATCATCCACAGAGTTTTGTTTTCTCACCCTATAGGTTTTCAAATTTCCCAGTGATTTCAGCAGCCTTTGTCAGAACCGTCTCAAATGCCAACTCCCCTCCCTGTTGTAAAGTGGGTGGTTTGAAACCATGCCTATCATTCCAGCAGTGCTGAGCAGAAGGCCTGGCTTTCGTGAGGATGGTTTACAGCCTGAGATAAGGACTTGTGTTGACAAGAGTTTGCTAACAGTTCATTGTGAGGACACATCCTGTCAGCTGACGGTAATCCCTTCACCAAGAACAACATCCCACTGACTCTTGGGCATTCTCTTAAGGAATGGCTATCTCAATCTTCTGATGCCTTTTTCTCTATTTCTGTTTAAAATGGCAGGACATACGCTAACATTAACTGTTTGTGATTTTGCCTATGCTCTTTGTTGTTCTTGAATGTAAGAATAACTTACTAATAGCCGGGCAGTGGTGATATATACCTTTAATCCCAGCACTCAGGAGGCAGCGACAGGTGGATTTCTGAGTTCGAGGCCAGCCTGGTCTACAGAGTGAGTTCCAGGACAGCCAGGGCTATACAGGGAAACCCTCTCTCAAAAAAAAAAAAAAAAAAAGAAAAGAATAACTTACTAAAACATGAAAACTATTTGATACTAAGCATTAAAGTTGAGAAGTAGTGATGGTTACTGTTGGTTTTCTTTTTTTCTTTTGGTTTTTTTGAGTGGCAGGGCTGCATTCTTTTTTTTTTTCCTACTTTATTTACATTTATTTACATTTACATGTTTCCCCCTTTCCAGATCTCCCATTTGGAACCTCCCCATTTCCTCCCCCTCCCCCTGCCACTATGGGGGTATTCCCCCACCCACCCACCCACCTACCCACTCTCGACTTCCCTCCTTGGCACTGGTTTTCATTAAAGTATTTCTTCTGCAGAGAGCTTATGTTGTAATGATCCAACATGATGCTTCACACTATACTCATGGTCCTTAGGAAGCTGAAAGAGGAGCACTGTCTCCTGTAGTATCGACTGGAGATCAAATCAATCTGAAGGATGTGTGGCACAGTGGTTTTGTTGAGTTCAAGATCCTCCTGGGATACATAGTGAGTTCTAAGCTTCCTGGGCTACAGTATAAGGCCCCATGCTTTGAACCCTGATATGGGCCCTATACACAGTATCTGCTTTGGTTATTGTGGGGATTAAATGAGATAATGTCTTTTAAACTTGACAGGGCATAATGGCTCAAAACATAGTCCTAATTATGCCCATAGTCCCTAGTCCTAACCACTGGAGTGGCTGCATTCCAATAGAGCCCAGGTACAGGTACTTGGACATGTAGGAAATTCATCTAGGTCTCCACAGCCATCTAAAGGTTATGCCAGGATGTTAAAACCCCAGCTTAGGACTCAATCGTCTATAGTGTCTCAAAGACTTTAAGCTTGGTTCTTATACATTTCTGAGACCCTAAAGGGAATACAGCAAGGATTCTCACTGTTGCTGCTCAAGGCAGAATAGAGTTGAGAATTCATCAACCTATAACCATTTTGTGAACAGAACTTTGTCTCTCCTTGTAGAATAAACATATTACTTTGCTGCTATTATTACCTGAAGAACTCAGAGTAGCTGGTTTTCCTACAAAAGGAAGAAAACATTTTTGCCCAGTGAAGTGAAAAATAGACTAGCTACCGCTTCTCCCCACTATATCCATAAAAATGCTGAGGCTGTTTATTTTGCCAGATGCATTTTGATATCCCCCACTGAAACTAGAGATGCCCTCATTTTCCATTTCCCTCAGGTTCTGCCACAAACCACTCTTAGGAAGAAAATAAAATGCCATGTAAGCATGTTTACCTTCTACTCACTAGGAAGTTAACACCCCCTCCCACCAAGGGGTGACTCATCACTATCACTCTATAAAATAGAAGATGCTTGCCCTGGGAAGGAGAGACTCCAGGCACTGCTGGCACCATGCATTCAGCTATCCTGGCCACCTTCTTCTTATTGAGCTGGACTCACTGTTGGTCCCTGCCTCTTCCCTATGGTGGTGATGATGATGATGACTTGTCTGAGGAAGACCTTGAGTTTGCAGAGGTACAGTATTCTGCCCAGCATGGCGTTATAGTGCATTTCTTAAATCTCCATTCTCTTAAAAGCTGGTTGTTTTGGTCTCTTTTCTAGCACTACTTGAAATCATACTACCACCCTGTGACTCTCGCGGGAATCCTGAAGAAGTCCACAGCGACCTCTACAGTTGATAGGCTCCGAGAAATGCAGTCTTTCTTTGGCTTAGAAGTGACCGGCAAACTTGATGATCCCACCTTAGACATCATGAGAAAACCAAGATGTGGAGTGCCTGATGTGGGTGAATACAACGTTTTCCCTCGAACACTCAAATGGTCCCAAACGAACTTAACTTACAGGTAAAGCAGAGGCCCTACTCCTCTCACATGTTACTCTTTTCTTCTACATGTATGACATTAAACAGGCCTGGTGGAGTTAACTGGAGGTTCAGCTTAAGATTAGCTTTAATACAAAGTTAAGAACACAGAAGTAAGTTATATGTAATATATGATTGCATTTTCTGCAAAATTAAAAGTTTATATTACACCTAGTATTTTTAAATGAGTTCTATAAGTCAACATTAAAGATTAAAAACAAATAAATTAGTTTTATAAGAACTATTTTCTCAATGTTAACCCCAACATTATTCTTTGGCAAATGTCTCAAGATATTTCTTTTAGAAATGAAACCACAAGTCAGGGAGAAAATTCTGAAAACTTTGCTGTATTTATGATGACGTTCCTGAAGATTGAGGGTTCCACTCTTTCCTTAAACCCTGCAGTACCAGCTTGTCTAGTTCCAGATTTTAACATGCAAACAGGATTATATTGAATGTTTTAAATTTAAGGTGCCAAGATACTCACTTATTTGGCAGTGCTTAAATATTTGAGAGAATTCTTGAATTTAATTCTTTTAAAGAATCTATTATATCTAATAGAAACTTTAAAGCAGACATTTCGAGTTGAAAAGTCATAGTCTAAGAAAGTATGTTTGTTTTTTTTGTTTTGTTGTTTATTTTTGGTTTTTTTAATGTATGAGTGCTCTGCTGCATATACATCTGCTTCCCTGAAGACATCAGATCCCCCTGTAGATGGTTGTGAGCCACCATGTGGTTGCTGGTAAATGAACTCAAAACCACTGAAAGGGCAGCCAGTGCTCTTAACCATTGAGCCATCTCACCAGCCCCAGGGCAGCCAGTGCTCTTAACCATTGAGCCATCTCACCAGCCCCAGAGAAAGTATGTTTTAAAAACAGTTTTAACCTTTCAAAATTTAACAACACTTTCTATGTTGAATAGAATTGTCAACTATACCCCTGATATGTCCCATTCTGAAGTGGAGAAGGCCTTCAGAAAAGCCTTCAAGGTCTGGTCTGATGTGACACCTCTGAATTTCACCAGAATCCATGATGGCACTGCAGATATCATGATATCTTTTGGAACTAAAGGTGAGGATGTGCAGTCATTTAGACACATGCTTATGTATTAATCCTTCCTTGCTTTCAGTTTTTATTCATTTCATTAGTCATTTAACAGTTCCAAAGCACTTGACAAAGCTGCCATGCCCCTGCCAAGCCAGGCACAGTATATATATAATGGGATTGTAACTCTTGCTGTCTGCATAGAACACGGTGACTTCTACCCATTTGACGGACCTTCCGGTCTTCTGGCACATGCTTTTCCCCCTGGACCAAACTATGGTGGGGATGCCCATTTCGACGATGATGAAACCTGGACAAGCAGTTCCAAAGGTAATCTTCCTTGTAAAGACTTAGCTCAGATGTTACTGGACACAGTCTTACAGACACAGTTAGAAAGCATACAAGCACATTGTATTTAGCATATGTTTTCTAAAATAACAAAAAGTATATTTTGCATTAATTAATTGGTGCCCCACCAAGCTTTTTAAAAAATCATTAAATATGAATAAATTACATCATATTTCTTGTCATGACTTTAAAGATATTCTCTTTGAAATGGGGGCAAACATTGTCTCTGTTAGGCATGGTTCTGTCTTTTTCTTTGGGTTACAGTTTTGCTGGTTAAAGAAGTATAGTTTTTTATAAGTATATATCTAAAAACTATCATGGCTGGTTCTCTGGTCCATCATTATATTGGATGTTAATTGAAATAGATTTTTTTTTCTTGGCTGAAATATTAATGGCATAGGTTCAGCTAGACTTCTATACCTCATTGGGCACATTATTTGTCTCAGACTCTCCTACAGCACTCACTTATAAACACTGCTTTTCAAAAGCCAGGCAACATCTTACTCCAAATAGCTGGGGTGCAGATGTGATTGTATCTATGAGAATAAAATGAAAGCAAGTGTTCCATAAAATTCACTCCGGAGTTAGATCTATGACTCCAGAGCTACCGTTCTCAGCTACTTCTTGTTTTTAAAAGCTCAAAATAACTGGAATGTTAACTTACCAAGAAACGCCTCAGATCATTCAAAGTAAGATTTAACTTTGGAGCAAGAGAGATTCTGAGTTAGAGCAACTAAGAACAATCTTCACAGAAGTTGGTTTTTATTATTTACTTAAATAAAATGGAAGCTATTGATGTACAGCTGTAATCCCAGTACTTCAGGGGCTGAAGCTAGATCATGAATTTGAACTCAGACTAAGTTGTATTGGGAGACTCTGTCTCAAACAAATTAAGAGAATAAGTAAATAATGAATGAATGGGTTCCTACCCATGTGAGAGTAAAATTGGCCCATTCACAATGAATACCACCTCTCTAATGCTTTTAATCTGTCTCTGGAGGGGGAGGTGATGGTTTACATATTCATGCTTTTGGTATCTCACAGGGAAGAGTGGTTTCCTGAGAAGAGCAGCTAATATTGTTAAGAGTCACAGTAAGTGCCAGATTCAGACTCTTACAGGAATCACAGATTTGAAATGATTAGTTGAAATAATTGAAAATACAGGAAAAAATCTGGGTTAAGTTTTCAGATGAAGGTTAAGAATGGTTAAGTGACTAATTACTATTCACTGTAATAATTATTGTTCATTCCAATTATGTGACCTTTGAGTGCCCTATAAAGTTCAAGTCAATATATATATATATATATATATATACTCCGATAACACTGGCTCAAGCTCCCCCTCTCTTATCTGTCTTGAGGTATCCCTTTTTGTGATGCTGGAGATGGGGCCCTTGTGAATACTAGGCAAGTGCTCTACTACTGAGATGTATTCCTAGCATTTTTCATTTACTATGCACTCACACAATTTAAAATAAGAGTCTAAAAGTTGGTAGAAAGAGTTATTAGAGGAAAAATGCAAATATAGTGGCATGTTCATTATCCTTCTGAAGAGTGTTCTAAGCTAAGCCTCGAGCTATGTGGGACCTTATGTGACCCCTACAGGGCTGATTACAGATCATTTCTGTCTTCTCCCTTAACCTGGCCAGAGAAGACAGAGAAAAATCAGAACTCCTACTGTTTTCTTTCCTGACTACTAATTATCTGGAAACAATCTATTGACACTGCTGTAGGTAACTGATTCTTCACGCAGGCAGCTATGGCTCTTACAGTAGTAATGATTACTACTTTGAATCAACACTTTGACTCTACTGCACCCTAGCTATAAGTTAGCTATAAGAGTGAGTAAGATGCTAAGGTAGGAAAAGATAAGGAGTGATTAGAGTTCCCTTCATCCTCCCCCACTGGAGGGTCTTGCTTTCTCATTGTTTCTTGTTTTTCTTTCAGGCTACAACTTGTTTATTGTTGCTGCCCATGAGCTTGGCCACTCCCTAGGTCTGGACCACTCCAAGGACCCAGGAGCCCTGATGTTTCCCATCTATACCTACACCAGCAAAAACCATTTCATGCTTCCTGACGATGACGTTCAAGGAATCCAGTCTCTCTATGGTAATGTTTAATCTACGAAACTGATGAACATAGCTACATTGGCATAATAGATGTTCTCTTTCCTTCCTCACTAATAATCCATTTTTCATGTTTTCAAAACATAAGAGAGAATCCATCTTTCTGAATCAAACTACTTGTCTGGGTAAAACACAGTTCATTTCTGTTTTTCAGACCACACTTCCTTGTATTTATACTCTTATTCCCATTTAATTTATGAAGTCTGTTGAGTTTACAGAGTGTGTGCGCAGCAGCAGAGCTAAGGATGAAGATGAGAATATAAACAGCTCTTGTAAATTCTGACGTTTTCCAATCATTGCAGTTTGCTGCCAGAGGAACCTCTTGTGGGACCTTTGGTGGTTTCTAACCAACATAGGCAATGAGGAATTTCCTGTTTTCTTCCATTCTCCCAAGAATATTTACAAAATACTTAAATGTCAACCCAAACATTTATTTCTGGGTTCAGTGTCATAAACAGAATTGCAGTCACTGCTCACAGTCAGCAGTACAAATGCTCTTGGAGAATTAGCTCAGAAAACTTGTTCATACCACCCTAGCCACTGTCACACCTCTGGACTTAGATCATTAAAGCTGCTGGGGATAAAGGCACAAATGTGGCACTGGCAAAGGAACTTTTCAAGCTTATTTTGTAATTCTTAATTCTACCAGGTTTTGACCAAGATATTGTGGACATTATTGTGTAGGGGGGAAAGGAGTAGGAGGTTACTGCTCAACACATGTGAGATGTGTCACATAAACACGTGACAGGTCATAGCCAGTTTGTCACTGAGATGAGCTGCAGTGTGGCAAACTAGTAAAGCAAAATCAACTAACATGTACAGTTGTTGAAATAGTCAAAAGAAGGAGCCAAGATGAGGGATCCAAGCGGTGATACTCCTGGAGAACTGGACTTAGAGCAGTGTGCTTCCTGGGGGCACACAGTAGGCTGGACTTTGTGACAGAAATGGTCTCAGGGTTTGGGTTTACCTTTGATTTTTATCATCAACTTCGAAGAATGTTCATTTATAGTTCAGAAAAATTCTGAAGAGGTCCACAGCAAAGAAAACAGAAGGGTAGCACCCTGCTAGCCTGTGGCACCTTGCAGAAAAGAAGTGGGCCTGCTGGGTGTTGGAGTATGAGTTCATGAGCTACTGCCCTTCCTGGAAAGAGCCCTTCCCTGATCTCCCCAGAAACATCAGACCCACCTGTGGCTCAGGACACTTGGAAACTTCTCACATCTGCTTTGTTACTGTAGGTCCAGGAGATGAAGACCCCAACCCTAAACATCCCAAAACACCAGAGAAGTGTGACCCAGCACTATCCCTTGATGCCATTACCAGTCTCCGAGGAGAAACCATGATCTTTAAAGACAGGTATTCTTAAGATTCATTTGTCAAATCTGCATAAAATCTGTTAAAGCTCTGTCTGCAAAGTGCCAAAGCACCTGTCAAACTTCCCAAAGGTAACAGAAACAGTAGGTAGACCCAAGGGTATTTTACTTACATGTTTTGGATCAAGTAACTGGTGGATAAACCTTAATAAGATAAAGGAAAAATAGAAATCTAATATGCTTGGAAAACATGAAAACTATCGAAAGTAATTGCTGCATTAGTAAATTTACCAACAGCCACACTACTTTCTGTTAAGATGAGGAAACTAATTCAAATACCTTTGCTGGAATATTCAAAGAGGGAGGGATTTAGGATAGAAACTGTAGATAATGAAAAGTGAAACATTGACCTTGAATTTGTAGGTAGTAGCATCTTGCTTGTGTGTTAATCTCTTCATGCACCATGCCTCCATGTGTGGCCTGCTAGCATCTCCAACACCTCTGTTAAGACTGTAATTACATGCTCTGGTATCAGTTTGCATGGTTCTTGAGATTGTGGAAGATACATTCCTAGAACCCAACAGTGCATGGCAAAGTTGCTTGCCACTCTAAATATTTACAAAGTTGATCATTTTGTTATTTTGTCTCCCCACCCCCACCCCGACCCTCAGCTGAGGACCAAACCTAGGGCTTTGTGTTTGCTTGACACCTTGTTTTTTTTCTTTTTAGTCTTTTTGTTGTTTTGTCTTTTTTTTTTTTAAACAAAGTTGAATAAAGCATGGTTTCAACCCAAAGAAGCTCAGAGCCTTCCTAAGGCTCTGTGACATTTCAAATGAGAAGACCTCTGGCTATAGATGGCTATAGATGGCCATAGATGGCCATAGATGGCTATAGATGGCTATAGATGGCTGTAGATGGCCATAACTTAGTCTTTTCCTTTTTATGGGTGCCAGGCAGAGCTGTAGTACCTTGTCTGCATTGATGTGGTCAGGGGTCATCGGCAGGATAGAATTATTTCACTTAATTTAACAAATTAAGTGTTTCCCCATTTGCTTTAGATTCTTCTGGCGCCTGCACCCTCAGCAGGTTGAGGCTGAGCTGTTTTTGACAAAGTCCTTTTGGCCAGAACTTCCCAACCATGTGGACGCTGCATATGAACATCCATCCCGTGACCTTATGTTCATCTTTAGAGGTAAGGCTGCCATTATGGAGGCTCTCCAAATGGCTGATATGACATAATTGGGCGATAAACTTGATATTGCCAGAGACTTAGTAACATGACCATTACCAAAATAATATCTAAATTAAGAAAGCAGTATAACACAGGAAAACCATAAAGCATTTTCTACCAAATGTTCTTAGTTTGTAACTGGGAAAGGTCTATATCAAGGGATGGAAGCCCCTGGGTTTGATACCCAGCAATGCAAAAGAAAAGGGTCATTGTCATCATGTCTATTCTTTGCTCTGTCACACTCATTTCCATTTTTTCTTTTAATTTTTTCTTTAAAATACAGCACGCCACAGAAACATAGTGTGCATTTTGAAACTGTGGAGAAAAATTAAACACGATTCTCCTGTTCATTTCCTGATCTACCTTTGCAGTCCTTCACCATATTTATGCACATTTGAGGCAGAACATTTTATGTTCTGTCTGTTTCTTTTATTCCCCAGCAAAGCTGATTTTCCCATATTCCCTTAAGGTCCTTTTGTTTACACCCCTGACCCTAAGTGCCAGAGTGCTAAGTGCCTCGCTTCTGACATGGGTGCTCAGAATCTGAGCAAATGTCCTCGAGTTTCCACGGCAGGTGCTCTTACCCACAAGCCATCTCTCCAGCCCCTCCTATATAATAATGGGGTGAGAGTAGGGGGTAAAAGTGCTGCCCTGGGTTAATGACCACAATGTATTACACAACATTCTGCCAATGGCATTCTTATTGGTTGACTCTTACACTTGAATGAAGTTGCTTTCCAAAGAAAAAGGTAACTTTTCTTTTTACTGATATAAAACTTGAATTTTGAATCTAATTCACTGATCCTAGTTACTTTTTGTTTAGAAATTTTAATATGTTTTTCATTTAGCTCTAATAAATTGGCAAGTTGGTTGTAATGTTTGGCTGACTGTATTGATAAACAAGAAGTGCCAGCCTTGAATTCTGCCTTTGTTGGAAGGATGCTTCTGTTTCTTTCAGACACATGGAGATCACCAGCACTGAGGATATTACTTCTTACATAGTATTCCATTTCAGTAGATGCTTACATGCCTATGACTTGACATATGCTCCTTGGTAATTAAAACGGCTCTTTTACTGATTCTAGGGAGAAAATTCTGGGCTCTGAATGGTTATGACATTCTAGAAGGCTATCCCAGAAAAATATCTGACCTGGGATTTCCAAAAGAGGTGAAGAGGCTGAGTGCTGCGGTTCACATTGAGGACACGGGGAAGACCCTCTTCTTCTCTGGGAACCACGTGTGGAGGTGAGGCATCCCTCTCCCCACCACCTACAGGGCAGAGCCAACACCTGCAGCTACTGCTGCTCTCAACCTTTTCCCATGCTTTGTTTGCAGTCACAGGGGTGGTTTTACTGATATGTTTATATTTTAAATTAGCACACAAAGCCCTGGGTTTTACTTATTCTGTGTATGGCATTGTATTTAGTTCACCCATTCCCAACTGCCTTCCGCTCCGCTCCCGTACCCTCTCACACTTTATTTTGGATGTGCACCATTCCTGTTCCATGTGAGCTCCTCCGGGGACTAAAGCCCACATGAGCTCTCGAGAATACATCTCTCTCACACACATCTCATTCACATATACACCATCTATAACATTTATTTTCTTCCAACCATACATTCTTCCCTTTCTTCATCGGCGAAGTCATCACTCAACTTTGGCAATTTTGTTCTTTCTAATCCTTCGCCCAAATTCTCATTCTTGTTGTCCTTTCTCCTGCATTTTTGATAAACACAACTTTCTTTTTCTTATTAAACAGTTATGATGATGCTAACCAGACTATGGACAAAGACTATCCCCGCCTCATAGAAGAGGAATTCCCTGGAATTGGCGACAAAGTAGATGCTGTCTATGAGAAAAACGGTAAGTAGTTACATGGCACCGATTTTGCAAAAGGGCTTCTGGGCCCCTCAGAAGTTTCTCACAGACAAAGAATTTTAATACAGAATTCAGATGGCTTAGATATGCGTGGTCACTAAGGTATTAATTGTTTCTGTGCGATTACTTAGATAGCAAACAAAATAACTAGATTAGAATAAATGAGAATTTTACATAATTACTGCTAAGGATGTGAATAACAGATGTTGAACCTAAAGATGATCTTAAATTATATGTAAAGGGCCAAGAAGCATGGGGTTATGTCAAAATTCAAATTAGGGCTGGAGTGGGGAGTAATTTATAAAGATTCATAATTATCATAACTATACAGTTATTTTTGCTTTAATCATGACAGTGTGAATTATCTCTGAATACCAATGTTCAAAACTAGAACTTGTAGCAAGAGTTAATTCTAGTGCATAATTTATGTTTTCTGTGAATGTTTATATATCTTTTAAAAATACCTCTAATTAAAATATAATTACATAATTTCCCCTGCTTCTTTGTCCTCCCTCAACCCCTCCCATGTTTCTCCCTCAGATTGCCGGCTTCTTTGATTTTTATTGCTATATATCTTTTTTTGTTTTGGTTTGGTTTGGCTTTGGTTGTTTGAGACAGGGTTTCTCTGTATAACCCTGGCTGGCCTTGAACTCAGAAATCCGCCTGCCTCTGCCTCCCAAGTGCTGGGATTAAAGGCGTGCGCCACCACTGCCCAGCTGCCATATATCTTTTATACAACAAGCAATTCATTAAAACTCTGGTAGCCTTTTAAAAAATAAAGATTGAGAGGTATTAAACTTAATGAAGAGATGGCCTAGCATGTGTGAGGGAGGCCCTGGTGGAACAATGGTGAATCCCTGACACCACAGTAACCAATTGAATATTTATCAAAGAACTATCACAGATTAGATTTCTAATCTTAGCTGTAGTAAATTCTAGTATTTCTAAAGTCTGAAATTTTTCTTTTGTTCTCTTTCTTCCTAGGCTATATCTACTTTTTCAATGGACCCATACAGTTTGAATACAGTGTCTGGAGTAATCGCATTGTGAGAGTCATGTCAACAAATTCCTTATTGTGGTGTTAAACATCGTTCAAAATTATTATTTATCTCCCAGGGAGTATTTGGGATACTTTCAGATGTATGGGGTGGGGATAGGGATATCAGAGGAGAGCTTAGTTCTGTGAACAAGCTTCAGTAAGTTATCTTTGAGCATGCAGTATCTATATGACTATGCGTGGCTGGAACCACATTGTAGAATTTTAAAGTAATGAAATTGAGAACCCCAAGGATCACGTGATTCTGGGGTGCTATGAGGAAACAAGATTGATAATAACCCACAGCAAACATAGGGTCCATCTGCTGACAAGAGCAGGCATAATTATTAATATATTTATTTAAAAAAGCCTAGTGGGCATAAAATAAATCGTATTTATGTAACTGAATTTTCTTTGTAAAAACGTATAAGCTTAGAAACATGAAAATTATGGGGAGCTCATCTGTGGGGAGCACAGATGAGCACAGATAAAGGGAAATGCCCATAAAATACACATTAACAAACAACTTTCCAAGGAGAGATTTCAGCTTTTCACTGTGAGTGTTCAGATTTAAACCCATTTTCACACCAACACTAAGAAAATATCAAAATCACCAAAGGAAGGGGATAACAACCACTATGAGGACAGTGTAGGTGGCTTTACATTTGGCTTAATCTTTATGTTGGGTCATTACTCAAGGCTGTGCACACTGACAGGATACGGAGAGAGAAATGGAGGATTTCTCTTTTTATTAAATGTTTTAGGCATTTAAAAGGCTATAGTGTGAAAAATCAAAATTGTTATAAGATACCTATGCAGTACCATAGCTTTTCCATGAATTATTTGACTATTTGAGAATAAAACTAGTGTTTTAACCCTGTTTATCTACCCACTTATTTTAATGACCTATGGACTCTTTGATACTTAGACTCTTTTCTAGTGATTTGTGTGACAGGAGCTAAGGCAGACATAGTATGTAGAAGTAGATCCACCAAGGCACAGCAAGCCAGAATGAAGACTATGCCAACTGGCAGTCACCCTTTTGAGACCACACCTTTGTGCTCCACCATGTTCATTAACCCCTCCCTGCTTTCCTTAGTGACTGACACCTGACACTTACTGATGTGTGAACAACTATTGTGTCAAGAGATGATGTTTATTAAACTGGGACAATGGAAGAGAAATGTTTATTTGGACAATGTACTAGATTGTGTTTACATTGTTTCTAATAATTAAAAAAATGTTTTCAGCAGATATTGCTATTTGGTGTATTTGATTTTTGGTCATAATTTAAATTTTCTTAAAACAAAACATTACCTAAATTTCTTATGAAATGTGGTCTCTGCACTCCTTCTCTCCCTCTTTCTTTCCTTCCAAATTTAAATACTAGAATTACTTGTACCTAGCAATATTGATATAAATTCTGCCAGAGTTTGGTGTATCTGTGTTGCTGTATAGGTAATTCGCTCTAATTGCCTGGCAGCAGCTGCACAAGTTCCTCGTTAGATGCCCTACTGCTCTGGATTCTTGAATGAAAACACACACATGCATCCTTATATTTAATATTCCTTTATCAGCTCAATGGCTGGGCCACTGCAAAACTTCCATGTTACTAACACCTCCCCTCTGATACTCCTGAATTATTACATACAAGGCTTAGACCCAGTCCTTCTAATAGCTGCTATTGTAAACTGTTTAGGATGAGTAAATAATGCAAGCTAAGGGCCAGATAATAAACTCATGGCTATATTAGATTCTGACTTAATTATAAGAAACTGTTTTCAATATTATTCAAATAGAAATAGCTAAGAGTAGTCAGGATTTAACAGTTCAGATATACTTTATATAGTCTTCAAAAGCATCAGAAATCCACAAAATATGACATTAATTTCATTATTAATTGAGTTTTTGACTAAGAGACATGTCTGCTACTGGCAGTACCCCCTTCATGGTTCAAAGAAGATATTGAGCATCATAACCTCCATATGATATTGCTCAAGTTTTGGCAAGGTAGCCACTGGGCAAGAATTGACCTAATTCATCTACAGACAAAAAATACTGTCCAGGAAAGGACATATAATGTGGGATAGTCAACATCTTAGCTCTGCCAATACAGAGTAAGATAGTCTTCATAGTTCCTGCTTCACCTGAAAATGGATGCTCCAATGTTTTAAGGAATGGGTGATTGTCCATTTAGTCTGTTGTCTCTGCAAATTGGTTAAGTTTTGAAAGCTATGTTTTTGTGCTTCCTATATATTTAGGTAATATTTAATTGATTCTCAGATATCTTACAGGGTTGAAGAATGGTTATAGTCTCGTTATCGAACTTAAGTTGTTTAGCACTAAGGAAGATGATCTGGATTTGAAAGAATGGTTTTCAGACGATAATGCAAGTTAAAAATCAAGACATAATTCCTATATAGAAATGTAGACTCTTTAAGTTAGGACAGATGTTAGAGTATTGTACCTAAATTGACAAAATTGATGAACTAGACATTATTACAGTATATCATACCTTATAATATACATAACTGTGATAACTATGTTCATTATACATCTGAGAGAAAAAGCCTTTTTAATGGACAAAAGGGAGGAAATGTTGTGGATTTGGTTTAATACTTGTTATTATGGGTTCCCAAAACTGCACAAGAATTCCGAATGTGAGACACTGAGGGTCCCTGCCCCAGGTCGTTCTAATTAGCAAATAAAGTTGCTGGCAGCCAATGGCTGGGCAGGGAGACAGAGGCAGGACTTTAGGATTCACAGCAAAGGGGACGGAGGAAGAGGCAGAACCACCATACCAACAAAGAAGAAAGCTCAGGCCTGAGAAGTTCATGACAGAGACAGCCAACATATAAGAGTAGGGGATCACGATCCATAAAGCTGCAGACTGGGGTGGACAGGATGGAATATAGGTTTTAGTAAGTAATAATTCAGGAATATCAGAGGAGAGTGTGCTAGCTGCGTGGAGGTTTGGCAGTGGCCCCTCCGTTGAGCTGCTTTGGGAATAATAAATATAAGTGTCTCTCTCTCTCTCTTTCTGTGTGTGTGTGTGTGTGTGTGTGTGTGTTTCGTGTGTGTTTCATTTGAGAATCCAGAGCACTTGGGGATTAGAGCGGGTTATTCAACTACAGCTACAGGTCTGGCAATGATGAGCCCTTCCTTTGGGTCCAGCTTTCTCAGACATCTCCTGTACATTGCTCAGCATCCTCCCTATGAGAGCACCTGCTAGGAAGTAATAGGCTGGAATCAGGATGATAAATGTCCTTGCATGCTCGACTTGAGTTTTGCATGTGCCTAGGTGTCATTAAATCTGCTTTCCTCATCTGTAAAGGAGAGAATTGTCAGCTCGATTAAGGCAAAGGATCCCAGAAATCTTTAGGTTATTGAAATCATCTTAGGGATGTGTGTGTGTGTGTGTGTGTGTGTGTGTGTGTGTGTGTATGCGCGTGCCTTATAGCACATGTATGGTGGTCAGGGGATAACTCTTGGGAGCCAATGCTCTCCTTCCAATGTAGGTTCTGGGGACTGAATTCATCAAGCTTTCACAGACAGCACTTCTATTCACAGAGCCATCCCGTTAGCTCAATAATTCTGTAGATTCAGAAAGTTGAGGCCCTTTCACTTTCCTAAGATTTGCACATTTCTAAATATTTAATAAGTATCTACTAAACATTATTCACTAATGAAAAAATTTGATTCCTTCCTAAAGCGTTTCTCTTGCTACCAAGATAAAAACTGAGTTCAGTAGTCAGGTGCTCTTTAGGAGAGCAATGATGATTGAATAGCTGGAAAGCAGTACTCATCTCTTCCTCAGTTCTGCAATAACTATGCTCTTCACTTCTGACAGCTTACTGAGATGCCCAATGCCTAAGGGTTGCTATTAGAACAAAGTATAGTTTGTCTATCTAATAAAATTTGGCTGAGTGCCTATCATGTTCCAGAAGCTTAAGTAGAAGCTAAGGGGAAAATGAGGGTAAAGCCTCGTTACTTTCTTGGAACTCCTGTTCTCTTTGAGGAGACTAACATTGATGAGATAGAGGACACTGAGACTGTGACAAGCCTTAGGCAACCATGGCACTTATGGAGGTATTGAGTGGCCCAGGAAGTGGGTAAAGAAGGCATAATATGGGCAAGGTACCTGAGCTAATAATGTCCAAATGAGCAGAGATTCAGGAGACCTGTGAAAATAACCAGACTGGAATCATGTGGAAATCAGTCTCTAGAAGCCCAAAAGTGCATTAAAGGAGTGTTTAAAAGATGATTTGGGCTGAATATGAATTCTTTCTCCTATCTTTCAAGTAAGTCACAATGCCAAATGTGGATGAATGAATCCCTTTCTCTTTCTCTCTTCCTCTCCCTCTCCCTCTTATAAATAAGAAGAAAATCAATATTAGGCCATTCAACCCAGTAGCATGTGATATCTGATCCTTAATAACTGAGTCAGTTAATGGACACCCTGATTTGGTTGTGTGGTAGGTGGTAGGAAATCATCAGCCATTCCTTTGAGACATGGAATTCACCTATATAGAGGATGTCCTTCTTAGGTGAAGCCTTCTCTCCAGTCTGCTGGGTCTCACAGTTCCTCAGGAAGGGTCATTCCAGTTCTACCACCCTCAGAAAGGTTGAGTGTAGGTGTCCACATGAGCATCTTTCCTTTCATTTCTGCACCTCAAGGTTCCCAGCTTGTCCCATGGTGATGTTCACCTTCAGGACAGATCTTTCCATTCAGTTTTCTTGACACTTATCCCAGTTGTTTCAGAAATAACCTCAAAGACATCCTCAGAATTATACTTCATTGCCATTTTAGTTGTTTCTCAATCTAGCAAGTTGAAAGCCAAGGTTATTCTAGGAGAGATTTCATTTTAAATTAAAAATAGTATCAATGGGCTGAGAAGATTGCTCAGTAGGCAAATCACCTGCCCTGCAAGGGAAGACCAAAGTTTGGATCCTGGGAGCTCATGTAAATGTTGGGTGGGTGTGGCAGCCTCCTGCAATTCTAATTTGGAAAGGGAAGGTAGGAGATCTCCAGGGCACTTAAGTGAAACCAAGATCTCCACATATAACTGAGAGATCCTGCCTCACTCAATGAATACAGTGGAAAGTGACTAAAGAAGACACTCCATGTCAACCTCAGGCCTCCATACATTTTTCCACACATGCATGAGCATCAAAACACAGAGAAGCCTGTTCATAGGAAGAAAATTGCTTCCCTTTAAAGATCCATCACATGGCTGCTGGATTCATAGTACCACCAGGTGACACCAGAAAGGCCTCTTAAAAAATTCTGAAGAATATGGCCCAACTGTTGACCAATTTACACCTAACTTTATATCATTGGCTTTCCATGAGGTTCAGCAGCTTTTATAAGTTGAATAACATTTTTTTCTCAGGATATTTTCAGTCCATACATGCCTCTTTCACTTATATAAAAGTCAGGATGGCATGGCATACACAGCCACCAAAGCCAGTGGCATGAGCCCCTGAGAGCTGGGGCTTATGAGTCATCACTGGATTGTATTTGAACCAACCAGTGCCATACAGTGAGACCAGACCAGATGGCCCTTGCAGCAAAGGGACAGGAGAATCAAGTGACCAGGCTATGATAATTAACCTTGTTTTCCAAAAAAAGAAAAAAAGAAATTGAGTAATTGGGGATAAGAAGAAGGCGTTCAGTATTAACAAGATTTCTTTCCCACCCAGCTTGGTTTTCCTCATGTGGAGGGCCTAGGCTTCTGAACTGTATACCTTTGATTTACAAATGCTTATTTGGTTAGCAATTTCAATGACCTCTGAGGAGTCAGTTTCCTGAGCTTGCAACTTATATGTAACCATCTTGGTGACTTTCTTGTAATATCTTCCTTGACCTAAATTGTAAAATTTATTTCTTAAAATTATATGCTTTTGCTCAGTTGTTTGTTTGTTTGTTTTGGACATGTTCTTACTTTGTAGACCAGGCTACTCTATGTAGACTAGGCTGGCTTTGAACTCAGAGATCACTGTCTCTGTGTCTCAAGTGCTGGAATTAAAGGTGTCCACCACTCTGTCCAGCCAAAATAGATCCTTTAAGAAGTAAAATTTATTTTCTATGTAGAAGCTTGGATAGGTCAAATTCCACTGCATAAATGCTGCTCCCATTCCCACATGGCCCAGTTCACTTGCAAAATTTATTCTACTTCTCCTTTCCAGGAAGATCCATGCATTCCCTGCCTGCCCCTTGAGCCCTCTTTGTTACTTAGCCTCTCTGGATCTGTAGATTGTATCAGGATTATCCTTTACTAAAGAGCTAATCTGTATTTATATGTGAGTATATATCATGTTTGGATCTGGGTTACCTCACTCCAAATGATTTTTTTCTAGTTCCACCAATTTGCTGCAAATTTCATAATGTTATTGTTTTTAATAGCTGAGTAATATACCATTGTGTCAATATACCATATTTTCATTATCGATGAATAATTCAGTTGAGGGGAATCTAGGTTCTTTCCAGTTTCTGACTATTAAAAATAAAGCTGCAAAGGATGTTGAATAATTAAGTATCTCAGCCAATTGAGATTTCTCTATTGAGAGTTCTCTGCTGGACTCTGATAGTTAAGGTCAAAGTCTACCATTGTCCAGATAGTTCCCTTTACCAGCAGGGCTTCTTTTTCTCTGACCTTATCTGGGGAGTCTAAAACACCTATATACTCTGCCTGCAGAATGTCACATAGCTTCTGTGAGATTACAGGTTCAGCTTCCTTTCTCCAGATTAGAAACTGTCCAGCAAGCACCTGAGATTCCTGGAATGGTCTCCAGGCAAATGAAGCATCCACAGAGCTTTAAAACTCTAGCCAATGATTTTTGCTTACCCTGAAAATTTCTCCCTACTTACCAAGGTTAATATATACTCCTGGTTCACTCCAAATAAAGTGTATGCATTCAAACCCACTCTGAATAAAGGTATGTGCACAAGATAAGATCATCTCAGAGAGCTGTTTCACTGAAGATCATTGGAGAAGGCATTGGAGGACTTCTCGCCCCTGGCACTCACTTCCAGGATCCTGTAGAATCTCACATGTTCTGAACTCTGCTTAATCCTTCCAGCCAGTTGCACAGCCACATCTGGACACCCTGAGAGGAAAGCAATGGAAGACATGAACTGGCCCTCAAAATGCCTACCTCAATTCTCTGTTTAGATCTATACACCATTTGTAGTTGAATTATTTGGCTTGTTGATGTCTAGTTTCTTGAGTTCTTTATCTATGTTGGATAGCAGCCCTCTGTAGGATGTGGAGTTGGTGAAAATCTTTCCATTCTGAAGGTTGCCTTTTCTCCTATTGACAGTGTCTTTTGCCTTACAAAAGCTTTTCAATTGCATGAGGTCCAATTGATTGTTCTTGTTAGTGCTTGTGCTATCAGTGTCTGTTCAGGCAGGAATTTGTCTCCTGTGCCAGTGTGTTCAAGGCTATTCCCCACTTTATCTTCTTCTTTTTTTAAACTTTTTATCAATTCTTTGAGAATCTCACATCATACACCACAATCCACTAATCTTTCCATCCCTTTGTATCCACCTTTGCAACCCCCCCCAAAGAAAGTAAATGATAAAAAAAAAATTTAAAAGAATTTTTAAAAATATCCTCATGAAAGCAGTAATGTGTCCCAGTGTGTCACACTTTTTGTCCCTTTTGTTCACACTTCTTTACTTGTAAATATTCATTGCAATGAGCCTAGTTGAGACCTTTGGCTTCTTCTACACCATCAACACTGGATCCTCACCAGGATTCCTCTCAGATATCCTAATGTTGCCTGGGTCATGGAGATTGTGCAGCTTTGGATCTGTAAGACTGGCTTCTTCATACAGACCAGCAGTTCACAAATGTAGTAGATATTGGAGTGAGCCAACTCAAACTCCTGTATCTGGGCCTGGGTGGTAGCTGAGTTGGTCAACCCTCCAGCTCTCTTACACCCACACCACCAGTATAAGCTCTCCAACACTGACCTGGCTAGCCTCAGTCAACAAGGAGCAGATCAACTCTCTCACTTCAATGCCCTCAGAGCTGGCTCATCTGTGCCCTCACCACCTAGGATGAGCTCTATTGTGCAACCCAGATGAGGTGCAGGGCCTACTCTTCTGAGTGCTGCAGCCATCAAGGGGCAGGGCCAGCTCTGTACAGCCCTTGGATATCAACATGGCCCCAGGTGGCAGTCCAGACCAGGGACATGACCTTTGGTGGTAATATGAGCCACAGACATGAACACATAACTCTGCTGCTGTATGGGAACAAACCCAGACAAGGTCTTTAGGGGCAGCATAATCTGGGATTTCACCATGGCCTCAGGTGGTAGGCCAGCTACCAAAACCAGATTATTCCTCTCCACCCTTGCCTCTCCAGTTTTACCTCTCTTCACAGTGCCATTCTGCTTCTCCCCCTCCTCATCTCTTGAACACATATTTATACTCATAGGGACTTTTATTGCAGATAGACCATGGAGAAGACACCTAGAGGGCCACTGCTGATTTTCTTAATTGGGATATTTTTTCTCTGCCTTTTAATTAGTTTTCATAAGGATTGCCTCTCTTGTTGATTTTCTTCTTTCTTTCTTTTCCTCATCTCCCTTTCTTCTATCCTCCTGGCCTCCCCTTCTCCTCAGAAAAGGGGATGCCCTCTGTTTTAATTAGGGTTTGTACTTCTGGGAAAAGACATCATGGCCAAGGCAACTCTTATAAAAGACAACATTTAATTGGGGCTGACTTACAGGTTAAGAGGTTCAGTTCATTATCGTCAAGGCAGGAGCATGGCAGCATCTAGTCAGGCTCTGAATGGGAGAAGCTCAGAATTCCGTATCTTGATCTGACTGCAGCCAGGAGAAAATTGACTCTTCCACGTTGAGCAGAGCTTCAAAGCCCAGTCCCACAGTGACACACTTCCTCCAACAAGAACACACCTTCTAACAGTACCACTTCCTGTGGGCCAAGCATATTCAAACCACCACATTTCACTCCCTGGCCCCCATAGGCTTGTTCAAACACATGAGTCTATGGGAGCCATACCTAGACATCACATAATGAAAAATGTGTTTAGTCCAACTTCTAAAGGCTTCATATAGTCTATAGTAGTCTTAACAATGTCAAAATTCCAAAGTTCAAAGTCTCTATAAAACCACAATCAAAAAAAGACTACATACCTCCAGCATCAGAGGATATTTATTAATGTTACAAATGTAATAATGAGAAAATACCAGTCCAAAGCAAGATGAAAAACCAGCTGGTCAAACTCCGATGACAAAACACTCTTCAGATCTCCAATGTCTTTCATCCTTTTTGGCTGCTGTTAGTGGATCAGGCATTCAAGAGCAACAAACCTTATTCTCTTGGGTTGCTTCCACTCCCTGTTAGCAGCTTTCCTCCTCAGGTATCCCACAGCTCTGGCATCTCTAACATCTTGGAATCTCCAAGGCAACTTCAACTTTTCCAATGTCTGGGATCTATACATTGTCTTCTGGGCTCCTCCAAAGGGCTTGGGTCACTTCTCCAGCTCTGCCCTTTGTAGCACTTTAGGTTCTGGTTGACTCCACACTACTCCACTGCTGCTGCTATTCTGGGTGATCATTCCACTGTTCTGGCATCTCCAATTTGATGGAGTTTTCCTTTAAAACTAGGCTTCACCAATAGTCTCTCATGGTGTCTAACCTCAACTTCTTTGCATGGCCCTTCAGTCCTGGGCCATTAACTGCAACTGAGGCTGCACCTTTATCAATGTCCTTCCCTGGCTTCTCACATTGTCAGATCTCAGCTGCTTTCCATGATGCCTTCATGACTTCAAAACCAGTACCACTTGGCTGATTCTTACACATTACCAAATCCAGCTGTAGCACAAGGTACTTGGTTATCTCTGGAACACAGCTTCTTTATGCTCTCAGAAAACACATCCCAGAAGATTTCACTTCAGTGATGTTGGTTTCTTCTTAAATCACCACCAAATTCTTAGCTCTAGCTAACCAGCATCAATTTTCCAGTAGTCCTTTCTATTCTTTTCTCCAAAGCCAGAACCACATGCTAAAAGCTGCTGAATTCTGCTACCTGCTGGAGCAGGATCATGTCCCCTTGTTCTATTACATTATCACCAGCTTTCTGTTTCCCAACTCCTTCGCTGTCTAAGCTTGGCTGTCCTGGAACTTGCTCTGTAGATTGACCTTCAACTCAGAGATCTGTATGGATCTGTCTCATGAATGATGAGATCAAAGGTGTGTACTACCATTCATGGACTTAAGCTCTTCTATACCTGGAACTTGCCTTATACCAGGCTAGCCTTGAACTCAGAGATCTACTTGCCTCTGTATCCTAGGATTAAAGGTGTGCACCTCAATGACTGGACCTAAGCTTTTCATTATAGATCTTAATCAAGTTGAAAACTGAGAGTAGCCACCACAATCCATCTCTTGTCAGTTTGACATATAATCTCCTTATGCTAAAATGAAAACAACAACCAAGTAATAATAATACCTAACATGATATAACTACTCATTGTTTTAATGGCAAATGCATAAACAATAAGCTTAGCCATGTGGGATCTTGTCCAAAAGTCATCATTCCTGTAATTCCATTTAATATTCTTGAACACAGGATTTGGCTCTACTACATTTCCCAGTGCCCTGTTAATACTTGAATCATACATTTTGTATTTTTCATTTTTGAGCTTGCTATGGTTGATCAAAATGCTCCTCATGAGAGGAAACCAGAAGACAGTCTATGCTGGGATTTTTTGAGACTTCCTTTGTCAGTGCAATTAATTAAAATCTCTTTATCTTAGCCTCAGGTAGACTCTTCAGACAAGGGCAAAAAGCAGCAACAATCTTCACCAAAACATCAGAAGAACAATCTCCAGAGTTTAAGTTACTCTCAGCACCACTGTATTACATAACCCTACTAAAATAACCTAGTAAATCCCACTTAAAGCATTCCACAGCTTTCCAATTTCAATGTCCTAAAATTCACATTCCTCCAAACAAAAACATGGTCAGACCCATCATAGCAATACCTAACTTCTGGTACCAACTTTTGTCTCAGTTCTGGTTTCCACTTCTGGAAAGAGACACCATGACCAAGGCAACTCTTATAAAGGACAATATTTAATTGGGGCTGCCTTACAGGTTCAGAGATTTAGTCCATTATTATCGTGGCAGTGTCCAGGCAGGCATGGCATGGAAGGAGCTAAGAGTTCTGCATCTTGATCTAACTGCAGTTAGGAGAAAATTTGTTTTCCACACTGGACAGAGCTTTACAGCCCACCCACACAGTGACACACTTTCTCCAACAAGACCACACCTCCTAACAGTACCACTCCCTATAGGCCAAGCATATTCAAACCATTGCACCTCCCAGACATATCAACTCTTCTTGGCAAATCATATTGTAGTATGAGTAGGTGCATCTTCTCCTATTGTGGCTAGATAAGGCAACCCAGTTAGGATAAAGGAATCCAAATGTAGGCAACAGAGTCAGAGACAGCCTCTACCCATGCTATTAGGAGTCCCACATGAAGATGGAGCTGTACAACTGTTAGATATGTGTTGAGGGTTGAGGGTCATCCCATTTATGCTCTCTGTTCAGCAGTTCAGTTTCTGTGGGTTTCTGTGCACCTAGGTTAGTTGATTCTGTAGATTTTCTTATAGTGTCTTCACCTCTCTGGCTCCTTCAATCCTTCCTCCCCCTTTTCAATAGGATTCCACAAATTCCACCTAATGTTTGGCTGTGGGTCTCTGCATCTATTTCCACCAGTTACTGGTGAAGCCTCTCAGATGACACTTATGCTAGATGCCTGTCGACAAATACAGCAGAATATCTTTAATGGTATCAGGGGTGGGCTCTCTCTCATAGCATGAGTCTCAAGCTGGGTCAGTCATCAGTTGTTTAGTTCCTCAATTTCTGTTCCATCTTTACTTTTGCACATCTTTTAGGCAGGGAAAATTGTGAGTCAAAGGTTTTGTGGCTGGGTTGATGTTCCTGTCCCTCTATTGGAAGTCTTTTCTGGTTACAGGAGATGGCAGTTTCAAGTTCCATGTTCCCCGTTACTAGGAGTCTCAGCTAAGGTCCCCTCATAGATTCCTGGGGATTTCTACTGTCTCAGATTTCTAGCTCATCCCAGATATGCCTGCCCCAGCCAATTCCAGTTCTTTCTCCCCTAACTCTCTCCCTTCAGCCTCCCCTAACTTGATCCCTCCTGTTCTTTTCCCAACTTCTCATGCATCCAGTTCCCCCCTCCATCTGCTCCTCTGCTCTCATGTGTATTCTTTTTTGCCTTCTCAGTGAGATTCAAGCAGTCCCCACTGGAAGTCTTGGTGACTCTGATGGGGATAAGATGTAATCTCAAGGTCAGTTGTTTTGATTTGCATTTCCCTGATGACTAAGGATATTGAACACTTCTTTAAGTGCCTCTCAAACATTATAGAATCCTCTGTTGAGAATTCTATGCTTAGACGTAAACCACATTTTTAATTGGGTTATTTGGTTTGTTAATATCTAATTTTTTGAGTTCTTTATATATTTTGGGTATCAGGCCTCTGCCAGACATAGGATTGGTAAAAATCATTTCCCATTCTGTAGGCTGGATTTTTTTCTCTCTTAACAGTGTCCTTTGCCTTACAGAAGCTTTTCTGTTTTATGAAGACCCATTTATTAACATAGATCTAAATGCCTGAACTATTGATGTTCTGTTCAGGAAGTTAGTTGTCTCCTGTAACAATGTGTTCAAGGCTATTCTCCACTTTCTGTTCTATCAGATTTAGTCTATCAGGTTTTATGTTGAGGTCTTTGATCCACTTGGACTTTAGTTTTGTGTCAGGTGATAGATATAAATCTATTTGCATTCTTCTACATGCAGACATTCAGTTAGTCCAGCACCATTTATGGTTCTTTTTTACCATTAAATAGTTTTGACTTCTTTGTAATAAATCAAGTGTCCACAATTATGTGGGTTCATTTCTGGATCTTCTATTTGATTCCATTGATCAACTGATGGTGTTGCTCTGTAGTACAGCTTGAAATCAGGAATGGTAATACCTCGAGAAGTTCTTTTACTATAACAGACTGTTTTTGCTATCCAGGGTTTTTGTTTTTTCCATATGAAGTTGAATATTGTTTTTTCAAGATCTGTGAAGATTGAATTTTGATGGGAATTGCATTGAATCTGAAGATTGCTTTTGGTAAAATAGCCATTTTCACTATGTTAATCCTACTAATCCATGAGCATGGGAGATCTTTCCATATTCTGATATCTTCTTCAATTTCTTCAAGAAATTGAAGTTCTTGTCACATAGGTCTTTTACTTTCTTAGTTAGAGTGATGCCAAGATATTTTATATTATTTGTGGCTATTGTGAAGAGTGTTGTTCCCCTTATTTCTTTCTCAGCCCATTTATCATTCATATATAAGAGGGCTTTGATTTTTTGGAGTTAATTTTGTATCAGGCCACTTTGCTGACGGTGTTTATCAACTGTGGGGGTTCCCTGGTAGAGTTTTGGGGGTCACTTATGTATACTATCATATCATATCATCCACAAACAGAGCCTAGACTTCTTTCTGACTTGTATCCCTTTGATCTCTTTTAGTTGTCTTGTTTCTCTAGCTAGAACTTCAAGTACTATACAAATATATAGGGAAAGAATGGACTACCTTGTTTTGTTCCTGATATTAGTGGAATTGCTTTATGTTAATTTGATGCTGGCTATGGGCTTGCTGTATATTGCCTTTACTGTGTTTAGGTATGAGTCTTGTATCCAGGATCTCTCTAAGACTTTTACCTTGAAGGGGTGTTGGATTTTGTTAAAGGTTTTTTCAGCATCTAATGAGATGATCATGTGGTTTTTTTTTTCTTTTCATATGTTTATATGGCAGATTACATTGATGGAGTTTTGTACATTGAATCTCCTCTGGTATGAAGCCTACTTGATCATGGTGGATGATGCTTTTGATGTGTTCTGCAAGTATTTTTGTTGAGTATTTTGCATCAATGTTCATAAGGGAGATTGTTCTGAAATTCTCTTTCTTGGTTGAGCCTTTGTGTGATTTAGGTATCAGGGTGACTGTGACCTCATTAAATAAATTTGGTAATATTCCTTCTGTTTTTATCTTGTGGAGTATTGGCATTAGCTCCTCTTTGAAACTCTTGAAGAATTCCACACTAAGACCATCTGGTCCAGGGTCTTTTTTTTTTGGTTGGGAGACTTTTAATGACTACTTCCATTTCTTTAGGGGTTATAGGTCTATTTAAATTGTTTACCTGATCTTGGTTTAACTTTGGTAAGTGGTATCCATCAAGAAAATCACCCATTTTGTCTAGATTTTCCAGTATTGTGAGATACATGTTTTTGAAGACCTAATGATTCTTTGGATTTCTTTGGTGTCTGTTATTATGTCCCCTTTTCATTTTTGATATTGTTAATTAGCATATCCTTTCTGCCTTTTAGTTAGTTTGGGTAAGGATTTAACTATCTTATTGATTTTTCTCACAAAACCAGCTCTTGGTTTCATTGATTTTTTTGTATTGTTCTCTTTGTTTCTAATTCGTTGATTTCAGCCCCAAGTTTGAGTATTTTTTGCTGTCTACATTTGGGTGTGTTTGGTTCTTTTTGTTCTCGGCCTTTCAAGTGTTCTGTTAAGTTACTAGTATGAGATCTCACTAATTTCCTTATGAAGGCACTTGGTGTTGTGAACTTTCATCTTAGCATTTCTTTGTATCTCATAAGTTTGAGTATGTTGTGCCTTAATTTTCATGCTTTCTAGGAAGTCTTTAATTTCTTTATTTCTTCTTTGACCCATTGGTGGTTGAGTTCAGCTTCCTTAAGTTTGTAGGCATTCTGTTGTTCTTGTTGTGTTTGATTTTTGTGTGAATGACCTATCCATTGGTGAATTTGGAGATATTTAAGTCTCCCACTATAAATGTGTGAGGGTTGATGTGTGACTTAAATTTTAGTAATGTTTCCTTTGCAAACATGGGTACTCGTGTGTTTGCAGCATAGATGTTAGAAATTGAAAAAAACATCTTGGTGGACTTTTTTCTTTGGTAAGTATAAAATGTCCTTTCCTGGCTCTTTTTATTAACTTTGGTTTGAAGTCTTTTTTGTCAAGTAGTAGAATGGCAAGACCAAGTTATTCTTAGGTCCATTTACTTAGAAAATCTTTTTCCAACCCTTTAGTCTGAGGTAATACCTATCTTTGATGTTGAGGTGTGTTTCTTGCATGCAGCAGAAAGCTAGATCCTGTTTTCACATCCAGTTTGTAAGTCTGTGTCTTTTTATTATGGAATTAAGTCCATTGACATTGAGAAATATCAATGACCAAAATTACCAATGATTGTTAATTCCTATTATTTTGTTGGTGGTGACTGTGTTTCTGCCTGTGTTTCCTTCAACCTTTCATTTTTTTCTTTAATTTCTTCCAATTATTTGTGTTTTCACAGATTTCTTTAATAAATTATTTATTTCCTTTTAAAGGACCTCAACCATCTTCATACAGTTGTTTTTAAGTTGTTTTTTTTTTTCCTTCTTGTGCTTCTGCTGTGTTGGAATATTCAGGGATTGCTGCAGTAGGGTATCTGGGTTTTAGTTGTGACACATTGCCTTGGCTGTTATTAATTGATCTGTAGGCATCTAAATTTGGCATGATTATAGGTCTAGGTGCTGATTTCTGAGTTCGTCCTTTTTGAATGGGTGTTTTGTTCCTTGGTTTTTGTTTTCTCTCTGGTCTTCTGGTAGGTGTAGCTTCCACTTCTTGAAGTCTGCTTGATCTTTGGTAGAACAGGGGTAGAGTGGGAGAATGCTGAGATAGTGAGAGAGTGCAGAAGATTGGAGGGCAAGCAACCTACCTGGGCATTCAGGTGTTCTTCCAATGAGGATATATGCCAGTACTTTGTCTTAAAACGTATTTTCCCCTTTGTAGAATGGATACTAAAGCACAGCACACTATAGATGAAACAAAGCAATTCACTTGATCCATGCAATTCTACCTGAAAAGTTTTGCTTCTCTTAGTGAAAGGCTTATTGGTTTCATCCTTTGGCCAGACTGACCTAGATTTTCTGACCTCACTCTTTTCTTTTTTTATTACAGTCCTGCCAGAGTGAGGACATGTCCTTTAATTACCAACTCTGGAAGTTCTTTGTAGTAGGTATTTGAGAGGTGAGGCCTTGGGTGGGTACTGTGTCTGCCCTCGGGAAGGACTAATCCATTAATGGATTAATGAGTTATATTGAGAATATCGTTGTTCTAAGTGAGTGTTCCCTGGCTCACTTCCTCTGCATGTAATGTTTGCTACCTTATCATGACACAGCAAGCAAGAAGGTTCTGAAGCCAAGCAAATGCATGCTCTACCCTCTTGGATCTCCCAAGATCCAAGAACCAGAATCAGAGCTAAGTAAACCTCTGATTTAGTAAACTCTGTGGTCTCTGTTGTTTGGTTGCAACAACAAGGAATTGATCAAAGCACCAGTCTATCAAAACTATTTGTTTTTTCAAAATGTGGAGTGGTATGGAGCCATCAGAGGGAAATTCAAAGCCTCAAGGCATTTGAACCTTAGCCCTTAGGCTGCTTTATTTTGCTCCTTTGGTTTAATTTCTTTTGAAGAGACTAAGGATTGAAGGAGCTTTGTATGTGCTGAACTCTAGCCACCCCAGCTGCTACAGAGACTCCTGGGTGGCTTCAGAGAAGAAGCCAAGCTTAAACTATAGCACAGTCAAGCAAACATCTGTAAAATGTGAAATTCAGCTTCAGTTAAACTGTTCCTGTGAGACTGATGTAAAAATGAAGACTTTCTGGAAACCTTTTGAATACTGCTTGAAAATACTAGTAACAAATGTTTATATTTCTCTGTAGAGTGAAGCTGCCCGAATTGGTACACGTTAGCTTACTGCCACAACAGTTCTACACCTGTTGCTATCTTGTGTAAGAGGAAACCAATGTAGAAAGGAGGAGAAATTGCCCAAGGTCATGCAGAAGTCTGTGGAAAAACTGGTATTCAAATCTGGCAATTCTATCTCTAAAGCAGTGTAATACCCCATATAACAGATGTGACATCCCTTAAGGGAGCCATGGGCAGACACTTAATGCTCAGAAGATAGTAGCTGTCACACAATAGTCCAGAAGGTGGTAGGACAGTGGGTGGTAGTCATACAGGGTGAGGATTTAACTAAATGAGAGACACCCTCAGAAGTACCTACTGAAGCTGTTCCTTCAAGTCTGTAGCTGCAGTGATTACATAAATACTCTATCTGTACATACAACTAAGGACCACTTCACTGCAACTTAGTTAAGATACTGTTTTTAGCTTATCTGTGTTTTGAGTATTTGGAATTCTATCTTAACAACCATAAGAAGAAATGTTCTAGAACAAAGGACAAAATCATCTGTATCTTTGTTCTTCCCCCCTTGCCTTGGTTGTGGAGAAAGAAGACAATTCCCTACATGGGTATTGGTATCTAAAGGCCCTATGCTTTTTGTGAAGACCAGCTAATCAATTGTGGAACTGTTGGTCCATACTAATAATGAATATTGGCTCTGGGTATGGCAGCTTATTAATACATGGAAAATGGCTAATGAAGCACATATTATTGTTTACTGTTATATTTGTTCATGGACTGTAGTTGTAGATTGGTTTGGAAAAATAGTTTTTCTTTAGGAATTGTTTTATTTAGAATAATTTCAAAGAGTATATTTTCTAATATATACATAGTCAAGGAGAAAGACCCAAGAGCTTCTAAGCCATGGAGAAGAGTAACTAATCAATCAGGGGACTCTCAAGGGAAGGAATAGAGGTACTCTTAGGAATGTGAGGTGTGAGGAGATTTGAATCTTGCCAATGCCTACACATGCATGGTGCAGCCCTTCTCAGGACCCATCTCTTCCTGTGCTTACAGAGCATGACCATATGTGTAATGCATGACTGAAGAAGCATAAGATCTGCATTTTTTCTAATCACATAACTGACTTTCTTTTCCCATCACTAACTGAATGAACTCTGATAATGTAGTAGTGAAAATACCAAATCCTCTGGGTTTTCATCCATTATTTTGAAACCACAAGGAGTAGATATAATTATTCCACAGGTTGGGTGTGCCTGTGGCTACACCCTTAGGCAGATTACTGCCTTATGGATACCTGGAGGAAAGTCTAACTTCTGACCAATTCCACCCTTGTAAGTGATGGAGTCTACTCTCAGCTCCCATTCTCTCACCTTGAGAAAGGAAGATTGATTAAGGTCCTCCATTTGACACTATGATCATTAATGCTGATTATTTGGTGAAGAATTAAGACTTTGGTCCCAGGGCTAAAAACACACCCTGCGGAAGCAGAGTTTAAAGCAGTTGGAATCCAGTTACTGGGTGTGGAATCATGATCGTCAAAGGTGAGTCAAGTTTGAGAAGGCTTTGGGAACACACCCTTGAGACTTTCCCCAGACTTGGTACTCTCAGAAGCCTGGAACGCCACCATTGATAAGACTGCCGTCCAAATTTCTTAGACCAAAATCTAATTATTGGGTTTTTCATTCACAGCTTTGCTATAACTGAGTCCATGTTTACTGAGCTTGTAGTTCCAGGCTCCAGAGCTGAATCAAATTTGAGTTATGGTTAAAACTGGATCGAATCACTCAAGTGAGAAATGTAAAGGAAAACTGCCCAGTCAGCCTGTCCTAATACTTGGCTTGATAGCAGGTTGGGATTTTGGTCTAGGTAATTTTACAGATGAGGATTAAAGGATCCACAGCAGACAAGGAAAATACAGAAATACAGTTCCTGATCTCTGGTACGTAATTGGTGGCTGAAGGTAAAGGATTTTTTGGTTTGTTTTTTGCTTTTTGTTTTTAGAATACCAGGCTTCTGAATTGACAGGACCTCTTTGCAATCTCTGTGCAGTTTACATCTTAATGGCTCCCCATGTCATGAAGGCCAGTCCTGGGTGGTGATCCCATGGGAGACAGACCCCGAGGTCCTAACTACAGTAAGAAAGTGACTATGGTGACTCCTGACAGGACAAGGCCAGGTACATGACCTTAAACAAACTTGACATTCATCCTGTTGGAGAGCTATTATTTTTGACTTCTCAAGTTTGTGGTCTGACTCTGACTCAGAAACACCTATGTATTTGAGATGTCACTGACAGGACAAGAGAAGACCTGCAAAGCAGGAGCTGGGATTATACAGGGCAAGGAGAAGAAAAGGGAGGGGGAAAGGCTATTGACCTTTGGTCATTGAGCTAGACCAATGACTCATGGCGATATATATATATTTGTGATGAAGGAGTAGGAAAGATGGAGGGAAGGAAAGGAGCTGTATATACTAGTGAAGAGAGGCTGACCCATGTTGATGTCTGAGACCTGAGCTGCTTCCAGTGGCCATGTTAATATGTATGACCTATACTGTTGCCTGCAGCCATGTTTGATGTATGTGGTCTCTTCTGCAGTATCTGTGGCCTGTGTTGCCACCAAAGGCCTTATGGATATACATTGTGTGTGCTGTTCCAGTGACTATTATGAACAAAATAAATTGGACTTTTTAAAAATCTTTTTTTGGGGAGTAAACCTGGGAGGACTGGGAAGTAAAGATTATCTCTGTGCATTATGTGAAACTCCCAAATAATCAATAAAAATATTAAGTTAGAAAAGTAAATCATAAAAAATTTCAAAGTTTAAAAAGAAAGCGAGAGTCTGAATTTGAGGTCCAGCACTTTCCTAACTGATCCTCCAGCCAGTGCTCTTTGTTTCACCTTTCTCTGAAGTGAAATGAGAAGAGGAATTGCTCACGGCAAACAACATCATCAGTGTCTCTAAGGGTAAAGCAATACTTCAGATGAATGGTGTTAGGTGTTTGCAGAGCCTGGGTACTCTCCTGGCTTTCATTCCTTCCTCCATCTTCCTTAAAACCTTCAAACATCTCACATGTCTAATGGCTTAGTCCTGGGCAGAGGCAACTTTGGCTTCAATCACCAAAATGATCATCGAATAGACCTATTCCCTCTCTCTCTCTCTCTCTCTCTCTCTCTCTCTCTCTCTCTCTCTGTGTGTGTGTGTATGTGTGTGCCTGCACATGTGTGTGTATGTATGCATGTGTGTGTATGCATCTGTGTCATATGTGTATGTTTGAATGTGTGTATGCATATGTGTGTGTGCATGGTCCAAAAAGTTGTAGAATATCTTTTTTGGTAAATATTGGGTGTGTCCCTCAGTTACTCTCCATCTTATCTTTTGAGACAGGATCTCTTGCTGAACCTGGAGTTCATAGATGCATCAAAACTAGCTGGCCAGCAACCCTCAAGGATCCTCCTGTCTTCTTTCTCCTGTGCTGACTGCAGGTATGCTTCACCACACCTGGTGTATATGGTGCTTGGGACGGAACACAGGCTTCTCGCATGCTAGGCAAGTGCTCTATCAACTGAGCCACATCCTGGTCTCGATTTAACGTGTTATACCCTGGGTGATTTCATCCATATTCCCTCATTTAAAACCAAGGGATTGCAAGGAAGGAAAGAAGCACAGTGTTCACATTGACTGCAGCTAGATTTGATGTGCCATGTTCATCATTCAGGAAAGTGTGTGGGTCTTCAAAATGTTATCTTTCCTTTACACTTTTGTTAGTCCTTTAAACACTATTACTTTAAAATCTGCTGGCTTTGAGCTAGGATTTCCTAGTCATTGGCCCAACAAATTTAGGAAAAGAGTTCTGTCTGGATTACTCAATAAAAAACTAATACCAGCTTGACAGCAAACATAACGAAAAACAAGCTGTGTCTTGTGTTTCCTTTGTGGTTTTTTTTTTTAAATGACTAATTTGTGAGAAAAGAACAACCACCTAAATATAGATAGATTACAAAGAACTATAAAAAGACACATGCTTAATTAATATCCTGGGTGCAATTGCTTTACTCATAGAGTTCCTTGTCATGTGCTGGCCTGTGTAGTTTCTCACCACCCTGGAAGTTCCCTTTGACCACCAAGTCAAATTCCAGGAAATACAGTATGATGCAGAAGAACATGATATGGGGTATATACCCCAGGTCTAGTATCCCTCCTATTTCATTGAGTAAAGATTTATTGAGTCTCTCTCAACTCATTTGCAAGCTTAATTGAATAAAGAAAGGGGTGGTGATGTCTCAACCCTGTTAGTGATTGTAAAGTTGTACTCCACTTGGTTTGTTCTTTTAAACATCATCTCTTCACTCTGGCCAAGGAAGCAGGCAAGCTAACTACAGATCTTTACCTCTCCCTCTGCCCCCCCAAATATAATGCCCTAGTCACATTCCAAGATCTGCAGCAAAAGGCCTGATGTTGCCTGCCACCTCCTCTGCACCTATCTGGATCATACAGATCTTTCCCACCTAACTTCCCTCCCTTAATTCATTGTGTTATCTCAGCCCATTGTGTTATCTAACTCCAGCAGGTAGTCCCTGGGAACTCACAGGCCACTGTAACCAGGAAAGGTAGACAAACAGCCAACCTTGACTTCTCCCTCTGCCCCTCCAAGTCCAACCCCTCATTCTCACCCCCAGCTCTCTAACAGACCTTCTTTTGTGGCCTCTCTACACTCTCTGTCCCCATTCCCCAAAACTAAGCAGATCTTGGTGAAACACCCTGCTTTTCTCCTTCCTGAGCACTCCCTCAGCAACCCCCTTTTTGCCCATCGCCATTCCTAAGTTTCAACTCCCAAAACCTAGAAACACATTTCCCCCTACTGGCCACACCTATCAGTATCCCAGAAGGATTTCCTACCATGCAGTACAGAACCGGAGAGGGCAACAGAAATCAAAGGCAAAAACACTGACACAACAAAGACAAAACCAGATTTTAACATCTAGAACTACAATCTTCCCAAACCCAGATGCCTAGACACCAGTGTGAAACCACAAGCAATGAAACATTAAGAAAAAACATTAAGACAGCCTTTATAATATGTTAGAGGTCCTTAAAGAGACAAAAATAAACAAATGAAAGCAAACTGAGGAGAATCTGTAAATAAAAATTTATAAATTGAAACCTCCATGGTAAGCCTCACCAACAGAATGCCAGAGATGAGAGAATTTCAGGCACTGAATAGACAATAGAAGAAATGGATGCATTGGTCAAAGAAAATAGAAAATCTAAAAAGAACCATCTGGCACAAAACATCCAGGAAATTTTGGATACTAGGAAGATCAGATTTAAAAACAATAAGATAATAAGAGAAAAGACACAGGTCAAAGGCACAGAAAATATTTTCAACAAAATCAGAAGATAATTACCCCAATCTAAGAAAGGGGGATGCCTATCAAAGAACAAGCATGTAAAATAGCAAATAAACTGGTTCCCTCTATACATAATAATCAAATCACTAAATATACAACACAAAATAGTATTAAAAGCTGCAAGGGGAAAAGGCTAAGCAACATACAAAGGCAGACCTATTAGAATTACACCTGATTTCTCACTGGAGACTCAAAAGGCCAGAAGGGCCTAGACAGATGTTCTACAGACTTAGAAACCTCAGATGCCAGCCCAGAGTACTATATCCAACAAAACTTTCAATCATAATAAATGGAGAAAATAAGATGTTATCAAGGACTCCACAAGAACTAACCTGGGACCATGGGGGTTCACAGAGACTGACCCACCAACCAAAGAAAAGGCAGGGGCAGGACTTAGGTACCCTATATATTTGGAACAGATGTGCAGCTTGGTCTTCATGTGGACCTTAACAATTGGAATGGGGGGCTATCTTTGATTATGTTGTCAGCTATTGGATCCCCTTCCCCTAACTGGACTCCCCTTTGGGCCTCAGTAGGGGAGGATGTGCTTAGTCCTGCTGAGACTGGATGTCCCAGGGCAGGGTGGTACCCAAGGGGGGTTTCCCATCTCTAAGGAGAAGGGGGAGGGAGTAATGAAGGGAAGGATTTGTAGGAGGAGATAAGGGAGGGTAGATGTGATCTGGATGTAAGGTGAATAAATAAACAAATTAATAAAAAAATTACAAACAAGGGAGAAAAAATAAGACATTGCATTATAAAACCAAATTTAAGCACTATCTATCTACAAATCCAACACTATAGAGGCACTAGGAGGAAAACTCTAATCTACAGAGGTTGACTACAACCAAGAAAACACAGGGAATACATAATCTCAGACCAGCAAATTAAAAGAAAAGAAACACACAGATACACATACACATACCACCACCACCACCACCACCACCGTAACAACAATGATAACAAAATAACAGGAATTAACAATCATTGGTCACTGATATCTCTCAAGATCAGTGCTCTTAATTCCCCAATAAGAAGGCACAGACTAGTATAATGGATATGAAAACAGATTCCATCCTTCTGCTGTATCCAAGAAACAAGCCTTAACATTCCTCAGGGAAAAAGGATGGAAGAATATGTTCCAAGAAAATGGACCTAAGAAGCAAGCTGGTTTAGCCATTTTAATATCTGACAAAATAGACTTCAAACCAAAAATAGTCAGAAGAGATAGGGAAGGACATTCCATACTAATATGAAGAAAAACCCACCAGGAGGACATTGCAATTCTTCAACATCCATGTTCCAAACACAAAGGCACCCAAGTTAGTAAAAGAAGCACTACTACAGCTTAAATCTCATATTGAACCTCACACACTGATAGTGCAAGACTTCACTGCAATCTCCCTAATAGACATCCAGACAGAAACTAAACAGAAAATTACTGGTGCTGACATTACAAATCCAATGGAACTAACATATTTGGATAATATTCTACCCAAACACAAAAGTTTACCTTCTCAGCTCCCCTGGAACTTCTTCCAACATTGACCACATACTTGGATATAATGCAGGTCTCAACAGATACAAAAAAAATTGAAATAATGCCCTGCATTACATCTAACCACCATAGATTAAAACAGTATCAACAACAACAGAAACAACAAAAAGTTTACAAAATAACCAAAACAGAATAACTTTCTATTGAATGAAAAATGAGTCAAGACAGAAATTCAAGACTTTCTAGAATTCTATGAAAATTAATACACAATATACTCAAACTTATGGGACACAATGAAGGAAGTTCTAAGAGGCAAGTTCATAGGATTAAGTGCCTATATATGTATTTTAAAAAACTGGAGAGAGGTCATACTAGCAACTTAACAGAAAAACTGAAAGCTCTAGAAAAAATTTAAAATTACACCCGAAAGGAACAGATGGCAAGAAAGAATCAAAGTCATGGGCTGAGATCAATAAATTGGAAACAAGCAAAGAACACAACTAATCAACGAAACAAAAAGCTGGTTCTTAGAGAAAAATGAATAAGAGTGACAAACCCTTAGCCCAGCTAGCTAAAATGTAGAGAGAATATCCACATGAGCAAAATCATAAGTGAAAAGGGAGATTTATCAACAGATGATGAGGAAATCCCAAGAATCATAGCAACATACATTAAAAACCTGTACTCCACCGAATTATAAAGTGTAAAATAAGTGGATCATTTTCTCAATACATACCACTTACCAAGATTAAATTTTTAAAAAGCAATTAAAAAATAGTGACATAGAAGCAGTCATTGAAAGTCTCCATCACCCCCCCCAAAAAAAAGAAAGAAGAAAAAAAAGAAGAAAGAAAAAGAAAAAGTGTAGTGCCAGAGGATTTAATAGAGAATTTTACCAGAATTTTAAAGAAGAGTTAATGGTCATATGCCTCAAATTGTTCTGCAAAATACAAAGAACCATATCTAATTCTTCTTTAAGAGGTAACATTTACAATAATAGCTAAATAATATGAAAACCCAACAAAGAGAGAAAATGACAGACCAATTTTCCTTAATATCATAGATGCAAAAATTCTCAACAAAATCCTTGCAAAATGAATACAAAACACATCAAAAAGTTTGATTACCATAATCAATCAGGCTTCATCCCAGAGATGCAGGGATAGTTCAACACACATAAATCAGTAAGTGTAACTCACCACATAAACAGTCTAAAAGACAAAACCCACATGGTCACCTCATTAGATGCAGAAAAGCCTTTTACAAAATTCAACACCCTTTCATAAAAAAAAGAACTAGAGAGATTAGGGATACATGAAACATACCTCAATATTGTGAAGAGTTTACAGCAATCCCATAACCAACATCGACTTAAATGGAGAGAAACTCAAAGCAATTCCACTAAAATGAACAAGACAAGAGAAGTCCATTCTTTCCACATATATTCAATATAGTACCTAAAGTCTTAGCTAGAGCAATAAGACAACTAAAGGAAGTACAAAAAGTCAAAGTATCTTGATTTGCAGGTTATATGATAATACTATTGAAAGTGGCCCTAAAAATCCCACTGGGATACTTTTATAGCTGATAACCATTTCAGCAAAGTATCAGGGTACAAAATTAACAAATAATCAAAAGCCTTCTTATATACAAATGACAACAGATTGAGAAAGAAATTAGGGAAGCAGCACCTTTTTATAATTGCTTCAAATAATATAAAATATTTTGAGGTAGCTAAACTTAAGCAAGCAAAAAACTTGTATGATACAAACTTTAGAAACATTGATTAAAGAAATTGAAAAAGATCTCAGAAAATGGAAATATTTCCCATGCTCATGAATCTATAGATTAATACAGTAAATATAATGGCTCTGATTGCTATTTTTGGTTGTCAATTTGACTATATTCTGAATTAGCTAAAATCCAATAATGACTGGGTACACTGAAAAAGGATTTTTCGCTCAACTGAATCATTTGAAGTGGATAGATCCACCACTTCTCATCCTGATCTTTGAAGTGGGAAGTCACCTTTAATGCAAACCATCTGAGGTGGGAAGAAACACCTCTAATCTGGGCCACATTTTCTGCTGGAAGCCTCTATAAAGGACATGGAAAAGAGAAGCTTTCTCTTTTTGACTGGTTCTTCTGCTTTCTATCACTGGCTTGTTCATTCCTTTACTGGCATCAGGACATGCTTCTTCAGGATTCTGATGTCTACTGAAGACTAGCTGAGATGTCCAGCCTCATAGACTGGGGCTTCCATATGTAATTGGGTATTGTCGGATTAACTCCACCACAACCTCTCAATTATTCTAATAAATCTCCTTTTCTATAAAGAGATTGATTCAGTTTATAAATTCTGTTACTCTAGAGAACTCTGACTGATACAAAGGCTATCCTAATAAAAGCAATCTAAAAATTTGATGCAATTCCCACAAAAATTTTCAACATAATTCTTCATAGATCTCAAAAGGACAATTTACAGCTTCATATCGAAACATACAAAAAACCAAGATAAATAAAACAATCCTGAATAATAAAAAAACTTCAGAAGGTATCACTATCCCCTATTTCAAGTTATTTTACAGAACTATAATGACAAAACAGGATGGCATTGGTACACAAAAAGACACAATTTGTCAATGTAATCTATTTGAATACCCAAACATAAATCTACACACCTATGGAACACTTGATTTTTTTTAAATAAAGAAGCCAGAAATACATGTTGAAAACCAAGGTAGCATCGTCAACAAATTGTGCTGGTCAAACTGAATGTCTGCATATAGAAGAATCTAAATAAATCCACACTTGTCACCCAGGACAAAATTCAACACCAAATGGATCAAAGACCTTAAAATAAAACAAGCTAGAAATGTTTAACCTAATAGAAGAGAAAGTAGGGAGTGGCATCAAACTCATTATCATAGGAAAAGACTTTCTGAAAAGAGCAGTTAGTCCAGGCACTAAAATCAACAATTAATAAATGGGACCTCATGAAACTGTAAAGCTTCTGTACAGCAAAGGTTACCATCATTCAGACACAGCAGTATCCTACAGAATGGAAAAAGTTAAAAAAAAAATGCTTCCATAAGATTTTTCTGTAGATTGGGAGAGGGGATGAGGAGAGGAATGGGGAGATGGGAACTCAGGATCAGGTATGGAAAAGGGACAGGAGGAATGGAGGGATGGCCATGAGAATGAATGGAAATCTGCAAATGATGGGGTGAGGATGTAGGAGGCATCTCCAGGAGGAGACAGAGACCTGGGATATGGGAGGCACCCAAGAATCAATTTCCTTAGCTGTGATTCACAGCATTGGAGATAAGGAACTAGAAGAAGCCACCTCCTGTGGCCAGGTAGGGACCCTAATCAAGTGATAGGGACACCAACCTACCCACAAAACTTTCAACCCCAAATTTATCCTGTCTTTAGGAAATACAGGGACTGAGGGTGGAGCAGAGATTGAGGGAATGGTCAACCAATAACTGACTCAACTTGAGACTCATCCCATGGGCAAGCACCAATCCCTAACACTATTAATGATGCTCTATTATGCTTACAGATAGGGGAGTCAAGCATGGCTGTACTCTAAGAGACTCCACCCAGCAGCTGGATACAGACAGATACAGACACCCACAGCCAAACAGTGGATGGAGCTTAGAGAC
Source organism: Rhynchomys soricoides (assembly GCA_019843965.1). Taxonomy (NCBI): domain Eukaryota; kingdom Metazoa; phylum Chordata; class Mammalia; order Rodentia; family Muridae; genus Rhynchomys; species Rhynchomys soricoides. The sequence goes on from JADRCH010000030.1 coordinate 3,860,627, forward strand.
TCTTATGGATGAATTGGAGGAAGGATTGTAGCCCCTAAGGGTATCCCACAGGAAAACTAAGAGACTCAACTAACCTGGACCCTTGAAGCTCTCAGAGACTGAACTACCAACCAAAGAACATACAGGGACTGGATCTAGGCCTCCACATACATATGTAGCAGATATGCAGCTTTGTCTTCATGTGTGTCCTGAACAACTGGAGTGGGGTCTATCCCAAAAACTGTTGCCCGTCTGTGAGATATGTTCTTCTAGCTGGGCTGCCTTGTCTGGCCTCAGTGGGAGAGGATTCTACCTAGCCTCACAGAGACTTGATATGCCAGCACTGGAGGATACTAGGGGATCCCTACTTATTCAGAAGACAAGGAGTAAATGGATCTAAAAAATGACTGAAGGGATAAAACTCACACCTAACCATTAAGCAAGCATGTCACAGCAAGGAGGAAAATTCCAAAGATTTAGCTGATGATAAATGAACAATAAAAGCAAGTCTTAAGGGTTCAGAGAAAACCATAAGAGAGTGTGGAAAATACAAACTCAAAATACAGTAGTGTCAGGCTTCTGCCAAGGAGACCCAGTGCCCTGGTTTTGTGATCCTGAAGTAGTCATCCACACACCAGTTAGAAGACTCTGTGCATGGTTGAATCTCCTGTCCATGCTTTATGGCTAGTAACATTATATTCATCTTGGTGTCTGGATGTACAGACCAGAAATAACAATGTCTCCAGGCACTATGCTATCATAGTTCTGAAATAAATACTGAACTGTTAAAAACAAAAAAGATTGAGCTGTAAGAACTGGACAGATTTCTCTGTGGTTAAGAGCACTGGCTGCTTTTCCAGAAGACCTGGGTTCAATTGCTAGCACCCACGCAGCTCACAACTATAGCTCCAGTTCCAAGGTGTCTGACACTATTATACAGACATACTTGCAGGCACAAGAAACTAAAGTAAATAAATCATTTGTGTATGTACACACACACACACACACACACACACACTCACATACATGATTAGGCTATAGGAAAATCTGTAGGCCATTTTCTTAGTGATTGATGGAGGAGGGCTCAGCCACTGAGGGGTGTAGTTATCCCTGAGCTGCTGATTTGGGGTTCTATAAGAAAGCAGCTGAGCAAGGCATGATGAGTAGGCCAGTAAGCAGCACCCATCTGTGGCCTTTGCATCAGCTCCTGCCTCCAGGTTCCTGCCTTGTTGGAGTCCCTGTCCTGAGTTCTTTCAGTGATGAACAGTTATATCGAAGTATAAGGAAAATAGACTTTCTTCTCAATTTGCTTTCTGGTCATGGTGTTTCTTCTCAACAATTAAAAACTAGTTGCTAAGCCAATGATAACCAAAGTACAATCCATAGGACCACAGAGGTTAGTCATAGAATAAGAGATTAGTTGGTACAGACAGATCTCTTTAAGAAAGGGAAATAAAATAGTTATGGATGAAGGAAGGCCGGGTTGAGAGAATCAAGTTAGAAGTGGAAGGGGAGAGGTGAATGAGGTGTGGAATATGAGGAGAGACAACTAAAATTAAGGGCCATTTGAGGGGTACCTAAACCAGTCAAAGCTGTCTAAAATACATAGATGTATGAAGGAAATTTAAATGAAATTGCCAAATAATGGGGGAGACAGAGCCCAGATGTGACACCTATTGTCACCAAATGAAGTTTCCGTGACAGCATCGGGTTACATCTAATTGAGTTGTTGGCCAAAGGAGTCCTCTGGAAATCACCAAATAACCTAGGCTGTTGTGAAGACTATGGTTTGTTCTCCATAGACTGATGGTAAGTCCTCATTGCTAAAGACAACACCTATACAACTCATTGAGCATGGGGAAGTATAGCTAATGCCTACATGGAGCACTCAGCTCTTTGGTCTAGAGTCTCTGTAACAGAATGATTCTCTGCATGCTACAAAAAAATGTAATCATCATTCTAGCCAGACCATTTGATGTTCAGTGGTGCTCTCCTTGCAAGAAAGGCTAGGGCAATGATGGCACAAAGCTTGTAGAAGTAACCAATAAATATCTGATTTGAATTAAGGCTCACTCAATATTGTTTTGGTGACCAAGAAACTGAGACTGGATAGCCCAGGAACTTAGGGTAACTCATATTTCTACTTATACCAGAGCCTCAGATCTTAGTAGGCCCCAAGACCTTAGCACAACTCACTCCATAATGGAAGTGCCATTCGGGCTGTAAAGCAGCACATAGACAGCATGAGCTTCCAAAAGAAAAACAAAGACTTGACCCACCAAAGTCCATAATTCTGGGAAAATCTCTAAATCTAATAACCTTGTTTTTTTGGCTTCTGTTGGTCTGCTTTTGGCTAACTCTTCTGGTTAACTGAAGTATGTCAACCCAGACATGTTGTGTGTGTGTGTGTGTGTGTGTGTGTGTGTGTGTGTTTAAGCTTTTGCTTAAAAGCTCATCCTGAGAAAAGCTCAATGCTATACTGGAGCCCCAAGCACCTAGTGTAGTCACTGGCCAACTACTAAAGACTTTCTATTGGCTGAAACCCATGTCTGAGCAGTTTTCTCTAGTGAATGCTCCACAATACTACTGTAAAAAACAAAAAAACCCCTATAAAGAACACAAAGAAAATGAAGCCCTCTAAATCAACATGATCAACAAGCTCATATCAACTTAGAATCATCATGCACAAAGCTTACACAGGTCTGCATACATACATTATAGCTTCCAGTTTAGTGTTTTTATAGGACACTCGAGTCTGCCAACACATGGGTCTTTGGTTCCTGTGTCTTCTCTTGGGCTCTTTTCCTTCTGTTTTTTCCCAATTCTAATATATTGGGTTTTTTTGTTTTACCTTATTATATTTTATAGTATTTTATTTTTTGTTTTTTTGTGTATGTGATAAGGGAGGGGATGAAGAATGTTCATCTGGCACTATAGTGCACCCAAGCAGTATGAATGAATTCTACTATTCTAGAACACAAGAGAGTAACTGTGGCTGAGAGCATCAATTAATTGTACAGTTTAAAAAGTCAATAAAGAAAAGTTTAAATGTTTCCATCACAAAGAAATAATACATGTTAAAGACAGTGGATATGCCAATTATATTGATCTACTGTTTACATGAATTTAAATTTTATACTACACCTAAATACATACAGTCAAAATTAATGCATAACAAAGCCTTTTTAAAAATGTACAGAAAAATCAAATTTAATATTATTGAGAGGTATAAGATGGCACACAAAGGCTTAGTGTAGGGCATATGCATGGGGCTATATGTTCAATTACCAGAAAACTGACACACATACATACCAGCAAAAGAACCCAAGAAAAAGACTTAGAACCTTTAGTGTGGAAATTATGACCACAGTTGATGGTCAACCTGAGTTGATGGTGTGAGAGACACTGCAAGTCATGGCAAATGTGTGCTATCCCTCAAAAGGCTGAAAGGGGCCACACACAGAGAGCCTGGTTATCTCTTTTATTCTAATATGTTCAGAATGTTAAAATGTAAAGAAAACCAACAATTTTCAAACAATGATGTTGTTCACGTGAAGATCAAATAGCCTGGGCACTCTCTTTCCTTGACCATTCAAGTGTACAAAATGCTCCACCCCCTGACCCCGCTAACCAGGCTGGGACTCACATAGATTGCTACATTCTCATCTTCTTATGAGAGGACTGTGTCCCCACTCCTCTCCCTTCCTAAGGACTGAAACTGCTGGGTTTTTCAAGTCAATGCTGGAAACAAGCAGGATAGAGACAAGTGGCTTCAAAGAGATCTCCAGGAAGTGAGTCATTTCTGTTCCTAGAGTGCAAATCCCAAGAGGCCAAGATGACAGCAGGGACAAAACACAACGGAAATGGGAATGGGGGCGGAACTGTCTAAATTCTTTGAGTATCCAGATGGTTATGCGCTGACCCTCACAACAAACTATTATGGTCATACTCCTTTTGGGCCCCGCCCAGGAGACCTGAGCTTAGGGTCCAAGCTTAGAGAGGATTACCCACATTAGGAAGTAGCTGCTTCCGCAGAAGTCAGTTATTTTTCTTCACAGCGTGACTCGTTTATCTAGACCTCGGTTGTGACTAGAGTTTCCTGACCTTTGAGCTGTTCTTTAAGCAGTAAGAAAGCAAAATTTTCTTTCTTTACCTTCTCTTTTTCCCTTCATTGCCTTCCCTCCTTTCTTCTCACTGACATGTGTAAGTAGCCCTAATTCCTTTGTAGCCCAGACTGACGATGCATTCATGCTTCCTCTGTCACAGCATCCTGAGTACCAGGGTTATTTCTTTTCATCCTCTGCAGCACTGTTGAGCAGGTTTCTAACTTTAGTGTGTTTTCCAAAAAGGACTCTTAAAACAATAGTAGCCTCAAGTTCACACTGCTAAAGATGAGGACTTTGTAGATGCCAGAAGCACATTGATTCTAGCTCTCAGTTTGCTTTGGCATTATTTCACAAATGCTTGATTGCTGCTTTATTATTTCTGGGGGTTATCTCTTCTTTTGTCTCCTCTATCAATATCATATGTCTTTGAGATCAAGAAATGGATATATTTTCTTCCACCCTCCATAAAGGTGGACCTCTGGTGTTTACAACACTGACCCAAAGAAACGTTGAAATGTAAAAAACCAGACAAATTTCAAACAATGATATTGTTCACATGAGGATCAAATAGCCTGGGCACTCTCTTTCCTTGACCATTCAAGTGTACAAAATGCTCCACCCCCTGACCCTGCTGACCAGGCTGGGACTCACACCTTCCTCACACCCACCCAGTCTCTTGACTGGGAACTAATTATTTTCTAGGCAGAAATAAACAGAGAATAAATATTTAGGTCATGGCTAATTTTTACTCATCTGTACTGAGGAGCCAGAAAGAGAAAAATGGCTTTAAGATCCAGGCAATCCAGGTCTGCATAGCAAGTTGTAAGCCAGCTTGGTCCACATATCAAGACTCCATGTCAACAATTATGTATATAAATATGTGTGCTGTTTTCTAGTTGGAAACTGGTATCTCAAACCACACTAGGAAAAAACAGTATAGAATCTTAAAATCTTGTCTTGTAGGAAATTTTGCTTGTTTATTTGTTCATTTGTTTGTTTACTGATTTTTAGCTTAGGCTAAAGACCTTGAATTCCTGTTCCTCCTTTGTCAGCCTCCCAAGTGCTGTTGTTACAGGGATGTACCAACACAGCACAGGGCATCATGCATACTAGTCAAGAACAGTACCAACTGATCTATAGCCAAGCCCCATGAAACTTGCCTGTAATCACATCATTTTATTTAGAACATTATGAAAGGCCAAAATACTGCTTCATTTTTACTTGTACATAAGACAAAGCTATGGTTGTCTTATATTAATAGTTTACTAAAAACTTCTACATTAGTCATGAGTGCTAATGAACATACACAGGATGGTAATGTCATCAAGGAGGGTAGGCAGTGTTCAGGAACAGATGGAAGGCCTCAAACCATTTTTCTTGTTTAGCAATTATGTCATTCCCTTGCTCAAAAACTATCAAAAGCTTGGCTTGTGGGAATACTATTCAGATTTCTCAATGAGGATTAGGAACTTCCCCCCAGCCTGAACCGTTGGACAACTTCCCTCTCCAGCCAAACCTTTCAATTGGCCAACTGCCTCTCTAGCTTCCTCCTACAATTCGACACTAATACTCAGTCACTCCTTTTCAGTAGTCCAAAGCAGTCAAACTCTGTCATTTCTGCACCTACAATTTCAAATGCAGCCTCATGTCAGAAGCCTTCTTGGGCATCCAGGTTTATACTGGAGGCACAGCCTCCTAGTTTAGTATAATTTTCTATGTTCTATTTTTTCACCAGAACTATAAATCTAGTGTATAGCAGAGAAAATTAAAGCCTCATTCGTGTGTGTGTGTGTGTGCGTGTGTGTTTACATATTAAACACACCAAGCAGGAGTAGACCGAAGAGACTTATGAGCCAATGCCCTGAACTTTGATGCTGATAAGGATTAAGGCCAGGAAAATCCCAGGTTACCAGGCAATGGAGTTCATAGTGAGGGCACTTGTAGAATCAAGAAAGCTGCAATCACTTGGACAAGGATGTGAATGACTTCTAAATTGGCCCTTTCATTCTAGTGTGCGCATAATAAAACCACTGGGTTGTAAAAACTTTTCTTTTTCTAATTTCATACCATAAAATTTTCTAATGCATGCTATTCAGGAGAGTGAACGACATTTTTGAAGAAGGATGCATAGCAGTGTGTCTGTGTGGACAGTGGGAGGATCCCATGAGAAATGTGTTACCTGAAATCACACAGTGATTTTTATAAGTGATTTATGAGTGATACTTATATAGCTTTTTTCCCCATATCTTTCCTCCTGTGCTCTTGGGTCATATGGTTTGGGGAGGTCCCTAGAACAAACTAGAAATATGTGTGTGTGTGTGTGTGTGTGTGTGTGTGTGTGTGTGTGTGTGTTGCAGTGCTAGTAAGTGAACCCAGGGATTTGCACGCACACGTTTGGTAAATAATGTATCACCAAACTGAAGCCTCAGCCTCAGCGCTTGGAAATATTAGGTCAAAAAACCAATGCATCTCACTTTCCTACTAGAGAGGCTTTCCTAATGCACTACAAGTTGCTTGAACTTAACACAGTCCATCACATCATGTCCTGGGCACAGCCCAGCACCCAGCATGCTCTAGCAAATCCACTAAATCCACAGAAATCCCCTGGCTTACAGCCTCCTGCCTGATGAGTGGGGTTGCAGTGAGGTAGTGATGAAGAGGTAAGGGTAGAATTGGAAGAAGTCAATGGAGGTGGCATAGTGTTGTCCCCAGCCCTCTTAGGGACACATCTCACTTCATGTTGCTGGGCAGGATTTGCTGTGTAATCCCTAAAGAACTCAATATCCATGTATGTCTCCTGGGATCCTTCTCTTCTACTCTCCAGCTTACATTCAGGTAGCCCATTACCTAGCTTTACTTCAAATTAAAATGTTTATGTCCTAACTGGCTTGTAAATGGGCATCATCAATCCCTACTACAACTTTTTCTTCAAGAATTGATGATTTTTCCATAAACAAGTATAATCAACAAATAAGGATCATTTATATTTAAATCAGCCAATTTGGTTTGATTTGATTGATTGTATGATTGATTGAGGCACGGGATCCAGCCCCTTGATATTTTGGTATATGTGTATGTTGGGAAATGATCACCACAAACTAGCTAATCAGTATGTTGGTCTTCCTTCTTCCCTTCCTTCCTTCCTTCCTTCCTTTCTTCCTTCCTTCCTTCTTTCCCTTTATTTCTTTGTTTGTTTCATGTATAGCCCTGGCTGTTCTGGAACTCACTCTGTAGACCAGGCTGTCCTGGAGCTCACAGAGATCCGCTTGCCTCTGCCTCCTGAGTACTGGGATTAAAGGCAGGCACAACTGCCTAGCTTCTTCCTTTTTCAATGATGAGAATACGTAAGACATCCTAGCAGATTTTAAGTAGACTGTTAAGTACTGCTAACTATAGTCACCATGCTGCAATCAGATCTCCAGAACTTATTTGTCTTACAAACTGACACTTCTCACTCCTTGACCAATAAATGCGTTCATTTCCCGTGCTTCTCTCAGTCCTAGTAGCTACCATTCTGCTCTGTGCTATGATCTCGACACACGTGGAGTCCATATATGGGTAAGATCTTCTAGTATTTGTCTTTCTATATCTGGTGTATTTAACCTAGCATAGAGTCTCTTGGGTTGCAAACATAGGATTTTCTTGTCTGTTGGTTACAAATAACTTTCCATACATTATGTATACACACTTTTCTTAATGCCTTCATGGACATTTAGGGTGTTTGTGTCCTTTGGCAATTGTGAGTAATGTTACCATGCATGCTGATATTAACTTTAGGGGAATGGAGATATATGTATCCAGGGAGTGGTTGGCTTCTCAGGGTGCTTCTGTAGGCTGCCTCTACTGACTTACCAACCCACATTCCAACATCCTCTGGTAGAGGACACAGCTGTTGAGCAATGACTGGTCTGCACAGAGACCCTGTCTTAAGCCTTTCACTTCCTAGTTCCAGGAACTAATTACTAACTCCTGACTGCTTTTAGTGAGGTGTCAGTCTCAGAGACAACCATTTATGGTCACAAAAGCAGGTCACCTGTCCATATTAGCCTGATGACATCTGCTATGGAAGCCACCCTGGGCACTGAAGACCAAGGTGAAGAAACATTGCAGGCTTTACTCCCATCAAGTGGCTCTTCACTGTCTCTTACTTAACCCTCCAATCAGCTGAAAGCTGCTTCTGGGATCTTTTATAAGAAGCCAGTTAAGGAACTGTACTCATTCCCACCTAAAATATACCAGCTAACAAAGTCTGTGAGAATGTAAGCTAAGTCATTCTGAGTCTTCTGCAAAAGAGGAAGAGAAATTAAGAAGTCTTCTAACCTCAGAGAATGACTTAGACCTTTTCGGATTATTTGGGAGAGTGTGGGCAGCTTATTTTGCTGTAAATTTATTGTGGTTTCGGCAACGTGTTCTCTGTCTGAGAATTATATCATTTCCTTTTTGATGGTCAGTAATGATTACATTAAAGTCAAGATAGTGAAATAACAAACTGCCTATCTGCAGACAACAAATCAACTCCTCATTGGACAATAACATGGGACCAATTTAGTGACTAGTTTTGTGTAATTAGCACAAAGATTGTATTCTCTATGTATCAAATTGCCCCCATGTATGACACCAGTCTGGTCACAGAGGCCCTGCTCTCCTTCATAATGTTATGTGGTGCCATACATTATATTAAGTGCAAATCAGGCACTGGAAATATCGCCGGCTGTAGGATACTTGTCTAAGATGTGTGAGCTCTGGGGTTCAATGAGCAATACACTCCAAAGGTAAAGCAAAGAAAATCAGTAGGTTGACTCCACTGGCTTCTTACTGACTTTCTGTCACTGGATATGACAGCATTGCACCATGGGCTTTCCCAGAATCCTTTGAATTATGGGTCCCAATTCCTTATACCTCATCTGACAAAATGTGAACTGAGTTGCTTCTGGACTTGAAGAAAGAAGGCAGCTGCTCTGGGGAAAGGTTCAAAAACTTTTATTTATGAAATGGCTGGTGTTAAGATAGCATCAGATGAGATGGGCAAAAGTTTTTGTTGATGAAAAACAGGAACTGGGTTCTTTCCTAAGAGAATCTTCTTAATTTAAAAAATTCCACTAATAACAATGGTTAGGAAAACCATAGAAACTTTTACAGTTCCAGATTAGTATCACTACCTAAATGAAATAGCTTAGTTATGGTTACATGGGCACATTCACTTTTGAAAATCCACTGAGATGAGTACCATGATGTGCATATTTTTCAGTCTATATTTGATATATAAAAATTTTACCTGAAAGCAGCTCAGTTCCTTAACTATCTGGTTGACTACACTAAGTTCTGAGTACCCCTGAGCTTCAGATTCTTCATATTCAAAATGGAGACAATGCCAACATCTTAGCGTCATTAAGACTAAATGGAATGCGTACAAAACTGTCCATAGCAGTGCTTGCCACTCAGCAGGCACTCCTTCATATTGGGACTCTGTCTTCTCTGTAGCCCTGTTTCACATTTCCATAAGCTTTTGTAGGCTTGAGTTTTCCAGAGTCCAGGCAAAATTTACTGCATTAAACTTGATGAAGGATAAAAAGCAGAAAGGACTGTAAAATCATTCATGCCACTGTGAGGAGCCAAAGCCAGCCAAGCCTGGGTTCCTGGGTAACACTGAATGTGAAGGATTGCTGTCATAAGTGAAACCTGCCAACCCTGCAGCTGAGGTGCCAATGATAATAAAAGGGCTTGCAGCTGAAATCACAGACTTTGTTCATCACAGAGTTTCTTCCCATAGAAAAATGAGAGTCAAGTCAATCCCCAGTAATATGAAATATCAAAACAGTGGGATTCCCCATGGATGGTCAGAGGAGGGAACTCAAATTTCCTTTTCAGTACCAGTCTTACAGGAATATTTGATTGACTCATGCAAACCCAGTCAATGACTCCTTTCAGATGGGCCGTTTCCGAGTTTTGAAAACTGGAGACATTCTGAGGTTGGTAGCAAATAGCATTGGCTTGTCCTTCCTAAATTACCTCCCTGTTCCCCATTCTCCACTGTCTGGCAGCCCAGGAAATCTGCTTTAAGTTCATCGAGGGAGAATATTTTCCATGATCAATAGCTCTAAAGCTGTATGAAGTCTTCTTCTTTCCTGGCCCTAGCATCTGACCATGGGCTTGCTTTTCTGTGCCCTGGCAGGAGGCACAGGGGTGCTGATATGACTACCTTAAAGGGCCAGCCTTCCTTACCACAATCAGTTCAGTGTTCCCCATGAATACTGGACAGCACTGGGCAGGCTGTGGTTTCCATTGCTTCTCACCATCTTAAACCCTTACAGCATGTATTTTATTCTTCTTAGGATTTTTAACATGCAAAATAACAATCCCATCTACCTGTCATTTAAAAAACATGACGTTTAACATTTAAAGCAGTGAATTTCTTAACCTCAAAAGAGTCTTGCCTCAAATGTGAAACTGCATATGATGTTAAAGTCTAGCCTTGATGCAGCAGAACATCTGACTGTATCTGCCCTAATAACTTGTGGTCAGCAGCCCGCTTCTAATTGTTAGGGTACAGAAAGGGACACAGATGCAGGAGAGACTGAACTCTGTGCATTCAGTGTCTTCAGTTTGTTCCTTCATAGTTACCATGGAACATTGACTGGTGCTCAAACAGCTGTCTGGATCCTCACCTGTCAGTGGGTTGATAAGGCACCATGTTTTTGTTTGTTGTCATTGTCTTTTTGCTTTTGTAGCTTGTGCTGGTCTTGAACATGCTACCATGATACATTATATAGCATGTCATCAAACCCTATAGAATGTTCTTTCTATGCCTTGGAACATAGTATGGCATATGTGAGTGAATGCGGACAGGAGTAAGGAAGCTGCTCTTGGTTGAAGACTGGACTTGACCTCTGCCTTTGTATCTATCATTGGCTGAACTAACAAAAATGACACATGTAGAGAAGGAGTCCAAGAAATTTCTGTAAATGGATTCTGTTCTAAAGAGCAAAGCATAAAGGATCCCCTCTCTATTACACACGTATGCATGTGTACACAACTGCATGACTATGTGTGTAAACAGAATATCTTATTGTAAATAGATGAGCTGATGAAGATGAGGCAGAGAGCAGAAGATAATGAGTCATTCAAGGACAGGACCAAAGGAGAAAAGTGGTGCATATAAAACCAGAGCAAACAACAGAAGGACCTGCTTTGTTGAAAACAGAAGACGTCCTTTGTAAGAATCATACACATGATGTGAACTGTGTGCCTCTGAAAGAGTGACATGTGTACCTGTGCATAGTGGAAGTCGTGGGAGATGATAAGTCCACGGGTGGGGCAATCTCACAGCTAAATAGCAGCTACATTTCATTCTTCTCCTTTTTTGTGGTTCATATATTTTATCGACGGTGTGCATTATTTAAGCAATGAGAGAAAATATTTAAAAGCTTATAATGAGGAAATGAAAAAAGTCATAGTAAAATAAAGGAAAAAAATCTCATTTTCAATTCAGGTAGCATCCCACTTTCTCCATGCATAATTCTAATTACCCTCAGAAAGGAGACATGGAAAACATGTGAGTTGCAGTCCCTGTCACTCACCCTAGTTACAGAGAGTCAGTCAGGACATTGTAGGCACCATGTAGAAGCTGAAAGGCGTGGCTTCGTGGAGCTGTGTGAGTGAAGTTAGACTTTCAGTGTGCTGCTTAGGGTCCCCAGTGCTAATGCAAGGGACACAGAGATGCTTGATGCCTGGATGCGCCTTGAAGGCAAGAAGTGGTCATGAGATGAGGTTTCATGAAAGTTAGCGCGCTTGGACTGATGGAAGGATGGATGGATGGGTGGCAGAATATTCCTTCCCAGAAGCAGGGGAGAACGTGACTGGAGACATGAAAGCCCTGTGAATTTCCTTGAATTATGTCTGGGATAGCCCTTGGATATTGTGAGACAGTTTGCATTTATAAATGGATGCTAAACATGACTCATTCTTTTCTTAAGAGCTCATTAGTCACCTTACTGACTTGGTATTAAGAAGGAAGTTTCTGATTCTCTCCTTAGAGTGAATCCTGTAGAACTGGCTTGGGTTGGAAAATCCCAAAGTGTTGCTGTTTCTCCTGAAACTAAGATATGAAACCTGAGCTCAAGAAAAGGCTTGGTGCTAAGTAAGGGCAGGCCTCTGTATTTCATCTGTGTACTGTCTGAGGTGGGTGAGGTAACTAACGGAGACAGAATTCTCTTGTGATGGGGTGGCTCAGCTCCAGTCTCCTTCCCCATTTGTGTTTCCTCCTGCCTCTTCTTTGAGTCCGCCATCCTCTCGTCCTTAGCATAAGCCTAGGTGCTTCTTTTGTGGGACATGCATGGTCCAGCTCTGGTCAAGGAAGTTGCAAAGAGGCAGGCTGAGACAATGGGCTGCTTCCAGTGAAGAACACTCATTTAAAAGTCATTTCATGCCTCAAGTATTCACAATATTCCTGAATCTTCCATTGGAGTCTGAGAGCTTTCAAGTTTTTCAGTAGAAGGTGGCACCTCAGTACCCAGAAGCTTTGTTTTTCTAGATTGTGAATGTGCTCATGGCCCACACAACTTGGGGGACCATCGGATAACATGTGAGTGCAGCAGAGAGAGATTTCAGAGGGTCTCCCTGAAAGCCCGGGTTTGCTTGGGAAGAAATAGTTCACAGATTGGGCTGAACAGTGAGCATTTTACAACTTTATCTTAGATTCCTTCTGTACCTGGTTTAAATATGTCTGTGGGAAAAGGACCCAGAGGTCCAGAGGCATGTGTGCATGCCTGTGCTGGTGCATTGATGCCACATTTATGGGGGTTTTGTTGTTGTTTTGGTTTTGTTTAGCTCATTTAAAATCAAACATATAGTTGTTACTTGCCTATGGGTACTACTGCTTTGTGTCTTTGAAGGCTAAAGAATTATCTACCATCATATAAATAAATCATAATTACAAAAATTGAAAATAAGATGTAATTCGGTCACTGTGGTGTTTTGCCTCTTCCTGCTGTTCCTCCAGCCTCTGAGGTTCTTTTTTCCTGCTTCTGTGATTTCTGCTTCCTGGTCATGCTTTGTTTCAAGAATGTTGGCTGCACTGGACCTCTAGACCTCACTGTCTTGCTGCCAGCCGTATGGGTTCAGCTTAGGAGGAATCCTTGCCCCTCCTCCCGTCTCTCCTCCTTCCTTTCCTCCTTCCCTCCTTCCCTTCTTCCCTCTGAGCCTTCCTGCTTGATGGCCGCTCTTCCTTCTTCCTCTCTTCTGTTCATTCTTCCTTCTTTATCTTTTCTGCCACATGAGCATTGAACCCAGGGCCTTGTGCATGTTAGGCAAGAGTTTTGCCACTGAGTTGTACTCCCGGTCTCAAAAAAAAAAAACCAAACAAACAAACAAAAAACCTCCTTTTATCTTAAAATATAGATTGAATATCACTGGATTCAGACTCCTGGGAAGAAGACTGTACATTTGCTCATGATCACAATGTTAAAGTAAGATATAAAGAGCCTACTAGCTGCTTGAGTACAACTTAAAGGAAAGGAGAAAAATTATATGAAAACAATAACTTAATTTAAAACCTACCTTGGCTTATTCTTATAAAGAACTGTTCAGACTTATTTCTGACTCAGTCTCCCTTCTCTAGCCCTTGTCTTGTTATTTTCTGAGTCTATCTGACCAACAGTTATGGTTGGTCAGTTCTTCTTGAGAAGAATGATATTCTTTAGTGACATAACCCAGATCTCCTGGCAACATAGATATTGTCTCAAAACATTTTTATTGTCCCCTAGAGAGATTCCACTTAAAACAAGTGCTTTTTACCTGTGCAGTAGCATAGAGCCAGACATCAAGAGGACCATGCCATCTTCAATCAGGTGAGAATTGATCGTCAGAGGCCAAAAATTTAGTTCATTCTGCATAAAGGAGGGAGCACATCTCTGGTTACACCTGACACTGGAGCAATAACTAACGTGTTTAAAATACCATTTTTGAGAAGGGTCAATAAAAGGAATGTCAAGAAACACTGCTCCAGGTGTAAGAAGGAAGAAATGGGTCAGACACCACACTGACCAGAATCTTGGTTTCTCTCATCTAATCTCACATAGTCATGTACAGACAGGGAAATTGACCTTGAATAACTCGCGAGAAACCGCACAGCTTGCAGGTTACATAGCTGAGGCTTAAGGCCAGGTCTGGTTCCACTGAACCCAGCTGCAAAGTCAAAATCAGGCCACACATGTGAGTCATGAATCATTGCCCTCAGGTGACCTATTTATTGGAGAAGAAGAATAAGTGTGTGTGAGCATTCACAGACAGAGATACACACATACACGCACACATGTACATACACTCATACACACATATTTTCTTTATGATATTAGAATCGAACCTAGGGTCTTATTCGGGCATAATGGCAATTCTCTCCCTGAATTAAAATCCCAGTCCTAGTATAGGAAAAAAATGTTTTTAAATCTTCTTCAACAGTATGATCACTACTTCTTGCTAAATTTTGTCTCTTAGGTTACACTTGTTTGCAAGCAAGCCATTTGCTAAGGAAGAGGACTCATGGTGCTCTCTGAATCTTCCCACTTCTTCTGTCCACTTTACTTCTCTGGACTACAACAGTGTGGTGGTTCTCATTCCTAAACTCAACACATTCCAGATTTTTGCCAACATTCTTTAACTTCCTACATGGGGAGACTGACTTCATAGTAGAGAGCTCTCTGGTGCAGTCTTGGGAAGTGTCCTTGTGCAGAAGGCATAAGATGTGCTTTTGAAGTTCCTCCCACGTCCTCTCACTTACAAGGGCAGACTGAGGAGCATTTCCCATGCAGTCTATTCCTCAGAAGGGTCACAAGAACCACACCCAGCACCAGCAGCTGCCATGTCCAAGAGGGTGCTATTCTCCTGTAAGCAGTACATGTGCTTGTGTTTGAGACAAACTCAACAAGACTTTGGTTTTCCTAGACATTCCTCAGAACCTTTCTGCTAAAGAAGGTTGTAAATAATTGTATTTAACTTGTTTTTTTTTTAATTGAATTTTTTTTACATTTCAAATGTTATCCCATTTCCTGGTGTTCCCCCCCCCCGGAATCCTCCATCCCATCCCCCTCCCCCTGCTTCTATGAGGGTGCTCCCCTACCCACTCACTCCTGCCTCCCCACCCTCGAATTCCCCTATACTGGAGCATCAAGCCTTCATAGGACCAAGGGCCTCTCCTCCCATTGATGCCCAACAATACCATCTTCTGCTACATATATGGCTAGAGCCATAGATTCCCCCATGTGTACTCCTTGGTTGGTGGTTTAGTCCCTAGGAGCTCTAGAGGGGCTCTGGTTGGTTGATATTGTTCTTCCTATGGGGTTGCAAAAACCTTCAGCTCCTTCAGTCCTTTCTCTAACTCCTTCATTGGAGACCCTGTGCTCAGTCCAATGGTTGGCTGTGAGCATCTGTCTCTGTATTTGTCAGGCTCTGGCAGAGCCTCTCAGGAGACAGCTATATCAGACTCCTTTCAACAAGCACTTCTTGGCATTCACAATAGTGTCTGGGTTTGGTGACTGTATATGGGATGGAACCCCAGGTGGGGCAGTCCCTGGATGGCCTTTCCTTCAGTCTCTGCTCCACACTTTGTCTCCATACTTGCTCCCATGAGTATTTTGCTCCCCTTTCTAAATTATTTTGAAGAAATTTTCTTCATTGCAGAAAAATTGATACGGAGAAAGGGAAGAGTAGCAACAAAGAGGACACAGTGAGGAGGCCCCCAGAATGCCTCCCAGAGATACCCACTTCCTCTTCTAAGACTCCCATTTCTTCATGCATTAACAGGAGGAAATTTAAGCAACTGAAGTTATCTTCCTGTATGAATAAGCCATCAGTGTGTAAAAGAACAGTGAAGAGATTTGTCTATGGATTTTGAGATCATAGCTCTTTCCTTCCTAGAAACTATTCTTCAATTTGCCTCTGGATTCCTAAGGAATGACATTACGAATGGCTACATATGTCACTGTTATACCCTCAAGTGTCCTGATGTCTGTCTGAAGATGAAGCAATGGCTATAGACTATTTGATTTTGGAAACTTTATGCTATAAAATATGTCTTCTACTTAAGGAAAGTCTGATGAGCATGAAGAACATAGGCAGCAGTGATTTTTGGTTTGTTTTGCATTTCATAAACATGTTCTTTGCACTGCACATCATCGATAGCCACAAGATTCTCACTCTCTGTGGTGTCTCTCCTATGATCCTCAGCCTTGAAGCTGGACCTGGGTCAGGATCTTATTGTAGCTCCTTCTGGGAAGAGCTGAGCAGTAGTCAACCTTCCTCTTTGTCTTCATTACTAACTTTTTAAAAGGAATTTCTTATGTGGGAGTACAGTAAGAAACTATGAAGGAACATTGCAATCACTGAATGTGTGTGTGTGTGTGTGTGTGTGTGTGTGTGTGTGTGTGTGTGTTTAAGGATGACCATGACAAGCTGGGATTGGATAAGTTATCATGGGACTCATCCCCAGAGAAAGTATATTCTTTCTTTCTCAGAAAACATAAACAAGCTTTTCACCTAGGAGCCTTGTGATGTTCCCATCCATGTTGGCATGCCACTGGTGTAGTAATTATACAGGTCTTGCTTAGATGGCCACATTGCTGAGTTTCCATGGGTGCAACTTTGCTGTCCTATATAGAAGGCACTATCTCACAGCAGGGATCCTGGGCCTCTGACTCTTACAATCATTTTAATCTCTCTTTTGTGATGGTCCTTGAGTCTTAAGTATAGGGGTTGCCTTGTAGGCAATCTTTAAAGTGTTCCGGGCATCTGGCTGAGTACTTTGTCCTATTATTTCATTATTTAATGTAATATTTGTAACTGTTCTTTATGTAGACACCATTTTTACTCCAACTTTACAAATAAAAAGCACATCTTGAAGAGATTAAAGTAACAGCTTGAGGTCATAGGACACCATAGCTTGAGGTGTCAAGTAGGTCAGCCTGCATCTAGAAATTAAGTTGGCAACCTCTGCGGTGCCCTGCAGTTGTCCATGTAACCCTCCTTACACTTGACCTGATTGGAACAATTGGTAAGTAGAAGCACAAGGGAACCAAAATGTGGGTGTGCTCATCTACTCTTCTTTCTGCTCAGGGCACTTTCTTACTTCTTACTGTCTGTGCTATCCCCTTGCATCTTGAATCCTGTATTTATGAGACATTTCCTGCAAATCTTCCAAGAACTGAGTTCTGCTTTACTGTGGATGAGACCACTTCTTGTTTTCCATGAACCAGGAACAAACACTTCTTGCAGGGCGATTGCTCTTGCCAGAGTGGGTCGCTTTCAGTATCTTTAACATTCTCCAATCAGACTCAGTGCTAGGTACTTACTGAGCACCTACTGCCCTCAAGGTAGTTTTCAACACAAGGAGTAGTTCCAAAACCTTCTATTTTCTCACTTTCAAGCCCAATACAATTGTGTTCCTCTTAGAACTCTTGGGCTAAACTCAATGTTTGAAAGGATTACCTTACAATGCTCACCATCTGAATGTTCATTTTTTTTTTGAGTCTTTGAACTTTACCTACTTACAAATTTAGTGATTTATAGTCCCTGTGAAGGACAAAGGAAAGGGACTACATAAGAGTGAGCAGCTTTCCTGTTGCTAGCATGCATCATTTAACTGTCACAGAGCATAAGGAGGTTAAAGACTATTGTTTTCATCTTAAGTGGATCACTTAAGGATCAAGCCATGAACACAAAAGAGGCACGATTAGGTAAGTATCCAGAGATAGTGCATGGAGAGGGGGGCTCTTCTTCCCACCTGAGAAGAGTCTAAACCCTAAAATCTTTAGGAAAGGAGAATAAACTATCATGAAGCACAGGGCACCTACAAACCCTATCGGATCTGTTATCTTGAGTGAAAAACCTAAAAATAAGTATTTGTTTATTTGTTTGTTTGTTGTGCATGTCTCCAAGTGTTTGTGCATGGCATAGTAGGCCTGTGGAAACCAGAGGACAATTTCCAATCATCTGTTCTTGACTTCTACCATGTTGCTTCCGGGAGATCAAATTCAGTTCATCAGATTTGGAAGCAAGTGTCTTTGCTTGCTGAGTCACTTCACAGGCCCCTAAAGGATGAATTAAAATTAGCACTAGGAAGTAGCCAGCATGTCTGAATCCACTGAAAATGGATGTCTAAATTATAACCCACTCGCACACTCATGAGCTAGGTTCTTCATATAGACTCTGCTTGTAGTGGGATTAAGTGAGTATTGAACAAAGCCTCTGCCCACCCTGCAGCCTCATTCCAAAACTCTACTTGGGGAGTTTTAATCCTTGATTTGTGAATGTTTCTGTTCTTTAAATACTTCATGGGGAAGGAGATGGAGAGACTGCAGAAGGGAAGTCGTTCATCACATAGCTACGAGTGCTGAGCTCAGGCAGCATGAAAGATGAGGAACTGAGCTCCATCCAGAATCTCTCCAGACAACTGGTTGGGATCAGATTTCAGCTTCTGTGTGTGAAGGTCTCAATCCATATAAGAACCTAAGCCTGCACAAAGAGCAAACATCAAAGCATGCTCATAGTATGAACTTTCTCTGGTATTTAAATAAAGGATTCATATATTCTAGCAAAAAAAAATATTTTCTTCACACATTCTTTTAAAATTTACTTTAAAACACTTTATCTATATTATAAATTATAAAGAGAATTGGCAATACTAAGCTTTCCAAAACTCTTCTAATGGAGTTCCGTTTGTAATATTGTTTGCTGTATTGTCGATGTTGTTTTGTCTTACCTTCATATAGAGGTAGGTGGACGTTAAGGCTCATTGGTCATTTTCAAGAAACACAGAGCTGCAGAGGTGAGTGACGAGTTAGATGAGGGTTTGACCTGCTGTTATTTCACGTGGTTCTGAAGTAGTCAAGGGATGACATCAACAGTGAGTCATATCGAGGATTTTATGCTCACAGATCCTGGCTCCAGGGTTATATAAAGTGAGACTTTAAGGGAACTTGCAGTGGGAAGGTTGACGAGCTGGACTCTGCTGAAAGGAGCTGGCACAATGAAGTTTCTCATACTGATTGTGTTCTTACAGGTATCTGCCTGTGGGGCTGCTCCCATGAATGAGAGCGAATTTGCTGAAGTAAGTATTGACTGGGTTGCTCTGGTCCAGCCAGACTGTCTTGAATAGTTGATGAATTTGAAAGCATTATGTTTTAAAGGGTAATTCGACTTGAAACTCAGTGCAGATTCTCTCTTGTTCCCATGTTTGGTTTTCCAGACAGGATTATAAAAATAAAGGAATGTCATTAAACTGGTCTACCAAACGATTTGGCTAAATCACTTTAGTTCAGTACAATCAGATTACATTCCTAACAGTGTTGTGTGTTGGTCTCCCGCCCCAGTGGTCTTTTATTTGTGGTAGTAATTTAATGTCCATTAACAATGTGAGATTTGGAGTTTGCTTAACTGATGTGACCACTTCAAGTTTTTATGATAATTATAGCATGCTCCTTCTCTATCTCGTATATTTATCCATAAGTGTTTAAAAGTAAGATTTGAAAAGAATCTTACCTTTTTCTAATAAAAAATATTTGAGCACTTAATTTCTAAAATTATATACATTCCTTTTTGAGACAGAGTCCTACTGTGTTTTCTAATCTGACCTTGAACTTGTGAGCTTAGATGACTGTTCTGTGTCAGCCTCCTCAGCAGCTGGCTCTATTTTCTAACATTTTTATTTTGAATTCAACAAAGTTTTCTACTGTGTCAAGATTTTCCCCAATGCTGGGAACTAACCCCTGACCTGCTAGGCAATTGCTCTACCACTAAATTACCTTCCCCCAATCAAGTACCCATTTACACTAGATGCTAAAATGGCTCCTAAAAACTTAGAAACAAGTCTGAAGAAATAGAATAATAAATAATTTTTCCTCTAGAATTTTGGTAATCTGGCTAATCATTTATGATGTTTTAAATAGCATAGGAAATTTTTTTCCTCCTTGTAATTGATTCTCTATAATAATAATGTAGCCTATGATTAAAATACCAGGTTCAGGAACTTCAGTATGCTACTGACCATGTTTGCATGGCTCCCAGCAGAAACCTGGCTGTACACAACTGTGTGCAATGCTTGTGTTTTGTCTAGTGGTACTTGTCAAGATATTATGACTATGAAGAAGACAGAATTCCAAGGACAAAAACAGAGACCAATAGAAACTTTCCAGAAGAAAAACTCCAGGAAATGCAGCAGTTTTTTGGGCTTGAAGCAACGGGGCAACTGGACACCCCAACTCTGGCAATAATGCATACACCTCGATGTGGAGTACCTGATGTACAGCATCTTAGGGCGGTGCCCCAGAAGTCAAGATGGATGAAGCGGTACCTCACCTACAGGTAATGTCAGTGTATGCCCTGGGGAGTTCTTCTACTCGCCTGTGAGTATAGCTTCTAGAAACGTAGAACATTTAGCTACAACAAAACTCTAAATCTAAGAGTAGCCTCTGTGAATTGTAAATCTGAATGCATTTGTTATCTCCAGGCTGGGGGGATGGCTACGTGGAGAAAGTCCTTGTCATACAACCATGAGGATCAGAGTTCAGACCTCAGGAAGACACGTAATAGCCAGTCATTGTGGCTGCCTGTATCCTAACACATTGGAGGCAGAGATAAAGAGTGCCCAGGGCAAGGTGGCTAGCCAGACTAGTAGAATCAGGGGTCTTTGCCTATGATTGAGAGACATTGCCTCAATAATGAAAGTGGAACAGGTGTGGGGAAGATGCCTGAGTCAACTTCAGGCCTCTACATGCACACACACACACTACATGTATGCCCACATGCATGTGAACATGCATATATACACAGCAGCTCCCCATATACAGAATTTATTATCTTTGTGAGGAGAATTGCTCACTGAAGGAAGACTTTCAGTCATTTGCTTTGTCAGTCAGTACAGAGCAGAGAAGCAACAAACAGACAGAATAAAACTGAATTAACACAAATAAAAGACAGAAGTCTGTACAATATTAAAAACAGATAAATGTGAATTTTTGGCACAATGGGTATTTATGCCTATGAGAGTAAATGCTTCACTATAATTACTAGTAAATTATAAATATGAGGAAATTAAATTACATTTTGATAAGAAAGTTTTCCAAAGAAAAAATGATTTTGAACTTCATCACACTTTTCTTACCTAGACTGTCAGTTTGCAAGGAAGTTCTTCCTATAGGTGTGGGTGCAGAACTGAGAGACTTGGACAAAATTAACCAATGGTGTCATGTTTGTTTCCCTTTCTTTCTCCAACACAGGATCTATAATTACACTCCAGACATGAAGCGTGAGGATGTAGACTACATATTTCAGAAAGCGTTTCAAGTCTGGAGTGATGTGACTCCTCTAAGATTCAGAAAGCTTCAGGAAGGAGAGGCTGACATTATGATACTTTTTGCGTTTGGAGGTACACAACTTATGCCTGTGTCATTCATCATGCTGTATGACATTATCACTCACCATGTGATGCCATCATGTGTGAT
Organism: Rhynchomys soricoides; assembly: GCA_019843965.1. Lineage (NCBI taxonomy): Eukaryota > Metazoa > Chordata > Mammalia > Rodentia > Muridae > Rhynchomys > Rhynchomys soricoides. Next base: position 3,882,201 of record JADRCH010000030.1, read on the forward strand.
GACATGTATATTGCTGTCACTTGTCATGCCTTGTGACAGATGCAGGTGACTAATGACTTTCTTTCATTTTACAAAGCTCATGGAGACTACAATTATTTTGATGGCAAAGGTGGTACACTAGCCCATGCTTTTTATCCTGGGCCCGGTATTCAAGGAGACGCACATTTCGATGAAGCAGAAACCTGGACTAAAAGTTTTCGAGGTAGGTAAGAGAAAAACATAACACTAACCTTAATGAAATTTAAGATAGGTCATGATCTCAAAAAAATATGTTCTGACAGAAGATTACATTATATTCTGAAATAACAAATTCTGATTATGTTTGCCTCTAAATCAAAGTTAAGGTTTTGTATATGTAGTGTCATTTTCCCCATTGTGGATCAGGGTTGTTGGATGTGATTGTGATGGAGATCATCTCCAAGGACCACTAAGATTCAATGAGAAAGGTCTGTACTGGAAACTCTTGGAAATGAGAAAGTTTTTAGTTGTATTTTGGTCAGCAAAATCCATAAACTTAAAAGAAAGCACTAATTCTGTGTAATCCATCTTATGTTGGCAATTTCTCAGTTTCACAGTGACCGCAAAAGTTAATTATAAAAAAGTTAGCGATCCCTATGGATCTCTATGTACAAGCTCATATGTAGTCCTGGAGCCTTGTGTGATCTTGAGACACCAAACCAATTAGTTGAGCCTGTAACTCACTATCTCACTCAAATATTGGGGAGTGAATTCACCTTATTATTTATTATTCATTATTGTTATTGTTATTGTTATTATTGGAGGCAATCCCAAGTATAAGAACATTTAACCCATCATCTCAGTTATATAATTCATTCATATGCAGTACATAGAGAGAAATTCGAAAACGTGGTCTCCCTATTCTGAATCCCCCTTCTCTGGCTGATTTTTCATGTGATACGTAGTAATGTAATTTACATACCCCATGTCTACCACAAAGGTAGACACATAGCCTAAAGCTTTGAATCTGACACATACCCTAAAACTTATGAAAATTTTGCTAAGGACATTTGGGCGGCTGTAAGGGGCATCATGCATGATTAATTACTTGCTGAACTACGTGTTCTTAACCAGACATGTCTATGTGTCTGAGTTTTTCCCAGGGTTATTTGGGGATTGGGTGTAAGCTCTTCATCAACTGAGAATGCTTTGGAATCTAATGGACCCTAGAAATAATGTACATCAATGCAGCTACTTTCTCCTGAGCAAGAGACCAAGCAAACAGTTGGTGACAAGCTTGTATAAAGGCAGGAACTAGAACATGTTCTATTGGCTCCTGGCCTTATTTTAAAAATTGATTTGACTCTATTTTTTTTCCAAAAAAGGTGGCTTTGAAAATATTATTTATGTGACCCATACTGGCTTTTAACTCATGGTCCTAAGTCATCTTCCTGAATGAATGAATGAATGATTAAATATCATTTCCAACTCCCAGAAGTCCATTCTAATTTTACTGTTTGTTAGTTCGTTACTGTAGTTTGTTAGTTTGTTACTGTTTATATGTTCCAAGAACATATAAAATGTTTAGGAGGCATCTTTTACTAAACTCAGGTGTCATAAACACTAAAAAATGCAGTGTACCCTGTGTTCCCGTCATCCAGCTCCACGGAAACCACTGTGCATTTCACAAGTGAGGAAATGGGATACACAAGGAGAACCAAACAAAAAAAGTGGTTGAGCCACTATTCACATCCCAACTGCTTGGCTCTAGAGTTCATTCTTTTAAACTACACATTTTTAAAAGTATAGAGTGGTACCTTTAGTTCTATTTAGAATCAGGTGTAGGAATGCTCATGCCAGAATATATTTCATTTGTTTGCCAATGAAGTGGTCCATAACTGTAGACAATTTTGGCTCCAAAGGGACATTTTCAGACATTTTTAGTCAAAAACAGAATTGGCATCTCTAAAGAGTGGTGTGACTAGAGATCTGACAGTACTTATCTAGCCTATAACATCAACAAAATTTGGCCTGAGATATGTTCTTTGAAAGAGTGGGGGAAATAAGTAAAGGATCCTCAAATGCTCCTTTTTAGTCTGTTAGACATTGTATTATCTTCTTCAATGACAAAGCAATGGGTTGGAGAGATGGCTCAGAGGATAAAAAAGCATGCTGATCTTTTAGGAGATCTGAGCTCTGTTCCCAACACCAAGGTTGAACAGCTCACAACTGCCTGTAAGTAGCTCCAGGCAGATTCAATGACTCTAACCTCTGCAGGTGCCAGCACTCATGTGGCATAGAGCATTAACAATTGGATGGCATTCAGCCACTAAAGGATGGGCTCCTATCACATGGATGGAACTGTGTTATGTGTAAAAAGGTCAGGCATAAGAAGATCTGTACCCTATTATCTTATTCACATTGAGACATGAGAAAAGTTAATCTCACAAATGTTGAGAGCAGAGTGGTGGCTGAGGGAAAAGGGGAGGTGAGGTGGAGAATGGTTAATCCATTGGCACTAAGCCACATTTAGGAGCCTGGGATTCTGTTATTGGCACTGGTACAGTAATACACCTATAGACAACAGTAGCATACTCTTTACTTCTAAAGGCTAGAAGAATTTTGAGTGCCTTTGCCATACAAACAGTATATATTTGAAGAGATAGATATATTTATCCTGTCTTTAACATTGTGCAGTAAGTGTAGGCATCTAAACATCACATCGTATGCCATGAACATGTACCATTTCATGTGTAAGTGAAAGAAAACATGATAGTCTGTTTCACAGCTTTATTCTTTTTTTCTTGCTACCTCTTAGGCACAAACCTCTTCCTTGTTGCTGTTCATGAGCTTGGCCATTCCTTGGGGCTGCAACATTCCAATAATCCAAGGTCAATAATGTACCCCACCTACAGGTACCTTGACCCCAACACATTTCGCCTCTCTGCTGATGACGTACGCAGCATTCAGTCCCTCTATGGTAAGCTGAACCTCATCTTTTGCAGAGCAATGCTATACACTCTTATAATCTTGTGTCTATTTTTGGAAAACGTTATTATCTCATTTTGAGCCCTGTGTGGATGCACCCTATGAGTTAGGCATCACAGAACTATCTCATTTTGTCTCACATTTGAAGTGTTTTCTAACAGTGGCACTACTGCTCTTTGGGGGGAGAGCATCCGGGAAAGAAAATTCAATTATTTCCTTCTGTGATGCTGCAACTAAGTATGATAAAGTTCTCCAGGCATGCTTTTCCTGGGCTTCATAAGAAACAGGACTGTTGTATTTGCCGTTAAGAAACAGTATTTAAAATGAATAGCCTTTCCTCGTACAAAATTCCCTCAAATGAACATCAAAATGTATTTTCAGGAGCCCCAGTGAAAAAAACATCCTCGACAAATCATGGCAATCCACCATCAACTGTCTGTCACCAAAGCTTGAGTTTTGATGCTGTCACAACAGTGGGAGATAAAGTATTTTTCTTTAAAGACTGGTAGGATTATTTTCATATCTAACCAATGTTATGGGCTGTGTGGTTAAAGTTTTTTGTTTGTTTGTTCATTTGTCAGAAGATACTTGAACTGATGTACATCAAATCCATAGGGCAGGAACTTCAACTAGATTCCCAAGGTTTGGAGAGATCTTAGACTTTTGAAGTAGAGAATTCTGGGACCCTGCTTGTGTTGACTAGAAATCTAGTCTAGAAATCAGTTTGTAGTGGGAATCTAGTTAGGGAATTTAAAGACAGGAAATAGAGAAGCCCAGCTGTTTTGTTTATAGGTAAAAATGCTAAGGTCTCAGGGGTTGGTGAGATGGTTCTGTTGACAAAGTTCTTGGTGTTCAAACTTGAGGACCTGAGTTTAATTCCCATCCAACACAGAAATGTCCAATGGCAGCTGCACTGACTAAACCCCAGTGCATGGAAGGAGAGCATGGTTGCTAGGGCTTTCGGGATCTAAGCCAGTCTAAGTGAATCAGAAAACTCCAGGCTCAATGACAACATGTGTCTCAAAAGATAAGGTGGGTTGTGATTGAGGAAGAAACCTGAAGCCTCCACCCACATGTGCACACATACATATACATGAACACCTACACACACACACACACACACACACACACACACACACACACTGAAGTCTGGAGTTAAGGCATTGAGAAGCTCCTGTGTAGACTTCCTTGAGGACATGGAGAATTCCAGAGTGTCTTGGAGGAGAAACGGAGACAGGTGTTGGTTGAGGGGAGGGCAGTGGGGAGGTTGGTGTGTAGGAGGTAGGACAGATGCTCCCGTATTGACATTATAAAACAGTAACTTCTTCCATTTATAACCAGCTAACAGGTTGTGACACCAGACTTGAACTGTAGATCTGTGGGGCCCAGATGTGGGGCATTTCTTTTTTCAGGTTTCCTGTTGAGATCGCTGTAGTTATCTGAATTGATTAAGGTTCTCTTGTATGGTGCTGTCGCACAGAAATGTATGGAATAGGTTGTGAAAACTACTCCACAAGTTCTTCCCATTTGCAGCCCGAAGAACGTGAGTCAACAGTGATTTCTCATACATAATAAATATATTTCATGTCAGGTTCTTCTGGTGGAAGCTGCCTGGGAGTCCAACCACCAACATTACCTCGATTTCTTCCATATGGCCAACCATCCCATCTGGTCTTCAAGCTGCTTATGAAATTGAAAGCAGAAATCAACTTTTTCTCTTTAAAGGTAACTATAATATTTGGTCTGCCACTGAGAATGCTTTAAGGAAAAGAATAAGTAAAGGAATTGGTACCACCTTTTATAAATAGAGGGTTAACACAGCACTTGAGACTTTTGTAACAATGGCTCTGAGCTGAAAGTGAACTGTCCAAGCCCAACTATACAGGAAATGCACACCTGTAAGATAGGTATATAAACTATGAAATAATAGCACTTTAAAACAAAACTGTAGAGCCAGCCGGGCAGTGGTGGTGCACGCTTTTAATCCCAGCACTTGGAAGGCAGAGGCAGGTGGATTTCTGAGTTCAAGGCCAGCCTGGTCTACAGAGTGAGTTCCAGGACAGCCAGGTCTACACAGAGAAACCCTGTCTCGAAAACCAAAATACAACAACAACAAAAACAAAACAAAACAAAAAACTGTAGAGCCACAAGAAGTAAACCAATGATTGAGAATAGAAACAGGGTTGGGTGACATTTCTCAGTGACAGAGATCCTACTTACCGTGGATGGAGCCTTGGATTTTCCCTCAACCCCCAGTACAAATAAAGTAAAATCAATTTTAGAACTCTACTCAAGAGAGATGTTTTATAAGTAAATCAGTGTTTTTATTATCCTTTTGGTGGAACTCTGTTGTGCCCTTCATGTTTGTCCTCATAGATGAGAAGTACTGGTTAATAAACAACTTAGTACCAGAGCCACGCTATCCCAGAAGCATCTATTCTCTGGGCTTCCCTGTGTCTGTGAAGAAGGTTGATGCAGCTGTCTTTGACCCACTTCGACAAAAGGTCTATTTCTTTGTGGATAAACAATATTGGAGGTAAGGGTCGATGGCTGATACTTTGCTAAGATTTGTAAAACAAGCACAGAATGGGGTTTTTCAGAAGGCAGTTTATCTATGAAAGTTTTAGACACCTATGTTTTCATGGACGAGGCAGCAGGAGACTATAGGTCTGAAATAGTCACTATCAACCTGCTTCTTTTCTTTGGGCCTCTGGTTTCTAACACAATTTCACTTTAGAGAGAGTCTGAACTTTCTACAATTGGCAAACCCAAAAAATAAAATGAGGAACCTATTTTTTGAGTGACAGCCAGCCAGAGGGAGTTGTCATCAAAGCGGGTGTCTGGTTCTGTCCTACTGTCTAACGTTGAAGGAGGAGGCGATCGTCTCTATCCTCTTCAGAGGAAAAGAGTCATGAGCCTCAGTGTTTGCACATGTGACACAAGGCAAAACAGAATATGCTAAGATGGTCGAGCCTCTATGTTTTCTTGAATATTTAAAATTCAACACACAATTTCAACTAAAAGCCACATATTTGTGACATAAATTGGCCTGCCAATTTTAGTCTTGTTTGAGTAACAGGACTTGTGATTTACCACATAAGATTTTCTGGAGAGGTGAAAACCAGGTGTAATTCATTGTAATCTGATACTCTTACAATTTTTCTGGTCACTGGCTCCCTTTTTACACTTCCGACAGACAGAGGAGTTTTCGCTTCTCCTACTCCAGAGTGCTAATGTCAGGCAAGCAATGTCTGGAGAACTAAACTGAATGAAAAATAAGGTAACAAGCATGTTCAGTCGTCACTTGGAAGTCTAGAGAAAATTGACTCTTTCCACTTAGTGGAACAGAAACACAAGGACCTCACTCTCCAGCGCGGACATGAAAGTGTTTTATGTTTCTTTTCTCTCTAGCATAGATGTTCAAAACCCTTTGATGCATCCCATAGCTCTTAAGTCCCCCTTCTTTTCTCCATGGGAGAAAATCATTGATTCATGTCTTGCTAGAAAAGCTTTACAAAAATGATGATTAAGTCATTGGGCCAATGAAGGTTGTCACATGCCAACCCTTCTCAATGCCGGGCTGCATGGAAAGAGACCCAAGCAGCCAGGAGGCATTGTGAGAGCTGGGAAGATGCTTGACAGGTGTCCATGAAGTTCAAGTCCAGATTCCGATGGTTTCGTAGGAAAACTTAACCAACTGTTTATGTCTTTGAACTTTCTACAGTATATTTAGAACACTTTCAGGAAGCGTGAGGATGTGCTTTGTGTTGTGGAGTCCATTTTCTCATTGTGTTTCTGCTGGCTGTTTTCTCGCACAGGTACGATGTGAGGCAAGAGCGTATGGACCCTGCTTACCCCAAGCTGATTTCCAGACTCTTCCCAGGAATCAAGCCTAAAGTTGATGCAGTCCTCTATTTCAAAAGTAAGGAGGCTGGGAACATATTGGAAATCACACTTTAAAGTATGAAAGTGTAGACTGGGATTATAAGTGGGGTGGACGCTGTTCCCATTTATGGTGTGACTATGATCAACTTCAGCCTGAGAAAACTTGCCTGTCACTGTCACACAGCAATTGTTCTGCTGTGCATGTAGCATTTAACAAGCCGGATGCTAATGGTCCCCAACATGGACCTCTGGAATCACACCTATTGTACTCTTGATAATCTTTAGAAACAGCTCCAGGTTTTAAAGAAACACAAGGTAAGAATTAAAGAATTAACTTTGTTTCCATTTTTAGGACACTACCACATCTTCCAAGGTGCCTATCAATTGGAATATGACCCCCTGTTGCGTCGTGTCACCAAAATATTGAAAAGTACAAGCTGGTTCGGTTGTTAGGAAGACTGTCATGAAGGGTGCTTGCTGGTTTCCTCAGTTTCGTAAGCTTTTATCACATATTCACTGTACGCTCAGGGAGAACTATGTGGTAATAATGTAACATGAACCAAGGCGACGTGTACAGGCCACACACACATAGTTACACAGGAAAGTGCTTACAAAATTGACCTCTTTTGGTAAACTTTTCCACTTGATTCTCTTCCTTTTTTTTTTTTTTTTTTTTTTGAGACAGGGTTTCTCTGTGTAGCCCTGGCTGTCCTGGAACTCACTCTGTAGACCAGGCTGGCCTCAAACTCATAAATCTGCCTGCCTCTGCCTCCCAAGTGCTGGGATTAAAGGCATGCACTACCACTGCCAGGCTTCATTCTCTTCTTAATTTTGAAAGCACATGCTTTCAAAGACCAACTGGTTTATCTGTAATTTGTTTTCTAACAATCTTCAAGTAGAAAAATTAGAATTACTCCCCTGTCTTAACTGAAATGTACCATATTTTGTTTTCTTAAATAAATTTAAAGAAAGTATTTCGCTTTTATTTTTTTCTTTAAAAAATAAACGTGTGTATGTGCGTGTGTGTGCATGTGTGTGAATGTTGCTAATGTGTATAATTGTGCACCACATACATATAGTGCTGGGAGAAGTCAGAAGAGGATGCCAGATCCCCAGAAATGGGAGTTATAGTGGTTATGGGCAGCAATGTAGGTGCTGGGGATTGACCCCAGATCTCCGGAAAGAGCAGCCTGTGTTCTTAACTCCTCCAACCCGGGTTACAATAATTTTCTTGAAAACCAATCAATTTTGAAAATAACTGTAAACTTCCAAATAAAGTCTTTCTGTGGCTGTAACAAGGTGTCAATAGAGTGTGGTAGCTAGAAGTTGGGGCTGGAGTCCTTTTGATCGCTTGTATATGAATAGCAGTCTAAACCCAAGCCGAGAAAGTGTTCTCCAGCCTGCCCACGACCCCAAGGGCAACTGCAGCATATGGCCACAAGACTGGAGAGGAGGAAGGAGGAGTGGGGCTTCTGTTCTTGTCAGGTGCATTGTATGGCTGTTTCACATTAGAAAGTGGGTTGTACCACTGCTATGTGGTCTATAGGATGTGAGCTCAAAGCCTCCTTAAGAACAGGGGGGACTGTGAGTAGCATGTGTTTTGTTTGCTGTAGGGAAAACACACCATGGTGAGCCCGCCAATGCCGGTGTCCTGGCCTGCCTTCTATCAGGTGTGTTTGTGTTCATGTTGTAGAGCTCTCACTTAAAGCTTATGGATTTGTGAAATGTGTCTAGTGTTAAAACCCAATAGTGTATTGTCTAAGAAACAGAGAACCTTTCATAGCAGATTGTCATTTGGGCATTTTTGGATGGTGAAATGAACTGAAATGGGAGGGACATAGGAAAGGTCTCCTTAGCCTTCCAGTGTCAGATGTGAGTGTTAACCTTCATCATCAACTGTATGGGATCTGGGGTCATGTAAGAGATGTAGGAGACACGTGAGGACTATTTCAAGGAAGGTAAATGGTAGGAAGTATTTCCACCTTCACGGCGGGTGGCAGATCGACGACAGTCCCGTCATGGAAAGGACAGAGAATTCTGTCCTTAATATGATAGATACTTAATTTTGGTTATGAATTTGCATTTCCTGTACATAATGCTTCTGCCCAAACTGTCACCCATGGACTCACAGCACAGTGTATCACCATCACAGTATTCCACACAGCATTGTTTCTGTCCAGGGACCTCATTTCACAGCCACGGTAGAGTCATGTTAGGCTCATGTTCATGTTGATGTCCATGTTTTTCACAGGCCTGACAGCTGCTTTCTAGGCTGTTGTAAGTCTTTGATTGATTTCTAGAATCTTTTTCTTTTCAGGGTTAGAGAATGAACTCAGGGCCAGGTGTATGCTAACAAAGGATGCTACCTTTCAGCTACACCCTAGCAGTTCAGATCTTGAAAACGTTGGTTTTTGCCAGTTCTGTGCTGGTGTTTTTTCTTGTTTTATGAAAAAGAGTATTTTGATTGCCCTAATTTAATCACCCTAGGTGACATGGCTTTTAAATTATTAATTTTAGTGTTAATAGAAAAGAGATATTTAAAACCTTAAATTGATGTTACTATTCTCATAATAATTCTGTCAGAGTGCATTTTTTCAGGAAATGTATTATTTATATTAAATGTGATTTAGCTGACTCATTAGCTAAAATATTTTCATAACTTCCAATATGGCAAATGTTTCCTGAGACAGACTAACAAATAAAAGCTCTTAAGAGCAGAGGCCATGGACTAAAAATTTGAGAACTTCCTATTAATGATTTAGGTAGATTATATAAATCTAAAAATTCTAAAATGATTTTGATGTCTCTGTCGCTCACTCTCTAGGACCATCTTTGCTGTCTCCATGTTCATGGTTACCATAAATATCCTCATGTTTTTAAGATATTGTGTAGTATCTTCAAGCTCCAGTTTTTTACTTTTAAAAAACACGAAACATGGAGGGATCCATGGTGCTGGCCACATATGTGGAAGAGGAGGGTCTTGTTAGTCATCAGGGGGAGGAGAAGCCCTTGGGCCGGAGGGTGTTAGATCCCCCAGGATAGGAGAATGCCAAGGAGGGAAGATGAGAGTGAGTGGGTGGGTGATTGGGAGAATACCCCCATAGTGGCAGGAGGAGGGGGGTGGGAAGAGGGAGGCTCCTAAGGGGAGATCTGGAAAGGGGAAAACATTTGAAATGTAAATAAAGTATGAAAAAAATAAAATAAAACCAAAAAAAAAAAAAAAAAGCACAAAACATTTTCAAATGACTTCACTTTTGTTATGGTTTGGAAAACTAGACACTTAAAAACAACATTTTGCTCCATTTTTGTGAATTTATCCTATTCTGGAAAAAAATCAGTAATTATCAGTTTTGTACTGTTTTTCTTTTTTTCCTATTTTTTGAGATTTTTTTATTGGATATTTTCTTTATTTACATTTTACATGTTTTCCCCTTTCCTGGATCGCCCTGGAAACCCCTATCCCATCCCCCTCCCTCTGCCTCTATGAGGGTGGTTCCCTACCCACCCACCCACCCACTCCTACCTCACTGCCCTGTCATTTCCCTACACTAAGGATGTTGAATATTTCTTTAGGTGATTCTCAGCCATTTGATATTCCTCAGTTGAGAATTCTTAATTTAGCTCAGTACTCCATTTTTTAATAGGGTTATTTGATTTTTTGGAGTCTAACTTCTTGAGTTCTTTGTATATATTGGATATGAGCCTGCTATTGGATGTAGGGTGGTAGAGATTTTTTTTCCATTTTTTTTTTATTTGCATTCTTTTGGTTTTGTTTTTTTGTTTGTTTTGTTTTTTGATACTTTATTTACATTTCAAATGTTTTCCCCTTTCCAGATTTTCCTTTTGGAGCCTATTTCCTCCCCTTGCCCCTGCCTCTATGGGGGTATTCCCTCACCCACCCACTCTTGGCTTCCCTCCATGGCATTCTCTTATATTGGGGCATCTAACACCCTCCAGCCCAAGGGCCTCTCCTCCCCCTGATAGCTAACAAGACCCTCCTCTGCCACATATATAGCCAGCACCCATGGGTCACTCCATGTGTATTCTTTGGTTGGTGATTCAGTCTCCAGGAGCATGGAGGGGTCAGGCCAGTTAACACTGTTGCTCTCTCCATGGGGCTGCAAACTTCCTCAGCTCTTTCAGTCCCTTCTCCAACTCCTCCATCTGGGACCTCACACTCAGCTCTATGGTTCCTGTGAAGTCACTTTTGGGTATTCTGAACTTTTGGGCTAAAAACCACTTATCAGTGAGTACATGCCATGTTCATTCTTTTGTGACTGAGTTACCTCACTCAGGGTGATATTTTCAAGTTCCATCCATTTGCCTAAGAATTTCATGAAGTCATTGTTTTTAATAGCTGAGTAGTATTCGATTGTGTAAATGTACCACATTTTCTGTATCCATTCCTCTGTTGGGGACATCTGGGTTGTTTCCAGTTCTGGCTATTATAAATATGGCTGCTATGAACATACTGGAACATGTGTCTTTATTACATGTTGGAGCATCTTCTGGGTATATGCCCAGGAGTGGAATAGCTGGGTCCTCAGGTAGTATTATGTTCATTTTTCTGAGAGTCCGCCAAACTGATTTCCAGAGAGGTTGTAGTGATAAAAACTTCATGGTATTGGTACAGTGACAGGCAAGTAGATCAGTGGAATAGAATTGAAGACCCAGAAATGAACCTACACACTTACAGTCACTTGATCTTTGACAAAGGAGCTAAAACCATCCAGTGGAAAAAAGACAGCATTTTCAATAAATGGTATTGGTTCAACTGGCAGTCTACATGTAAAAGAATGCGAATTGATCCATTCTTATCTCCCTGTACAAAGCTCAAGTCCAAGTGGATCCAGGACCTTCACATAAAACCAGATACACTGAATCTAATAGAAGAGAAAGTGGGGAAAATTCTTGAATACATGGGCACAGGGGAAAAGTTCCTGAACAGAACACCAATGGCTTATGCTCTAAGATCAAGAATCGACAAATGGGACCTCATGAAATTACAAAGCTTCTGTAAGGCAAAGGACACTGTAAATAGGACAAAACAGCAACCAAGAGATTGGGAAAAGATCTTTACCAATCCTACATCTGATAGAGGGCTAATATCCAACATATACAAAGAACTCAAGAAGTTAGACTCCAGAAAGCCAAGTAACCTTATCAAAAAATGGGGAAGAGAGCTAAACAGAGAATTCTCAACTGAGAAAACTCGAATGGCTGAGAAGCACCTAAAGAAATGTTGCACATCCTTAGTCATCAGGGAAATGCAAATCAAAACAACCCTGAGATTTCACCTCACACCAGTCAGAATGGCTAAGATCAAAAACTCAGGTAACAGTAGATGTTGGTGAGAATGTGGGGAAAGAGGAACACTCCTCCAGTTTCTTTTTGGAGGCATTCAGAGCTATGAGTTATCCTCTTAGCACTGCTTTCATTGTGTCCCATAAGTTTGGGTATGTTGTGCCTTCATTTTCATTAAATTCTAAAAAGTCCTTAATTTCTTTATTTCTTTCCTGACCAATTTATCACTGAGTAGAGAGTTGTTCAGCTCTAATATGTATGTGGGCACTCTGTTGTTTTTGTTGTTATTGAAGACTAGCTTTAGTTCATGGTGATCTGATAGAATGCATAGGATTATTTCAATATTCTTGTATCTGTTGTGGCTTGTATTGTGACTGATTATATGGTCAGTTTTGGAAAGGGTACCATGAGGTGCTAAGAAGAAGGCATATTCTTTTGTTTTAGGATGAAATGTTCTATAAAACATTTAAATCTGTTTGGTTCATAACTTCTTAGTTTCATTGTGTCTCTGTTCAGTTTCTGTTTCCATGATCTGTCCATTGATGTGAGTGAGGTGTTGAAGTCTCCCACTATTATTGAATGAGGTACAATGTGTCCTTTGAGCTTTAGTAAAGTTTCTTTTATGAATGTGAGTGCCTTTTCATACTTGAGAGTTCATCTTGGTAGATTTTTTCTTTCATGAGTATGAAGTGTCGTTCCCACTATTTTTTGATGACATTTGGTTGAAAGTTGATTTTATTCAATACTAACATGGCTACTCCAGCTTGTTTCTTGGAACCATTTGTTTGGAAAATTGTTTTCCAGCCTTTTACTCTGAAGTAGTATCTGTCTTTGTCCCTGAGGTGCATTTTTTGTATACAGCAAGATGCTGGGTCCTGTTTACATAACCAGTCTGTTAGTCTATGTCTTTTTATTGGGGAATTGAGTCCATTTATGTTATGAGATATTAAGGAAAAGTGATTGTTGCTTCCTGTTATTTTTGTTGTTAGAGGTGGAATTATGTTTGTGTGACTATCTTCATTTTGGGTATACTGAAAGAAGATTACTTTCTTGCTTTTTCTAGGGTGTAGTTTCCCTCCTTGTGTTGGAATTTTCCATCTATTATCCTTTGTAGGGCTGGGTTTGTGGAAAGATATTGTTTAAATTTGGTTTTGTGATGGAATATCTTGGTTTCACCATCTATGGTAGTTGAGAGTTTTGCTGGGTATAGTAGCCTGGGTTGGCACTTGTGTTCTCTTAGGGTTTGTATAACATCTTCCCAGGATATTCTGGCTTATAGAATCTCTATTGAGAAGTCTGGTGTAATTCTGATAGATCTGCCTTTATATGTTACTTGACCTTTTTCCCTTACTGCTTTTAATATTCTTTCTTTGTTTTCTGCATTTGGTGTTTTGATTATTATGTGACAAGAGGAATTTCTTTTCTAATCCAATCTATTTGGGGGTCTGTAGGCTTCTTGTATGTTTATGGGCATCTCTTTCTTTAGGTTAGTGAAGTTTTCTCCTATAATTTTGTTGAAGATATTTACTGGCCCTTTGAGTTGGGAATTTTCACTCTCTTCCATACCTATTATCTTTAGTTTTGGTCTTTTCATTGTGTCTTGGATTTCCGGGATGTTTTGAGTTAGCAGCTTTTTGCATTTTGCATTTTCTTTGACTGTTGTGTCAATGTTTTCTATAGTATCTTCTGCACCTGAGATTCTCTCTTCTATCTCTTATATTCTGTTGGTGATGCTTGCATCTATGATTCCTGATCTCTTTCATACGTTTCCTATTTCCAGGGTTGTCTCCCTTTGTGATTTCTTTATTTTTTCTATTTCCATTTTTAGATTCTGGATGGTTTTGTTCAATTCCTTCACCTGTGTGTTTGTATTTTCCTGTAATTCCTTAAGGGATTTTTCTGTTTCCTCTTTAAGAGCTTCTGCCTGTTTACCTGTGTTCTCCTGTATTTCTTTAAGGAGTAATTCATGTCCTTCTTAAAGTCCTCTATCATCATCATGAGACGTGATTTTTAAATCAGAATCTTGTTTTTCTGGTGTGTTGGGCTATCCAGGGCTTGCTGTTGTGGTAGAACTGGGTTCTGATGATGCCAAGTAGCCTTGATTTCTTCTGCTTATGTTCTTGCTCTTGCCTCTCACCATCTAACTGTATCTGGTGTTAACTGGTCTAACATATCCCTCCTGTGAGCCTGTGAGCCTGTGAGCCTGTGAGCCTGTGAGCCTGTGAGCCTGTGAGCCTGTGAGCCTGTGAGCCTGTGAGCCTGTGAGCCTGTGAGCCTGTGATCTTAAGAGTGTCAGCACTCCTGGTAGACCAGCTCTCTCCAGGTGGGATTGGGGTAAAGAGAGCTGTGTCACAGTGTTGGATCTGGGGTGCAAATGGAAACTGGAAGTATTCTGTCCCTGGCTGCTCTGTGGTTCCTGTGTCCTGGGGACTCTGAACAGGTCCCACTTGGGCCAGATATTGGAGCAGTAGTGGTGGTCTCGCCTGTAATCTTAGATGTGTCAGCCCTCCTGGGACACCAGCTCTTTCCAGGCAGGATTTGGGTACAGAGAGCTGTGGCACAGGGTTAGCTTCCAGGCACAGATGAAAACCAGAAGGCTGCAGTTTTTTTCTTATTCGATCATCTTCTTCTGAGACCCTAATGAAAAATTATTCAGTCTTCATCATAGCCCCTTATTCTTCTAGCCTCTCTTTAGGTTTCTTCATTTTTTCTTACTCTGATATTCCTTGGACCAGTTTCTACATCTGTCTTCAAGTTTAGTAACAGTCTCTTCACCTGCTTGTAATCAACTCTTTAAAAACATGTCCTATTTGTTTATTTTTATTTCATGTGCATGTGTATGTACCTCAATGTGTGTGTGTGACCATGTACATTCAGGGCCTACAGAGGCCAGAAGAGGGCATCAAATCCCCTAGAACTAGAGTTACAGAAGTTTGTGAACTGACTAACTAACATGTGTGCTGGAAACTGAATTCTTGGAGCTTCTATCATAGCAACCAGTGATCTAAACATTAAGCCATCTCTCTATGTCTATAATCAGCTGTTTAACCCATGCATTCCAGCTTTACATTTGAGCAAAAAGTGTCATTTCCAAAGTTTCCACTTGATTTGGTTTCAAAGCAGTTTGGTTTTATCTTGCTTTCTTATTTGCTCATCTTGGTAATATTTCTCTCCTGCTTTTTATATTTTAAATTCTCCATTATCTGGAAAGTATTTGATAAGTCAAATATTCAAAGACCATGTAGATCGAAGTTCAATGTTTGCTTTTCAATTGGCTTTTGCTGGTAGAGCCTTGCTCCTTCATATATTAGGAAAGCTTTGTGAGCTCATTTTAAAAATCTTCAGTAGTGCCCTTGAGACAAGCTCTCTGTCTGGAATTCAGACTAGCCTTATGCTTCTTATAGCAATCTACCTGTCTCATCTTAATGATTGCCAAGATGACAGATATGTATCACCAGGCCCATCTGTGGTTTTATTTACTGTGTTTAACATTGTTTCTGATGAGAATCAGAGATCTTTTTTTCTCACTAGAGACTCCCTGGCCCCCTTTTAGAATCTGTGGTAAAAATCTTAGCTATGAATATTTCCATAACTTCAATTTGTTTAAGTAAGGTATGCCCAAAGTCCTCTGCTACCAGATTTACCCTTGGGGAATTCCCAGTTCCCCTTGGCTGGGTATTCACTTATGCTTAATTCAATTACATTTCCTTTTGTGTGCAGATATGTGTGCCTGCAGGTGTGTGTGTTTACCTGTACCAGGAAAGCCCCTTCAAGTCACCTTCAAGTACAGCAATGCACTGAGGAGGTTTTTATTAAGACTGCGGATGCCTCTAGAAGGGCCCTTACTCTGATACACTGCAGTGAAGGTGGGGCTTATCCTTTGTTATTGGAAATAAGTTGAAAGGTAGAGTTTGAGTCAGAACTTGGTGTACAGAGGTCCATGACACTAATAAATAAGAACCTTTTGGTGACTCACTGTGAAGCAGTAGGCACATTAGTTGACCTCACATAATGCAATTCTGGTCTGAGGACTGCATAGGTGACGCCCAAAAACTTGGTAGGTACATAATTGGAGCTTGAGTATTCCTATTCAAACTTATCCTTGATCTAAAATATGCTTTGCTCCCCCCCCCTTTCTCCGTTAACATTAACTGCCAACACAACTTAGAATTAAATGGGAGAAAAGTCTTTATTGAATAACTGTTTTTATCAAGTTTAGTCTGTGGGTGTGCCTTCACTGTTAAATGAATGTGGATAGTACCACTTGCTAGACAGGTGGTCCTGTAATACAGTAGGCTGGGCATAGTCTCAACTAGCCTGCGAGCAAGCTGGCAAGCAACATTCTTTGTGGGACAATGGCAGGTCCCTGCCTGAGTCCCTAGGTGATGGAGTTTGACCTGGAAGTGTAAGCCAAATAAACCTATCCCTCCCCAAGCAGATTTTGGTTATAAGTGTTCTGAGAATGGAACCAAAACATTCCCCTGTGGGTACATTGGTCACTTAGAAATCATTTTCACTTGTGGAAGAGGCAAAGCAACAAGTGTCTCCATCATTGTCTAATATTTCCCTTGTGACATGCTACTCCAGATCACCCAAAAATAGAGAAACATTGCCTTAGTTTTTGTACTTCTAGATACTTAATTTTGAATAATAATGAATTATATTTTAGGCACGCACCTATAACTTTTGTTATACACATCAAGCTCATAGGATTGATATTTTATCACCACTTTAAAAAACAAACAAAAAGTGTTAGACCTGGCCTGGATGGTAGGTGAGTTGGTCAGCCTTGGCCTTTGGAGGACTGGCAGGGCCTGCTCTTCTACCCCATGCTGCAGTGGGTACACAGACAACACAACCTGAACACAAATTGCACTTGTGGATTTTTCTTTCTTTCTCTCTTATTCTTTCTTTCATTCTTCCATCTTCTTCCTTCTCCTTCTCTTCTTCCCTGTTCTCCTCCTTATTTTGGAGTAGGTGAGGTTACAAGGTCAGGAATGTGGACATAGGAGTACTGGGAAGTAAGTGTGATCAGAGTTCGTGATGTGAAACTCTCAAATAATCAATAAAAATATTATGCCAGGGAAAAAAAATGAAGAAAAAAGGAAATGAGCAATTCATGTATTGACACAGTGCTGGACCGTCCAGACACTGGGATTCAGCCTGAAGAGGCTCATCCCAAACCCATGTTCTTTGCCTGATGCTTAAGGAGGCATGAAAGGAGTATTTTGGTTGATAGTTGTTTAACTAACATGGCGCATGCTCTAATTGTTAGGCACACAATTAAATGGCTCAGAAGTGATCCACATCAAAATTCTGCTCCTCATCTGCACTCTTTGGAGCAGTTATACTACTGGAATCAATAATCATTCTCAGAGTGCAGTGTACATAAGTGAGGCCCAAGAAAGCAGGGTGAGAGTTCTGCATATGGAATTGAATGCCAAGGACCAGCCTCTGGGCTGCCTTTGTAGATTTTAAGATTCTCAGGTTTGTCTATGCACTATTAAGCTGGGCAGTGTGCAGCTTTGCAGTTATATCCTGAATTGATTTTGACAGCTACCATCTCTCAACTCTCACTTGGGCTTTCTTACTTCTGCATGCAGCCTGCTGGCTGCCTGCCGTTCTCAACCCCAGCAGTGTCTGGAAGTACAACTTTGGGAAAATGTCACTCAACCATTTGCCTAAGCGATGAAGCAGCATCAATTTAGAAAAATCTTTCCTGCTTTTGCTTACTTTACCTTTAAGCCATGTTTAGATATCTTATCTGGGACTAAGGGAGTAGAGAACCCACTCATCTCTACATAGAAAAAAAATGTCTACAGAATTGTAGAAAATTCAAAATTTTGGATAGACTCATTCTCTCTTGAGAATTTTTCATACTGTCTGTTTTCCATTGTAAACGAGAAAAAATACCACTTATAAGTTAGGCTTTGTAATCAGGAAATAACATAATGAAATAGAGATCTTACAAAACATTAGTGACAAGAGTGGCTTTATTTAAGTATCAAATACATTTGGGCAGGAAATGTCTCTTAACTGTGTATGGTAGGCATTACAGAACACCAGCATGTGGGAATCAGAGGTAGAAGAGTTCAGAGTCCACTGGGCTGTAAGAGCCTGTCTTAAACACCAAAACCAAAGCAGCAACACGTTTTATCTTGAGTACCTGTTCCTATGTTCAGAGCCACATTTACTCTGGGAAGAGCTTCTCTGTTGACCCTCCTCTCTCAAAGGAGATGCCTAGGATCACAGTGAGAGTCATCCACTGTACAAATGCTTTTCTTCAGTGACTCTTCAACCATGAATATGACCTTCTTAGGCTACTAATTGTGGTACTAAGCAGTTTTAGTTCATAAAATATTATACTATGTATTATGAGTTTATAAAATATAATTAATTTGTACTTAGTCACTCTCTGTAACTGGTTATGAAAGGTAAATAAAATATGAACATATTTTATTCTTCAGAAAAATACCTTCTTTAAGATCATGGAATATGTATTTTCATTAACTCAGTAACTGGATGCCAATATTTTAGCACTTGAACCAGGTACTAGAATCACCAGAATCCTCAATTCTTCTTGTTTGGAGATTAAATTTGCGTTGAGTTGATTGGTGAAAGAAATAGAAACTATCTGAAAATTTAAAAAAGATATTTATTACATAATACATGTAGTTTCCAGAATTTGAATATATATATATTCATAATATATATATAATATATATAATATATATTATATATATATATTACATCTGCTGTCTAAATAACAATGTTATTATTTTTAATACTGTAACAAAATAGAGAACGTATGCTTCTACTCTTACCTTCTTTCTGGAAAACATCATCAACTTTATCATCAATTCCAGGGAAGTCTTCTGTTATTAATCTAGGATAACCTGGATCCATGGACCGTGTATTTTCATCATACCTGATCAAAAAGTGGTTAAAAGTATCAGGACCTTTGACCAAACATGAATATTGCTTAAAATATTTACAGAAAGCACAAGGGCATGGATGGCATGGAAATGTTTAATTCTTGAGGTTAGAAAAGAGTGAGTTGGGTGAGGAAATGTAGAACGTTGGATATATTCATTCGGTCCTTCTAAAGTCCAGTGGACTACACAGATGGTCTCTTAAGGTAAAACGCTTTGTGAATGGTAAATTTAGGCCAAAGTAGCCCAAGAGCTTGATTGCCCTTACTCCCCCTCCTTTCCATAGCACAGAGTAGCAAGCCAGGCTCACTGGGTTCCCTGTGCAAGCAAGCACCTTGCGGTGGCTGGTGGTCCATGGTCTAAGGAATGCTCAGTGGCTACAGCCATTCATATAAAAGACTGTCAGCATCATTTGAAATTCAATTAAAGATCTTTCTGTATAGAAACAACTTGTGTCATAATACTATTCAGATTTCAGTCCTTACCTCCAGTACATGTTGTCAACAAAGAAATATGTTTTTCCAGTCTCTTCCTCACAAACGGCAGCATCAATGTGTGTCACGTTGCTAGGGAAGCCAAAGAAACTGTGGATGTCTCTGGGGAATCCTTCCAGTACATTCTTTTCCTGAACAGCCCAGACTTTATTGCCTGCCAATCAAAAGTCACATATGAACCTCCTTGTCTCCATTTTCAGCTAAGCTTCCCAAGCTAGAACAGTATCCTAGCTACAGACTGAAACTCTGCTGGGAAGGGCTTGGTGGCTACTTCTCTGTTGAATGTTGATATCAGGATCCAATCTCAAAGCAGATAAGTGAGTTTGCCTTTTGTCTGCTTGATTGTTGTGTTTTTGAGACAAGTAACATACACTGCAACCGATTTTGGTCTAGAATCTGTTTATAGTCCCTAAGCTCTATATCACAGGAAATTGACCTGTTTTTAAGCCAAGATAACTCTAGTTCACACACATGCTTACTTTAAGCTCACATAAAATGGTGCTGTGCAATGCTGTGCATGTAATTTTCTACTTAATTCCACATAAGGAAGTGGAGAGGTTGTGTTGCAAAGCATTGTGGCAGTCTGAACTATATTTACTTTTTTGTTTTGACTGTTTTACAGTATCAAGTGTCTCAATGCTTGTCTGTATTAGACCAAAACTTCCATTAAAAAGCCATGTGTCTGACATGGTCTTCAAAATGTGACATACTAGATTCTTTGATCTCACTGAATCCCACAGACTCATTGGATTTAATTCATAGTGACTTAGAGTTTCTCATATATTAATCTGTGAATGCATTGCCTGGAGAACTTACTAAGATTTAGATTCTCTCGAACAAATTTCATAGTGAGACTTGAGAGTACGTTTTGTTTTTCAAGGCAGGAAATCATCTGCACAAGGGTACTGGGAACACATACCCAAGGGTTCTAGAAAATTGTATATACAAAATCTTTCTGTATTATATTTTATAGAATTGGTTCATGACTCTCAATTTTATATCTGAGCACTCCTAGGCATATGGATGAAGTTCAAAACACAGTAATTGTTTGCAAGGTCTTAAACAAGTCTAATGAGTTAGAACTCTAGTCATTTATGTCTTAATAAAAATGATGCTGATTATACAATATAACCTTTAACTAAGCTTATTGGCTCCCATGAACTTACTTGAAGAAGCTTGAACATTCAGAAATCTGTGTAGTAAATGTCTCACTGCCAAGCTAAATGAAAATTTAGCTTATAAATACAAAGAGCAACAATTAGAAACATTACCTTTGAAAAAGCGGAGTTCATCTACCATACTAGCTTCATAAGCAGCGTCAAGTTTATCTGGCAGTGTTGGCCAGATAAGATCTATCACATTGATCAAAGGTTCTGGCAGGAAGCTAATTACCCGAATGTAGAACCTGATTCAAAGGAAAGAGAAAGTGTGGCTGTCAATGGGTCTCCCAGCAATCTCCAGCCTCTTCTCACTTGAGTGCTCCTGTGAGCAAATGTCTACTGTCTCCCTGAAGGGGGAGTCAGGCATGGTTTCTGCTTGACATGCTTGTTTCTTGATGGAAGTACTCATGCTGTGGTAACTTTTGAGACTGACAGTAACACATCACATGGGATCCCGATCATTTGCAGACCCAGATGGCATAACCAACCTCAAGAATATAAGGAGTAAAAGGTGCTGTGGCTTGGAGTGGGCTAGAGCAGAGCAGTGAAGTGCTGGCCTGGCATGTGTGAAGCTGTGCATTTGAGCCTCAGTACTACCAACGCCTTCAGTGAAGGTGATGGCACAGCGATGCTTTATTTGTATTACTGGTGGTTCTAGTATAATTTAATTTAACTTTTATATTGACTGTGAGTTACAACCAATTTTCATAAACCTTCAAAATATATGGTCAGCTTTGGTGAACAATGAGGAGCAGGCTGTATCATGTGACCAAGTGCAATTCGGCATCCTGTGCCACTATCTTGTATTTAGTGAAGATCATTATCTCTGAGTATGTGAGGGTGCATGGGTACTCATGTGGATACCCAAACCCAAGGATGATTAATAATGATGTATAATCTTCAAGATATACTTTATGAGGCTACCACCACAGGCCCCTCTATGCCACATCCAACCTCTCCACCCAGCTAGATCTCCCACATCCTTCATCAGGGTCTAGACCACGATGGCCAAGTATGATACTACTCATCAACACATAAATTGAAATCATAAAAAGAACTCTGAATTGGCAACAGGACTCTAATATCTCCTATACCACCCATTAGCTCTTTGTTCCCAGATGCACGGTCTTTTTTCCATGCTGTAATTTACAGATCTATAAAATGAAATTTTGTTTTCAGTTTTTCCCTACATTAATGCTATCTCTGAGCCAGTTGACCTAATCCATTTGGAAAATCAGAGCCATTATAAGATATATATATAAATATAGATAGATAGATAGATAGATAGATAGATATAGACATAGATATATAGATATATATGCCATATTTGTGGCCTACAATAGTGAATAAATAGCCCAGGAAAAAACAAGGATCTTACCTGTCTGTAAAGAATATCACCTCCCCCCGATACGTAGTTATAGCATCAAAGGTTAGACCAATATCACATGGATCTGGTGTTGCACCTGTTAGCTGGATGGGATTTGGGGAAGGTCCTAAAGAACAGTAGAGAGCTGGAGTTAGTTTCTTTGGTTCTGAAAGGCCACCTGGAGGGTGAATATGCCTTTGATTGTGCAGCTAAGGCTGGTTCACTTACCATATAAAGCCTGGATGTGGTTAATATCATCCTGGTTTAGCACAAAGTCTTTTTTGTTCCATGTGTAGCTGGGGAACATTAGTGCCTCTTCATCATTAGAATGAGAGAGTCCAAGGGAGTGGCCTAGTTCATGAGCCGTAACATAGAACAAGTTGAAGTCTGGAAGGACAAAGAGATCCATCTAATTATTAAAAATGGTTTTGAGGTAATTTTAGGGAAATAATCTTCCAGGGTGAATGTTCACATCTTCTTAGTCACTTTTTGAACTACACATGCTCAGATACAGTCTTTTCCTGGTGGTGGAAGTCAGCATTTATTAATAATAAAGAGGCACAGTCAAACCTACACTCTAGGATTATATCGTACAATAATGCTCTCACTGACTTAAGGTCCAGCTCAAATGAGTCCATGTTAACCCTGAGCTGGGACAAGATCCTTCTCAGAAGAGCAATGAAACTCTGATAACCCTTCACACTTCTTATTTACAAAGCGATGGACATGCAGTGCATGAAATTTAGAAAGTACAAAAATCTTCTTATCACTCACTCTTCCAAGTTTAATAACAAAGTTATTAAGTTTTATTGCATCATTCCTGTAAGGAAAGTTCCATGCCCATAAGAAACACATTGAAATGTTCAATACCTTCTTCCTTTTGAAAGGAAATTTTTGATTTGTTTACTGTATCATTGTTCATATGGACGTGTGCACACATGCACATGTAAGCAATGTGTACTGAGGATGCCTGTGTAGGAGGCAAAGAATACCTTAAAGGACTCATTTTTCTTTCACCAAATGGATTCTGAGAATCAAAATGAGGAATTCCGATGTCACATCTCAGCAGCCTTCAGTATTTTCTTTTTTCTATCTTATTTTTTATTCTTCTCCCATAAAACATATCCTGATTGCAACCTCTTCTTCCTACACTCCTCTCAGCTTCTCCTTTTCCTCCTATGTCATTGCTGTTTTCCTTCAGAAAACAACAAGCTTCCCAGTGATATAAACAAAATACAGCACAACAAGATGCAGTAAGACTAGGCACAAATCCTCACATCAGAGCCCGATGAGGAAAGCTATTAGGAACAAAATCTCCTGAGCACAAACAGTCAGAGACACCCCTATTCCCACTGTTAGGAGCCCCATGAACATCTCAAGCTAAAGAACCATAGCTTTTATTCAGAAAACATAGCCCAGAGAAGAGAAGTTTTAGCATGACCTGATTGCCACCAGGAAGATGGTATGCAATCAGAAAATACTCCCATCCCATGCTTCTCAGTATGCTCCTGAATCTCTGAGTGGTGATAGATTATCTGCTTCCATTAACACACTCTATTCATTAAATAAACCAACACTGAAATGAACTAGGAAGGCCATGTGAACTGCAAGAAGCAATGTCAAGTGAACTTACTCTCATTGTTGTCTGTCCACTTCTGATCAAGATCATAATGAACATTGCCCCCCAAACCTGGGCCTGGCAGAAAAGCATGAGCAAAGTGATATTTAGATCCATCAAAGAGGTAAAGATCACCATGGTCTGCAAGAAATGAAAATTCAACAAAAGTCTCATTTAGTTTTCTCGTTGGTTAGCTCAGAGATTTGTTGAGCAGTCAATGAACTTTCACCCAATGTGATATTATTTCCTTCTCAACCCCAGAAAATCAATACAGTTCTTCAACAAGGAACTCTTCCTTCAAAGCAGAGGAGATTGAAAGGCAAGGTTGGTTGAAGAGGTTACCTCCTCTGTGGAAGGAGAACACAATATCTCCTTCCTCCTCAAAGACCCTTTCGAACGTTAGTGGTGTCACATCACTCCAGACTCTAAAGGCTCTCTCTATGGCATCTTCCACAACTGCTCTTGACAAATATGGTGTGTAGTTTAAAATGCTAAGAAAAAGTAAGATGGAGACACAGTGGATCTTGTTTCCTTCTGCCCTAGTGGGGTAGTTATGCCCCCATTTTGATGCCCCATCTAGTTACCTGTAAGTCAGATGTGTTTTGCTCCAACGAGGACTGTTGTGAGTAATGGCGTATGGGGCCACATCAGACACCCCACAGCTGGGCTTCCTCATAGCACCCAGGGTTTCAGAATCTGAATTTCTAGTCACCTTCAGCCCAAATAACTGCTGCATTTGCCTCAGCTTTTCAGCTATCACCTCCTTTCCATTCATGTTTTTAGCTTGCATGTCTTTATCCAAGTTGTAGTAGTTTTCCAGGTATTTCTGATAAAAAAAATAACAGAAATAAACCACTATGGTCTGGAGAGATGGTTCAGCAGTTAAGAGCACTTTCTGTTGGCAGAGAGCACAGGCTCAGATGATCTGAAGATTCTGTTGGCCTCTACCTGTGGTGGACATACACATGGCACACACACACACACACACACACACACACACACACACACATTCGTAAACATAATTAGTAATAGATAAATATTCAAAGTTATCGAAACACTAAAAGGAAAAATGGCTCTCATGTTTTAAAAATGACATCCTGATGTTTTAGGCAAAATAGAGAATTACATTTCAAGCTTTGATTGGACTTTTCCTCCCTCATTAAACAAATTATTTTAGAGCAGAGATCCCCAGCATTAACTAGGGAAATGTGTGAAGTTTATGCTAGGACAAGATTTGTAGGAGAAGTTTACATTCTGTTGCAAATCCACATTTATAGAGGGAGTTACCCCTCCTTGCTTAGGCCCCCTTTCCCCCATCCAGAAAGAGGGACCTAGATTTGGCTATATAAATTTTTGAGAAGGTTACATTTCTAGCAAACACCATTTCTCATAGACATAAATCCATCCATACATGCCATCTAATAGAAGGAGGCAAACTAAAGACTACATGTGTAATGTAGCATTCATTTACCCAGACTGTCTCCACATTTTCCCGAAGTCCATCCTGAAACATGGGGAAACTGTATGAGCTGGTACCCCAGAGAAGCAACAGCCAAGGAAGGCTAGGCATGCTGACGCTTTTCTCTGGGCGAGATCACCAGTGGCCTCCTTCCTGCCTGCTCCAACATCCTATCCAGGAACCTCCATCTTTATATAGAGACTTCTACTTCTCAAAAGCCAGAGGCTAACTGACTCATGGTTGACAACATCCTCTTCAGTAGCAGGGAAGAAATCAGACACTTTGACCCTAGCAGATGGGTTAGGCTGGTTTGGTGCATCAATCCCAGGATTATATCCAGCAGCATATGTGTGAAAAGGATGGTCCTCAGCACTTAAACTGTCATTTTCTCTGATTTATATCCATTGTATTTGGAAAACATTTCAGCCTATTAAATCAATAGACACAGCATAGTCCAAGGCTGTGTGTGTTTGTGTGAGAGTATGTGATGTGTTTGGGTATGTGTATTTGTGTGTACATATGTATGATGTTCACATGCTTGTGTATGTGTGCATACTTGAAGCCAGAAGATGGCATTGGTGGATCTTCCTCAGTAGCCATCCATTTTAGTTTTGGAAAAGGTCTCCCATTGTTCAGAGCTCACCAAGCAGGTCACACATCCCCTGCACTGGGATTTACAAGCATATACCATCAGCTCTCACTATTTCACATGAGTTCTGGGATCAAACTCAACCTCTTTTTCACTTGCACAGCCAGCCCCTCCCCAGTTGAGCCAGCCATACAGTCCTCTGTGGCCCTTATACTAAGCAGATTTTGCTACTCAATTCTCTGGCTTTCTGCACACACTTTGCTCCCAGAACATAGGATGGGATCACTGACCTTGAGTGACAGCCAGTGTTCAGTGACTACACTTTTGAAACTCAAGGACATGCAGAATTTACTGGGTTTCCGAGGTCTCCTTCTGCCTGTCAAGAACTATGGCCATGAGATTGCAATAGTACCATGGCCTCTCTTTACCTTAATCCAGGCTTAGGCTGTGAGAACCTGTCCAAGAAGGATTGTCATCTAAGCTTGGAGAGGAAATATGCAGACATACAAGACCCTGCTTATCAGCATCATGGGACAAAAAGGCTCCATCTCTGAAATCTGTCTAAATGTAGTAAGTAAAGCAGGCTAGCAAGAGACCAACTGTGATTCTAGGGTCTTTGCTCACTGGAGGTAGGTGGTGTGTTAATACTAAACACACACACACACACACACAGAGGGGGGGGGGGATATATCCACACACATTCATGCATACACTTATATGCTCATCCATTCAGTAGGTCTCTCAGAGCCTCTCTTGCACAGCAATTGCACGGATCACTGGGTACTGAAAGGTGCATTGAAGCACTCATGTTTCAAGTATAATTGAAGTGGATGCTGACTCATGGCATCTGCATCCCCATTAGTGAGACAATGTAGTCTATCTCCAGGCTGTTCTCCTATCCCTTCTCTCCTGAAAGGGGCTTAACACTATGCAGCTCCCCATGGTGTCACTCCCATCTTTGCCATGGTACCAAGGTCTGGTTTCTCAGGATTATTTCCACCTTGTGGCTGTCTGTTCTCATGGAGAAACCAACAATACCTTACTCATAAATAATGCCTTGATAAATTTGGATGGTTGGATTGATTTGATAGCACTCATTTCCTTTCTCCATTTAACCACAGCTTCCTTATCTAAGAGGAGTAATACACGAGTCAATCAACTCAGGAAGAAACTGAGAGAAGAGCTCACAAAAACAAACCCCTGTCTACATGGGCATCAGATCGAGGGCAGGTGGGTATGAGAAGGCTTCCTTGGGGTGATCTCAGCTCAGGCAAGAAACACAGTGAAAACATTGCCATCAGGAGCTGGGCAGGGGCAGTTAAAGGTGGACGGCACCTAGAATGCTCTTGTTACATTATTTTGCTTTTAAAATAATGTTATTTTCATAGAATATATTCTGAACATATGTTCTTTTCCTTCATACCCTCCCAACCTTCCCACCCTTCCTTCTAACTTTGCACTTTCTATCCCTGTCTCTTAAGAAAACAAACAGAGAAGAAAAAAAGACAAACAAGAAGAAAAGAAAATGAACAAACTGAAAGACAGAAAAGGAAACAAGCATCTCTCTCACACATACACACATACACACTCACACACACACGTATACACACATGCACACATCACATCACAAAAGCATAAAATCAGAAACAAAAGACCAGTAATATTTTTAAAATGGCCAAAGTAATATGGCACCCTCAAAATTTTTCTAAAATTACCATTGACTTCGTTTTGTATTGGTTGTCTACTCCTAGGCATGGGGTCTACTCTTATTTTGTAATTTGTGTATCTAGTGTGGCTCCCTTGGAGAAACTAATTTTCCCTTTTAAGCAATTATCATTTGCAGGTCATTTCTTGGTTGTGATGGGTCTTGTGTCTACTTCTCCATCTCAGCACTGGAAACCCATGTGGTTTGGATATGTGCAGACCCCATGTATTCTATCACAGTCTCCATGAATTCTTACTATGTCTGTCCTGTGTGTCCAGAAGGCTTTGTTTCCTTGGTGTCATCCATCGCCTCTGGTTTTCACAGTCTTTTGGCCTCCTCTTCCGCATGCATAGTTCCTTGATCCCTGAAGGGAGGGATTTGATGGAGACATCCCAGTTAGAACTAAGTGTTTCAAAGTCCTCACTCTCTGCACATTGTTCACTCATCGTATTCTGTATTGTTTCCTGTATCCTGAGTGAGAATATTTCTCTGGTGATGACTGAGACACTGATCTATGTATATAGCAGAATGTCATTAAGAGTCATTTTATTGCTATGCTCCTTTAGCAGAATGGTAGTGTTTGCTTCAACACTAGGCCCACTGACTGTCTAGTCTCAAGTTCTTGGCCACAGTGAAGTGTCAGGCATGAGTTCCTTCTCATGCAGTGAACATTAAATCTAATCAGATTGCAGTTGGTTACTCCCATGATACTTGTACCACTATTAAACCATGCAGACAGGTCACCATTTTAGACCAAAGGTTTTGGAGCTGAGTTTGTGTTTAGCTTTCTCCTTTGGTTGTGTGCACTGTACCTTCTAGTACCATGAACACTAGTCAATAGGAGTCAAGGCCCTTAGAAAGCATTAGTTGAACTTTTCTGTGGTCAGTGAATTCTCTAAATGTCTTCAGCAACAGGGTCTTCATAGCAATTAGTGGTGAGCAACCAATACATTAGTAATAGCCTGAGTTGTTTTGGAATTTCTATCATGCCCTGCCATAGTGTTTCATTGCTGTGAAGGGATTACTTATCCAAGGCAACTCTTATAAACACTAGCATTCAAACACATGAGTTTGTAGAGTCCAAACCTATTCAATCTACCATATTCCACTCCCTGAGCACCATATATTTATAGTCATAACAAAAGGCAAAATGCATTTGGTCCAACTTCACAAGTCCCATAGTCCTCACAGTCTCACCAATGTACAAATCCGAAGTTCAAAGCATCTTCTAACATCGTGAGATCTCTTAACTATAATCTATTGTAAAATCAAACTTAAAAAAACAGATCACATACTTCCAACATCACAGGATATACATTACTATTTCAAATCATAGGGATGGGCAGAGTGAGGAAATACTAGACCAAAGCAAGGCCAGAAACCAGGTTGGCAAACTCTAAATTCTGCATCTCCATGTCTGATGTCCAACTCCTTTCATCTTTGTTGAATGCAACACAATTCTTTCTCTCGGATCCATTCCCTGTTAGTTGCTTTCCTTGCAATGTATGCCATAGCTCTCACATCTCTAACATCTTGGGGTCTTGTCCTGGTTTGAATATGCTTGACTAATGGAAAGTGTTACTAATAGAAGGTGTGGCCTTGTTGGTGTAGATGTGGTCTTGTTTGGGAAAGTACATCACTGGGAGAGGACTTTGAGGACATATGCTCAAGATCAGCCCAGTGCCTAGAAAACCTCTTCCTGGATGCCTGCTGAAGAAGTCTCTCCTGGTTGCCTTTGGATCAAGATGTAGAATCCTTAACTTCTCCAACACCATGTCTACCTGCATGCCACCATGTTTTCTACCATGGTGATAATGGGTTGAACCTCTAAAACTGTAAGGCAGCACCAATTAACTGTTGTCCTTTATAAGAGTTGCTTTGGTCATAGTGTCTCTTCACAACAATAAAATCCTGAGAATAGTCGCTAAGGCAACTTCAACTTTACAACTTCTTGTTTCAATGCCTGGGATCCACACATGATCTTCTGGGCTCCTCCAACGGGCTTTGGTAACTTCTCCAGCTCTGCCTTCTGTAGCACTCAGCTGGACTCTACTTCACTGCTGCTGCTGTTCTTGGTTGTCATCCCACCATACTGGCATCTCCAGTGTGGGGTGGAAGGGTCTTCTGATGCAACTAGGCTTCACCAATAGCATCTTCTAGGCTCACTTTCTGGTACCAAGCCTCAATTTGTTTGCATGACCCCTTCAGTCCTGGGTCTTCAACTGCCACTGAGGCTGCACTTTCACCAATGGCCTTTCTGGTCCTCACACAGTGCCAAGCCTCTTCTGTTATCCATGACTCCTTTCATGCCTTCAAACCAGTACAACCTGGGTGATTCTTATATATTACCAAGTCCAGCTGCAGACATGATGCTTATTTCTAGAACACAGTTTCTTTGTGTTTTTAGAAAATACTTCCCAGAATATTTCACCTCAGTAATGCTAGTCTTTTCTTAATCACAGCTAATTTCTTAGCTCCTGATAATCAACATCAATTGTTCTGGTAACCTCTTCTCTTCTTGACTCTAAAGCCAGAGCCACATGGCTGATACTACCAAGTTCTGCTGCTTGCTGGGGCTGGAACATGGCTCCCTTGTTCTATCACATCTTCACCAGCTTTCTGTTGTCATGGTTTCCTTCACTGCCTAACGTTGGTTGTCCTGGAACTTGCTCTGTAGACTGACCTTGAACTCAGAGATCTGCATGTCTCTTGTCACCTGAGTTCTGGGATAAAATGTGTGTACCTGTATACCTAGACCAAGTTTTTCTCTACCTGGAACTTGCTCTGTACTTGGCTGGCTTTGAACTCAGAGATCTGCTTGCCTCTGTCTCCTGATAGTAAAAGTTTGTGCCACCATGCCTGGACCTAAGCTTTTTAAAAAAATTCCTTTTCAAAGATCTTCATAAGTTTTAGATTGCAGTTCATTCCAGATATGGTCAAGTTGACAACTGCAAACAGCCATTATAATCAATCCCTTGTTAACTGGACACACAATCATATCTCTTCATGTGCAAATGAAAACAAAAACCAAGTCATAATAACACCTAATATGATATAACTATCTCTTGTTCAACTTCAAATGAAGCTCATCTGGGTGAGATCTTACTTTGAGGTGAACACAGAATTTAGCTCTGTTGCATTTTCTGGTGCCTTTTTAATACTTGAGATATACAGTTTGTATTTTTCCTTTCTAAGATTGTTATTCTTGATCAAAATGCTCTTGATGAGGGAAAACCAGAGGACAAAGACTATGCTGGGCTATTTTGAGACTTCCTTTGTCAATGCAATTAATCTGAGTCTCTTCACCTTAGCCTCAGGCAGACTCTTCATACAAGGGCAAAAAGCAGCCATATTCTTCACCAAAATATCACAAGTGTCTCTAGGCCACATGCAAAAATTCTTCTCTTCTGAAACACCTAGAACCAGGACCCCACAGTTCAAATCACCCTCAGCACCTCTGTCTTCCATATTTCTACCAGTATGTCCCATTAAGCCCCACCTAAAGTAGTCCACTGCTTTTCAAATCCAAAGTCCCCACTTTCCAAAAAAAGTATGGTCAGTCCTAGCACATCATACCCCACTCCTGGTACCAACTTCTGTCTTATTTTCGGTTTTATTGCTATGAAGAGGCACCATGACCAAGCCAACTGTTATAAAGGAAAACCTTTAATTAGTGCTGCCTTATAGTTTCAGAGATTCAGTCTATTATTATTATGGTGAGAAACATGGTAGCATGCAAGCAGACATGGTGCTGGAGAAGGAGCTGAGAGTTCTACCTCTTAATTCCAAGGTATCCAGAAGAATACTCTCTTCTGCCCTGAGTGAGGCCTGAGCATAGGAAGAGAGCTTCAAAGCCCACAGTAACACACTTCCTCCAACAAGACTACACCTCCTCCAATAAGGCCATACCGCCTAATAGTGTCATTTCCCTTCCCATGGGCCAATATTCAAAACACTACACTAAGGATGATCTTGAACTTGTTATTCTTCTATTTTACCCACCAAGTGGTGGCATGACTCACTATGCCTGGTTTTTTGTTTGTTTGTTTGTTTGTTTGTTGCAGTGCTGGGGATCAAACCTAGGGTCTTATGAAGCCAGGCAAGCACCCTACAAGCTGAGTTACATCTGCCACACCTGTCTCTTTTTTAAAAGAGTAATTATGTGACCAGGCCTCCATAAACAAACAGCACAGGGAGAAAGCAAGCCCCCCACTTGTGTGGAGGAGCCAGCAAAAGGAGGGAACCAGACTCAGAGACTGAGGAAAAGCCGGGAGGTAACAGTCTGCTGGCTTCCACCTGTGGCAGGAGATCTCTGCCTGGACCACCAGGCCGCCATAGACAAACAGTGCAGGGAGAAAGGGAGCCGCCCACATGTGGAAAAGCCATCAACAGGAAGGCTCCAGACACAGGGTCTGAAAAACAGCCGGGAGAGAGAACTGGTCTCCCAGGAATATTGACATCTGGGCTTGAAGCAAAAACAAGTCACAGTCAGAGAGAGAAAAACCAGCTTACACCAGAGATAACCAAATGGTGAAAGGCAAGGGCAAGAGCACAAGGAACAGAAACCAAGACTACTTGGCTTCATCAGAATCCAGCTCTCCCACCACAGCCAGCCATGGATACCCCAACACACCAGAAAAGGAAGACTCAGACTTAAAATCACTTATCAAGAGGATGATAGAAGATTTTAAGAAGGAAATAAGTAACTCCCTTAAAGAAATACAAGAGAACACAGGTAAACAACTGGAAAACCTTAAAGAGGACACACAAAAGTCTCTTAAAGAATTACAGGAAAACACAATCAAACAAATGAACAAAACCATTTAGGAATTAAAAACAGAAATAGAAACAATGAAGAAATCAAAGGGAGACAATCCTGGAGTTAGAGAACATAGGAAAGAAATCAGGAGTCATAGATGCAAGCATCACCAACAGAATACAAGAGATGGAAGAGAGAATCTCAGGTGCGGAAGATACCATAGCAAACATGGACACAACAGTCAAAGAAAACACAAAATCCAAAAAGCTCCTAACCCAAAACTTCCAAGATATCCAGGATGCAATGAGAAGACAGAACCTGAGGATAATAGGTATAGAAGAGAGATAAGATTCCCAACTTAAAGGACCAGTAAATATCTTCAACAAAATTATAGAAGAAAACTTCCCTAACCTAAAGAAAGAGATGAACATAAATATATAAGAAGCCAACAGAACTCCAAATTGACTGTACCAGAAAAGAAACTCCTCCAGTCATATTATAGTCAAAACACTAAATACACAAAACAAGGAAAGAATACTAAAAGCAGTAAGGGAAAAAGTTCAAGTAACATATAAAGGCAGACCTATCAGAATTACACCACACTTCTCACCAGAGACTATGAAAGCTAGAAGATCCTGGGCAGATCTCACACAGATTCTAAAAGAACACAAATGCCAGCCCAGGCTGCTATACCCAGCAAAACTCTCAATAGTCATAGATGGTGAAACCAAAATATTCTATGACAAATCCAAATTTGCACAGTATGTCCCCACAAACCCAGCACTACAAAGAACAATACATGGAAAAAGCCAACTGAAGGAGGGAAACTATACTCAAGAAAAAGCAAGAAAGTAATCTTTCAACAAACTCAAAAGAAGATAGCCACACAAACATATAAGCAACATCAAAAATAACAAGGAACAACAATCACTATTCTTTAATATCTCTTAACATCAATGGTCTCAATTCCCCAATAAAAAGACATAGACTGACAGGCTGGATCCATAAACAGTACCCAGCAATTTGCTGCATCCAGGAAACGCACCACTGTGTTAAAGACAAAAACTACCTCAGAGTAAAGGGCTGGAAAACAATTTTCCAGGCAAATGGCCCCAAGAAACAGGCTGGAGTAGCCATTTTAATATCAGATAAAATTGACTTTCAACCAAAAGTCATCAAAAAGGATAAGGAAGGACACTTCATACTCATCAAAGGAAAAATCTGCCAAGAAGAACTCTCAATTCTGATCATCTATGCCCCGAATGCAAGAGCTCCCACGTTCATAAAAGAAACTCTACTAAAGCTCAAAGCACACATTGTACCTCACACAATAATAGTGGGAGACTTCAACACCCCACTATCAACAATGGACAGATCTTGGAAACATAAACTAAACAGAGACACGGTGAAACTAACAGATGCTATGAACCAAATGGGTTTAATCTATAGAACATTTCATCCTGCATCAAAAGAATATACCTTCTTCTCAGCACCTCATGGTAACTTCTCCAAAATTGATCATGTAATTGGTCACAAAACAAACCACAACAGATATAAGAAGATTGAAATAATCCCATGCCTCCTATCAGATCACTACGGATTAAGGCTGGTCTTCAATGGCAAAAACAACAGAAAGCCCACATACAGATGGAAGCTGAACAATGCTCTGCTCAATGATAACTTGGTCAAGGAAGAAATAAATTCCTAGAATTTAATGAAAATGAAAGTACAAGTTACCCACACCAAGGGGACACAATGACAGCAGTGTTAAGAGGAAAACTCATAGCTCTGAATGCCTCCTAAAAGAAACTGGAGAGAGCATACACTAACAGCTTAACAGCACAGCTGAAAGTTCTAGAAAAAAAGAAGCTAATACATCCAAGAGGAGTAGAAGACAGGAAATAATCAAATTAAGGGATGAAATCAGCCAAGTGGAAACTAAAAGAACTATACAAAGAATCAACAAAACCAAGAGCTGGTTCTTTGAGAAAATGAACAAGATAGATAAACCATTAGCCAGATTAACCAAAAGGCACAGGGAAAGTATCCAAATTAACAAATTAGAAATGAAAAGGGAGATATAACAAGACTCTGAGGAAAATTAAAAAAATCATCAGATCCTACTACAAAAGCCTATATGCAACAAAATTGGAAAATCTGGAGGAAATGGACAAGTTTCTAGACAGATACCAATTACCAAAGTTAAATCAGGATCAGATAAACCATCTAAACAGCCCCATAACCCCCAAAGAAATAGAAGCAGTCATTAACAGTCTCCCAACCAATAAAAGCCCAGGACCAGATGGGTTCAGTGCAGAATTCTATCAGACCTTCAAAAAAGACCTAATACCAATACTCTTCAAACTATTCCACAAAATAGAAATGGAAGGAACACTACCCAATTCATTCTATGAGGCCACAGTTACACTGATACCAAAGCCCCACAAAGACCCAACAATAAAAGAAAACTTCAGACCAATTTCCCTTACGAATATCAGTGCAAAAATACTCAATAAAATTCTTGCAAACCAAATCCAAGAACACATCACAATGATCATTCACCATGATCAAGTAGACTTCATCCCAGGGATGCAGGGATGGTTCAATACCTGGAAATCCACCAATGTAATCCACTACATAAACAAACTGAAAGAAAAAACCACATGGTCATTTCATTAGATGCTGAAAAGGCATTTGACAAAGTTCAACATCCCTTCATGATAAAAGTCTTGGAAAGATCAGGATTCAAGGAGCATACCTAAACATAGTAAAAGCAATATACAGCAAACCAGTAGGCAACATCAAACTAAATAGAGAGAAACTCGAAGCAATCCCTCTAAAATCAGGGACTAGACAAGGCTGCCCTCTCTCTCCCTATCTATTCAATATAGTGTTTGAAGTTCTAGTTAAAGCAATCGTACAACAACAGGAGGTCAAAGGGATACAAATTAGAAAGAAAGAAATCAAAATATCGCTATTTGCAGATGATATGATGGTATACTTAAGTGACCTGAAAAACTCCACCAGAGATCTGCTACAGCTGATAAACAACTTCAGCAAAGTGACTGGATACAAAATTAATGCAAGCAAATCAGTAACCTTCCTATACTCGAAGGATAAACAGTCTGAGAAAGAAATTAGGGAAATGACACCCTTCACAACTGTCACAAACAATATAAAATATCTTGGTGTGACTCTAACCAAACAAGTGAAAGATCTGTATGACAAGAACTTCAAGTCTCTGAAGAAAGAAATCGAAGAAGTCCTCAGAAGATGGAAAGAACTCCCATGCTCATGGATCGGCAGGATTAATATAGTTAAAATGGCCATCCTGCCGAAAGCAATCTGCAGATTTAATGCAATCCCCATCAAAATCCTAACTCAATTCTTCATAGACCTAGAAAGAGCAATTCTCAAATTCATATGGAATAACAAAAAACCCAGGATAGCAAAAACTATTCTCAACAATAAAAAGACTTCTGGGGGAATCAACCTCCCTGACTTCAAGCTGTACTACAGAGCAGTAGTGATAAAAAGTGCATGGTATTGGTACAGTGACAGGCAGGTAGATCAATGGAATAGAATCAAAGACCCAGAAATGAACCCACACACTTATGGTCACTTGATCTTTGACAAAGGAGCTAAAACCATACAGTGGAAAAAAGACAGCATTTTCAACAAATGGTGTTGGTTCAACTGAAGGTCGACATGTAGAAGATTGAGAATTGATCCATTCCTATCTCCCTGTACAAAGCTCAAGTCCAAGTGGATCCAGGACCTTCACATAAAACCACATACACTGAATCTAATAGAAGTGAAAGTGGGGAAGAATCTCGGACACATGGGCACAGGGAAAATGTTCTTGAACAGAACACCAATGGCTTATGCTCTAAAATCACGAATCGATAGATGGGACCTCATAAAATTACAAAGCTTCTGTAAGGCAAAGGACACTGTAAATAGGACAAAATGGCAACCTATAGATTGGGAAAAGATCTTTACTAATCCTACATCTGATAGAGGGCTAATATCCAATGTATACAAAGAACTCAAGAAGCTAGACTCCAGAGATCCAAATAACCCTATCAAAAAATGGGGAAGAGAGCTAAACAGAGAATTCTCAACTGAGGAAACTCGAATGGCCGAGAAGCACCTAAAGAAACGTTCAACATCCTTAATCATCAGGGAAATGCAAATCAAAACAACCCTGAGATTTCACCTCACACCAGTCAGAATGGCTAAGATCAAAAACTCAGGTGACAGCAGATGTTGGTGAGGATGTGGAGAAAGAGGAAAACTCCTCCATTGCTGGTGGGAATGCAAGCTGATACAACCTCTCTAGAAATCAGTTTGGCAGTCCCTGAGAAACATGAACATAATACTACCTGAGGACCCAGCTATTCCACTCCTGGGCATATACCCAGAAGATGCTCCAACATGTAATAAAGACACATGTTCTACTATGTTCATAGCAGCTGTATTTATTATAACCAGAAACTGGAAACAACCCAGATGTCCCTCCACAGAGGAATGGATATAGAAAATGTGGTACATTTACACAATGGAATACTACTCAGCTATTAAAAACAATGACTTCATGAAATTCGCAGACAAATGGGTGGATCTTGAAAATATCCTGAGTGAGGTAATACAGTCACAAAAGAATGAACATGGTATGTACTCACTGGTAAGTGGTTATTAGCCCAAAAGTTTGAAATACCCAAGAGTCACTTCACAGCAACAGTAGGGTTGAGTGTGAGGTCCCAGATGGAGGACTTGGAGAAAGGACTGAGGGAGCTGAGGGAGTTTGCATCCCCAGGGAGGCCGCAACAGTGGCAACTGGCCTGACCCCCCAATACTCCTGGAGACTGATCCACATACACATGGAGGGAACCATGGTGCTGGCCACAAATGTGGCAGAGAAGGGTCTTGTTAGACATCAGGGGGAGGAGAGGCCCTTGGGCCTGAGGATGTTAGATTCCCCAGTATAAGAGAATGCCAAGGAGGGAAGATGAGAGTGGGTGGGTGGGTTGGTGGGTGGGAGATTACCCCCATAGTGGCACAGGTAAGGGGGAGGGAATGGGGAGGTTCCAAAGAGGAGATCTGGAAAGGGGGAAACATTTGAAATGTAAATAAAATATGAAAAATAAATTTTTAAAATCTATGAAGTTAACAAAAGATATGTTACATATATTTAAATCAGAATAATAATGCTAGTATATATAAATTTGCATAATGTGTTAAGCATAATTAATAATATATAAAATATTTCTATAATAAAAATCTGAAAAACCAAAACAGAGGTTGTGGAAATGGCTCATCAGTAAAAAAAAAAAAAAAAATTAATTATGCGACTTGTGTGTTTTATGACCATGTTATACACTCTTAGAAGACTCAGAGTCAGCTATCACCTAAAACTTCAATGTTCCTTTAGCTAATAGAGAAGCTTATTCGAAAAATTAGGCAGCTTTGTTTTTAGTTTTATGGTTATGAATAATAATGAAGCTATTGAATGATGAATACTCTGGGTCTTTGTCCCTTCTTCACACAGTGTGAGTTTAATGAGGAATAGGCTGGCACACATCAGCTCACTGGAGTTTCAAAAGTGAGCTTTGCTTTGGGATATATCCAAGCCTAATTTTGGATGTTCCTACAACTCAAACTTCCATTCTGTCATTCTTGTATAATGTGATCCATTCAAAGGATGTGTCACAATTAACAAAATCATGACTCAAAGCATGAAGCCCCTCAGAGCAATGAAGAAGCAGTATATAAAATTTGTCAATCAATAAACAGTACTAATTACAGGTATTAGAGAAAGAAAATAAAAAGCAGGAAGAAAACCAATTCCTATAAGACAATTATGAATTACATTTTAAAATGTTATCACTCAGCCTAGGAAGTATTCCAGACTTTTATGCGGGGCAAAGGTGAAAAGTGTAAGTGGTTAATACACATCTCTGCAGTGAGAGACTGGATGTACACATGAACAATGTCCAGGTTGTATGTTGAAGTTTGATGTCCAGCCCACTACAACAATCCCAGGAAACCAGTTTCTTCAGCTGTAATAAAAGCCAGCAACTATATGGTCAGGATTCCAGGAAGATGGACTGCTAACTGCAACAGCATGTCAGGATAGTAAGCCACAGTTACTTCTATCATTTGTCTCCAAGGATTTTATTGATAGGTGGTAGGTCTGTACTTTTTGTCCCACCTTTCAACTTAGGAACAATAAATTAAAATCACTAAATACACACACCAAACCACTAGCCAAAGTTTCCGCATGTCTAAGTAACCTACGTACAACTTTCCCCCAAGGTTTCTGTTGGAAGGGTCTCATGCCTACCATTTCTCTGCTTTCCTATTTCTCCAGCCACCTTGGTGTCTGTCAGAACTCAAGTGACTATGGGTGGCACATCCGTCTGATATAGACTTTTCTCTTCTACCTTACAGCAGCTTTGCTTATTTCCACACCAGGAAAAGTCTCCCAAGTTATAAAGAAAACAACCCAACATAGCTTTTTTATTTGTTTTTAAATTTTAAGCAAATTTTAATTTGTTTTATGTGCATCTGTGTGGGCACATGCAAGATACAGTGAGCATATGGAGGTCTAGGACACCTTGTGGGAGTCAGTACTCGCCTTCCACCACGTGGGTCCTGGGGATCAAACTCAGGTCATCAAGTTCAAGAGTAGGTGCCTTTCCTCACTGAGCCATCTCACTGGCCCCAAGGCGCCCAACTTTTATTGTGAATGGTTCTCTCATTCTTCTCCATGTACAGGATGTCATACTATGGCTTACCCACCTCACCCTGCCTTTCTCTATATATCATTTCTTTTCTTTATAAATTCTTTTAACTTATATCCTCAGTCTTTGAGATTGTGTATATGTGCATAATGTATGGAAGTACATAGCTGCATCTTGTATACACACATGAAATGCATAACTTTTGAGAAGGCATCTTGTTATGTAGCCTGTATTGGCCTTGAACTCACAATCCTTGCTCTTCAGACTCCTCAGTGCTGTGGTTAGTATGCATAAGTACCATTCAGGCACAGGCAATATCTAACCAAAACAGAAAACAGGAAACTTTTCTGTCTAAGAAGCAACTGGTTAGTAGTCAGGGGAGGAGAAATTCCCTAAACTTGCAATAGAGCTTATAAAAAGAAAAGAGAAAATGACCATAGAACTAAAAATAAGGCTGCTTTCTTTCTCAAATGAACTTTCTCACTAGCTAAAGGAGCAATGAAGTTGTATTGATAAAAGTTTCAAGGGCCTACTTGTATTTGTTTGCCTTAGACAGAAGCTCAGCACCCATTGGTTCCACCAGATATAGACTGTTCACTCCCTACTGGAGATGAGATCCCCTGCTCTCCATCAATTAGAAAACAGCAAATCTGTGACTCCATTGACACAATGCTCATAGAAGAGGAAATGTGGTTGCTCTAGTGTTTCTTGCTCACTCATGATAGCTCTCTCACATAGGAGTGGTCAACAGAAAGAGCACATTGGTCATGCCACAAGAACTTTCCTAGAGTCTCCTATTTTTGGTGTCCTGGACAGTTTTCTGATTGAAAGCTTGTCAGGTAAGCTTTGAACCCCAGAGCTGAGCTTGGCCCTGACATTTCTCATGATCACTCCTTCTTTTTCCATAGAGATCTGCAGATGAAAAAAAAAGTTCTTTCTGCAGCAATTCTCTCACTGCATATATAGACAAGACATGCCATGTTTTAAACTACTTTTGTAATCTTTGATTTATTTTATTCTATTTTGTCCAATTGGATTATTTGTGTCACGAATGTTACAAAATGTCCTTCTTCCTTTCTTAGAGTCAGGTGCCTGAAACCACATGAAAGCCACTGCCAGTGCCAAGGACATTGAATGACGTGGTTCAACACTGTTTACCACTGAAAGGAGTCATCTGAATCATTACGCATTTTAAAATCAGAATAGTAACATATTTTCATCTTCCATTGTCCTGAAAAAAATTACTAAAATGTAACTAGTTCTCTAGCTTCTCTTCACACTGTCATCATGAAGTGGAATGGCAGTGATTACTGACCATTCTAAATAGCCTGCTCAGTCTTCAAGTTGGATACTTGCTTTGTATACTCTTCATATTTTTCCATGATGCCAAGCAAGTAGTATCCCCAGACTCTCCACAAATATGATAGATAACCAAAAGGAAAAGAATAAATAACATCTGCTTCCTAATCGATATCTCAAGTCATTTCAGAAATTAATAGTTGGCCTGCCTTTTTCATCACATAGACATCAGCAAATAAAACTGATTTATGTATTTTCACAATTACAAACAGTTTGAGAAATATTAAATACCCTAATAATTAAAATCCTATTCTGAAGAGACCTTTAGGCAGGAATGGGTGAAAGGCACACTTTCTTAACCTGAAGACCACTCTGTAATGCTAAGGACAGTACAATGACCAGGTCAGCTGCAAATTTCTTTCCAATTCCTAACTTCTAGATTACACTGTTAAATTCAAGGGCATTTCCAATTAGAGCAGTGGCAGTGGACTTCAGCATCCTCCAAGAAATGTTCAAGAGGAGAAGACAATGGCCAGGGTTGATGCTTAGTTGGTACGATGCTTGCCTTGCGTGCACACATACCTGGAATCAGTTCCCAGTATGGCATCTACTGGATGTGTGTGCAAACCTGCCATGACATCACTGGGGTGTGGGGCAATAGGATCAAGGTCAAGATAATTGTTGGCTACACATCAAGTTCAAGGCCAACCTGAGTTACCTGAGATACTTTCTCAAAAGAACTGTTTCACAAGAGTAAAGGACAACTTCCAGTCTCCTCTTACTCCGAGAAATCAGCCCATGATCCACAGTTAACCTGAACCACCTACTACTTCACCCATCTGTATTTTCCTATGCTCTTAGAAGTTTGTGATCCCTAAATTAAAATCACTGGGCTGTCATGTTACCTTGTTATTGAAGAGACATGACTCCCATGGTGCTTCCTGTGTTTTTGTTTGTTTGTTCACTTAACACAAAATAGTGTCGTTTGAGAAAAAATTAACCTTGATTTACAAAATGCCTCCATCAGGTTGGCCTATAGGAAAAGTCTGCGGAGGGCGTCTACTTGATTAATGACTGATGGAGAGGCCCTAGCCCACTGTGGGCAGTGCCAATCATGGGCAAATTGCTTATAAGCTGTGTAAGAAATGCCAGAGCAAGCTAGGAAACAGTGTTCTTCCATGGCCTCTGCAACAGCTCCTGCATCCCAGAGCCTACCTTGAGTTCCCACCCTGATTTCTCTCAGTGATGGAATGTGACCCTGGGTCATGTTAGCCAAATTTTATCCCCAAGTTATTTTTTGTTCTGACGTCTGTCACATCAACAGAGGGGAGCTCAAACACCTCCCCACACTATAATTTTTTAAGAGAAATTCTCCTATGAAGCTCACTGACTTGATAGAACTGGATTGGCAGGCCAGAGAGCAAACATAATAGAAGTACACTGCACAAAATTTCCAAAGGACTACTAAAAAGATGAGGAAAAAATCCCATTGCGTCTTCATGTTTGTGTAACAAGACAAGCACTTTGACAACTGAGCCATCTTCCCAGCCCCTTCTTATAAAATCTTTTTTTTTTTTTTTTTTGCTTTTTCCAGACAGGGTTTCTCTGTGTAGCCCTAGCTGTCCTGGAACTCACTCTGTAGACCAGGCTGGCCTCGCTCTCAGAAATCCACCTGCCTCTGCCTCCCAAGTGCTGGGATTAAAGGCATGCGCCACCACTTCCCGGCCTTATAAAATCTTTATAGAGCAAAACCCATTGAAGTCATCAAGAGCAGAAACTCTTTCCCCCCAAGCTGGGGCTGAAATCCAGGGCCTAAAACAAGCTAGGTGATGTTCGTCACTGAACTACAACCCAGACCTCTTTTTGTCTCATTCTAGTTCACCTGCAAGTTAGCATATTGGAGTGTTTCTGTAGTAAACAGACATAAAAGTCAGCATATATACTGCAATTTTAACTGAAAAATATACACCAGAAGATCTGTATTAATCATATCTCCTTCAATTTAGATTAAGCTATACAAGTTTATCAAGACTTCTCTAGCTAGCAAGATTCAGAATTTTGAGAACTGATAATGGAATTTCCTAAGTTGCATAGCCAGCATGATGTGCAAACAACATAATGGTATAAAAATACAAATTTAGGGCTGGAGAGATGGTTCAATGATCTAGAGCCCTGGCTGACTTTCCAGAGAACCTGAATTCAATTCCCAGCACCCACAGAGCAAACCAAAACCATTTGTAACTCCAGTCCCAGGGGATCTGACACCCTTTTATGACCTGTGTGGGCACCAGACACACATAGGGTACACAGACATGTATACATGCCAGACACTCAAGGATACACAGACATGTATACATGCAGATATGCACAGGTACACAGACATGTATACATACATGCCAGACACTCAA
The DNA here is from genome assembly GCA_019843965.1 of Rhynchomys soricoides. Classification (NCBI taxonomy): domain Eukaryota; kingdom Metazoa; phylum Chordata; class Mammalia; order Rodentia; family Muridae; genus Rhynchomys; species Rhynchomys soricoides. The sequence goes on from JADRCH010000030.1 coordinate 3,924,871, forward strand.
GGGGTACACAGACATGTATACATGCAGACACTCACAGGTACACAGACATGTATACATGCCAGACACGCACAGGTACACAGACATGTATACATACATG
>JADRCH010000030.1:3924977-3945248 GCA_019843965.1 Rhynchomys soricoides
TATACATGCCAGACACGCACAGGTACACAGACATGTATACATACATGTCAGACACTCACAGGGTACACAGACATGTATGCATCCTAGACACTCACGGGGTACACAGACATGTATACATGCGGACACTCACCTATCCTCACAAATAAAAATCTTAAAAAATACAAATGCGCAATTGATAGCCTTAAAAGACTCCTTCTTGTAACAGGACTATGAATAATTTATTTTCTTATATGTTCTCTAAACCTGCCTAGTAAATATGTAAACTTCCTTACGTTTTGCAGAAGCAAGGCTTCCATCTATCATAGAATGAGCTTTAAATTCCTCTGCTGAGACTGATGATCTTGTGTGGTCAGGCTCAAGCTCACCTGCACAAAATTTTATTTTCATATTTCATTACACTCTTTACATTTCAATAAAAAGTAAGTGCCATCTGGTTTTCAGAAAGTCTAGACTTTTCTTTTGTCTAGATTGGGAATCACACCTAAAACTGCCTGTGTGTTCATCAGGTCTGCTGCCACTGTTATTTCTCTAGATAGTTTTTGACATCTGAACTTTCTGTATGCCCAAATCATTGTATTACTCACGTGCTAGCAGCTTTTCTGTTTTATCTATGTTTAAACACTTTCCATTTAACTCTTCCTTCTTCCTTTATTTATTACAGAGCAGTTGTGTAAGGAGCAACTCTTCTGGATTGGAGCCTCCTTTCCACCATTTCTTCATTTTTTCCTTTCTTCCTTCTTTATTTCTCATTTAAAACATTAACTTGTTAGAGCTGGCCCTTCCCCTAGCTGAGGCAGAGCTGGAGAGTTAGCCCTGGTGACATGGGTACAGGACAGCTGATCCTGATGGAGTGAGCCAGTTCCACCTGTTACCTCTGCCATAGGGGATAGAGCTGGCCCTACCCCTCACCTGGACAAAGCAGGAGAGCCAACTCCATTTTTTGCCCCAGCAAAGCAGGAGAACTGGCCCTGGTGGCACAGCAGAAGGAAAGCTGGCAGGCTGAACCATAGAGCTACCACCCAGACCCAGATTCAGGGCTTTGAGTTAACGCACCCCAACATCTACCCCATCTATGAACTGCTGGAGCACGTGAAGGGGCCAGTCCTGCAGAACCAAAGCTGCAGGATCTCCATGACTCGGGGCAATAATAGGATATTCAAGAGGAGTCCCAGTGAGGATTGAGGATTGATAGTGTATCAGAACCCAAAGGCCTCAAACCACACTAATGACTCATAGCAACGGATATTTGCAAGTAAAGATGTTTAGGCAAAAGGGTGTACTGTGTGACACACTGTGACACACAGTAGCTTCCATGGTAAGATAGGTTTTTTTATTTTAAAAAAAAATGTTATTTTTTGTCTTTTTTAATTGTTTTTATTTTTAGCTTTGGTTTTCATTGGGGGTTATTGCAAGAGTGAAGAGTAAATATGGAAGGATGGGGAGATGAATGGGATTGGGGTGCACAAAAAAACAATAAAAAGCTTTTCAAAATAAACTATTATCCCTCCGCTAAATTTCTTTTAAAGTTTTATTAAGCAAGGTGAACTCTTAGTCTGGGTATTTTGAAGTACTTCAGATTCAGATACTTGATAAATTAGCATATAGCTAAGTGATTTTATCTGCTGGTCAGATCAAGGATTATGTACTCTCATGACTGATTAGTCAGGAAGGAGTATGAACAACAGGAAGGGGAAGTAAAGATTTATCAGATTAAGTGTTGATTGGACCAGCTGCAACTTCTGCAGAAACATTTAGATCAGATTGAATTTAGCTCCAAGTCTCCGAGCAATGAGAGGTCAGATTTATAAAACTAGCCAATACCAGATCCTTGCTTATATTAACCCATGCAATAAGAGATTGTTCTGTGGGGCCATCATTCCCATTTATTTCTGTGTTGACAATACAGGGTGCTCACATATTCCTCTGTATTCAAAATGGTGATTCTCTTCTTCCTTTCTTCTTCTCCTTCCCCCCTTTCACTCCCGCTCTTCCCTTCCCTCCCTCCCTTCATAATTTCCTTTCCACCCCCCCTGTTAGTTTTGTTACTTTGTCTATTCCTTTTCTATAATGAAACACATTTTAAAATTCAGTCTGCAGAGTACAATCTGACTGTCTCTTTCATTGTGAAAAAAGTAGCCCATTCTGGGATTTTAGTTTGAGTACTCAGATGACATCCAGGTATATGCACTCAATTTGTTCTTTTAATAGAAGGACTTGAGCTTTTTGCTTAAACATTTTCTGTGGAAATGAAGTCTTTAAAACTTTAATTCCTGGAAAGTCAGTGAGGTGGTCTAGGGTGTAGAGATGGCTTGAGTTTGATCCCTGGGATCAACATGATGAAAGGGAAGAACTGATTCCTGAAAGTTATCCTCTGACCTCTGCACATATGCCATGGTGCAAGCCTGCAGAAGCACCTAAGGGAACAGAAAGAAATGCATACAGTAAATAAATTAACTAATTTTTAGGAAAATTTAAAAATTAGTTCCTTGAGTATAGGATCCAAGAATTCAGAATTATCTGCATGAATTATAAATGTTGGTTTGCTATGTGCCTTTCATTCCTGATTAATACATTCATACAATATTCTAATTGTGTACTATATGTCAACTGTTATACTAAGTATGGGGAACACAGAATTAAGTGAGCAAAGAGCCTTGGTGTGAGCTATGGGAGATATGTTGCACCATAGTGACCTAACAAAAGCACCCAGGGTGCCATTGTGAAGTGGGGAATGACAGCCTGGGACTCAAAAAGATTTCTCAGAGAAGCCTAGCGGTTCCTAAAGACAACCTGCCCTGTTACATATCACCGGGTTGTCTTTATTTCAAGAACAACATGGCTATTTTGCCAATCACATCTGAACAATTGGGAACATAAGCATATACTTTTAGGCTTCTCCCGAAACCTTATATACACTAAACTATATCTTAGTGATAATTTCAGGGAAAAGATGAAGAAAGGAATCTCCACCTAGAAAAAATTGTGTCTACACCCCTTCATGAATTCTGTCTCCTAAGGACTGACACCAACCCCGCCCCTTATTCTCATACCAGCATGAACAAATATTCCTGCTTTTTCCAGTAAAGACAAAACATAGGTTTTGTTTCATCTAAGGGATGAGAATTATAGACCTCTGGTTTTGAGTGGCCTTTAAAGAGAACTCAGAATGGAAATGGATGCCTTCATGTGATGTGATGTGTGATCTCTTACCAACTGGCTATGTCAGGCATCTTCAGTACTGAAGATGTACTCCACAGAACAGTAACCCTGTTCAATCTTTGTACAACTTCCCAACTGAAAACCTAAATCACAGAGAAAGGAACTGTGAAAGAGGTATAAAGTGAGGGAGAATGCAGATCCTGTGTGTGCACAGTATGCAGTTCCCCATTATGTGTCTCTCATCTCCAGCACACTGCACTGCCTAGGAAGCAAATGGCGGACAAACAAGCAAATGAAAATCAAGAAGTTAGTGCTGATCAGAAGGCAAGGGAGGGAGGTTGGAAAAGGGTAAGGGTAGTTACCACCCTAAGTTTAGCAAAACCTTCTATAAAAATTTTGAGGACTATAGTCATGCATTATACACCAAGAATACAAGCAAGACTCAAATGGGAAAGAAAAGAAGGGGGAGGGGGAGGGGAGAGAGGAAAAGAGGTGAGACAAATGGAGGGAAGGACAGAACAGGGGAGGAGTGAAGAAGAGAGGAGAGGAGAAGCAAATTAAAGAAAAGCATAAGCAAAGAATCTTAGGAAATATTCTTCAACTTCAGATCATCTGCTTATTTGCTTCTAAGGACAAAAGAAAAATACTGACAAACTCAACTGAGGAATCTTGAATGTCCGAGAAGCACCTACAGAAATGTTCAACATCCTTAGTCATCAGGGAAATGCAAATCAAAACAACCCTGAGATTCCACTTCACACCAGTCAGAATGGCTAAGATCAAAAACTCAGGTGATAGGAGATGCTGGTGAGGATGTGGAGAAAGAGGAACACTCCTCCATTGCTGGTAGGATTGCAAGCTGGTACAAACTCTCTGGAAATCAGTCTGGCAGTTCCTCAGAAAATTGGACATAGTTCTACCCAGTTATACCACTCCTGGGCATATACCCAGAAGACGCTCCAACATGTAATAAAGACACACATTTTGCTATGTTCATAGCCACCTTATTTGTAATATCCGGAAGCTGGAAACAACCCAGATGTCCCTCAACAGAGGAATGGATACAGAAAATGTGGTACATTTACACAATGGAATACTACTCAGCTATTAAAAACAACGACTTCATAAAATTTGCAGGCAAATGGGTGGAACTAGAAAATATCATCCTAAGTGAGGTAACCCAGTCACAAAAGAACACACATGGTATGTACTAAGTGATAAGTGGATATTAGCCAAAAAGTTTGGAATACTCAAAATACACAGACCATATGAAGTTCAAGAAAATGGAAGATCAAAGTGTGGATGCTTCAGTCCTACTTAGAAGGGGGAACAAAATAATCACAGGAGGTAGAGGGTGGGAAGGATGTGGGAGGGAGAGGGGAGGGGGACTGGTAAAAAGGGGGCACAATCAGATATGAGAGAAGATGGGGGAGATGGACAGAGGGTCAGGACATTGAACAGAGGTATGTAGCAATGGAGGATGGGGAACTGTGGGTAGCCACTAGAAAGTCCCAGAAGCAAAAGGCTTCCAGGACCCAACAGGGATGACATTAGCTAAAATACCCAACAAAAGGGAGAGATAACCTGTAGAGACCTTATCCAAAGATTAGGCATAACCCTTGGTTGAGGGATGGGACCACCCACCCATCTCAAAATTTTAATCCAGAATTGCTCCTGTCTCAAGGAAATACAGGGACAAAGAGTGGAGCGGAGACTGAAGGAAAGGTCATCCAGAGACTGCCCCTCCTGGGAATCCATCCCATATGTGGACACCAAACCCAGATACTATTGTGGATGCCAAGAAGTGCTTGCTGACAGGAGCCTGGTATAGCTGTCCTGTGAGAAGACTCTGCCAGAGCCTGACCAATACAGATGTAGATGCTAGCAGCCAACCACTGGACTGAGCACAAGGACCCCAATGGAGGAGTTAGAGAAAGGACTGAAGGAGCTGAAGGGGTTTGCAACACCATAAGAAGAGCAACAATATCAACCAACCAGACCCCCAGAGCTCCTAGGGACTAAACCACCAACCAAGGAGTACACATGGAGGACCCATGGCTCCAGCTGCATATGTAGCAGAGGATGGCCTTATCTGGCATCAATGGGAGCCCTTGGTCCTGTGAAAGCTTGATGCCCCAGTGTAGGGGAATGCTAGGAAGGTGAGGCGGGAGTTGGTGGGTGTGTAGGGGAGCACCCTCATAGAAGCAGGGGGAAGGAGGATGGGATAGGGGGATTTTGGATGAGAAACCAGGAAAGTGGTTAACATTTGAAATGTAAATGAATAAAATAACCAATAAAAATAATACAAAATAAAAAAATACTGACAAAAAGAAAAGATATAAGATAAAACCAGGCCATTCTAGTTCAGTAAATCAATTTTATGACTCTGTATAGAAAAAGCTATTGTAGGTCCATCATCTTTTAATATACGGGGTACAGAGCAAGGGCTGTGGTGACAGGTAGTACGGGCTGTAGGTATACAGGCACACATTTTCTTTACTTCATCTCACTGGCTCCAGTTTTGGAAGTTCTTTGTACAACTTGGACTTTTTACCAAGTTAGTCTACTTCTATCCAAGTTGCAAACATTACGGTTTCTGAAGGATTGTTATATTTTCCAAAGTAGAAAAAAATGCCCCAGTTTTCTCTTTTGCCAAGGCAGGAAGCATTTCCTGGAGATTAATCACCATTTGTCTTGCAAAATTAAGAAGGTTTGGAGAACTTAGTAAAGAAGATTGTATCACCCTACTCTGATTTTTAATTTCTGGAAGTGGTCCCATTTGGATAGAGGCAATTATGAGTCAGTTTGCGGGTGACTCTGAAAACATGCCACTCTATAAAACTTGGGCTCTGGAAGGTAGACCTAGAAGGAGGCAGCAGAGAACTCACTGAAGGCAGTGCAGAGCTGTGGGAAGCCAGTGGAAATGAAGGCTCTCCCCGTCCTGCTGTGGCTGTGTGTGGCTGTGTGCTCATCTTACCCACTGCATGGCAATGCAAGGGATGATAGCGTTGGCATGGAGCTTCTGCAGGTAAGTGGTGAAAATGGCCTCCCGGCTTATTGGCAGGGCACAGCATTGCTTTCCACAGACCTGTTCTGACTGCCTGTGTAAATGTGGTTAGGCAATGGAGGAGAGTTAGAAGTTACTGGGTCTCAATATCACATGATTCTTCCTCTTATGTAAGAAGAAAGGCCATAAACATTGGGAGATTTCTCAAGGTCACGCAGCATGGTGGCAGTGACAACATTAGTGCCGGAGGCACATGAACTGTGCCTCGCTTTAGTCCAGTGTAATTTAGTAAAATATTTGTACTGTTAGTACAAGAGAGGCACGTCTAGTAAACTAAATCCTTCTGAAAAGTAGAAAATTGAGGAAATTAAATAAAATTACCCCAAACAGACAAATATTCGTACAAATGCTTATTTGTTCTTTTTGCGTTTCTCTGCACTAAATACTTGTGAATTTTCCCATTGATGTCATTGCTTTAATGGCAAACTAAACTACAGAGACATTGTGTCTCAAAATAAAGCACAGAAGGGGCTATCACTGACAAATTAAATGAAGTATTATACTTGGGAGTTCAGCAAATTAGAGAAATAGGTCAAAGAGACGGAGAAAAGTAAGTGACTGTCAGGCTCGGTGGTCCAAGCCTGTAAACCCAGCGCTCAGAAGGCAGATGCAGGAGGGTTGTGAGTTTAAGAAACCTCTTGGCTGGATAATGAGATGCTGTCTGAAGGAAAGAAGGAAGAAAGGAAAGAAGGAAGGGAGGGAGGGGAGGAAGGAAGGAGAAAGGAATGGTGTTTGACTATAAAAGCTTACTGTAAATAACAATAGCTTTAAAAAATCAGAATTGTAACTTGAAAGTTATATTTATTCCATTAGAAATACCTAGAAAACTACTATGGCCTTGCAAAAGATGTGAAGCAGTTTATTAAGAAAAAGGACAGTAGTCCTGTTGTCAAAAAAATTCAAGAAATGCAGAAGTTCCTCGGACTGGAGATCACAGGGAAGCTGGACTCCAACACCATGGAGCTGATGCACAAGCCCAGGTGTGGCGTTCCTGATGTTGGTGGCTTCAGTACCTTTCCAGGTTCACCCAAATGGAGGAAAAACCACATCACCTACCGGTAACAGCTCCAGAGTTTTCACATGGCATTAAAAATGTGTCGGAAGCATCACAGAAACAAGGATTACCTTCTTTGATTTCTCTCATCCAGGATTGTGAATTATACACTGGATTTGCCACGAGAAAGTGTGGATTCTGCCATTGAGAAAGCTTTGAAGGTCTGGAAGGAGGTGACCCCACTCACATTCTCCAGAGTCTCTGAAGGAGAGGCTGACATAATGATCTCCTTTGCAGTTGGAGGTAAAAGCCAAGAACTGCCTGAAATATACATGGCCAGGTGGTATTTTACTGAAAAATTACCAAATATTTTATATATATGCTTTTTTTTAAAGAACATGGAGACTTTGTCCCTTTTGATGGGCCTGGAACAGTCTTGGCTCATGCCTATGCACCTGGACCAGGGATTAATGGAGATGCCCACTTTGATGATGATGAACAATGGACAGAGGATGTCACAGGTTAGTGCTGCAACTCACAGCATGACTTAGTTTCATTTCTTTTCATATTTAGGAAAGTCTTCATAACCAGCAGCACTAATGATACAGTGTGTTCTGGACTTCAACAAAGTACATTGTTTTTATAATTATCATTGCTGAATTATTTTCAGATGCTTAGAAACCATTAAGTTTCCTGATACTAACAATATACGATATATCACTAAATATTTGACCTGTCAAATTTCAGTGAGATGATTTTTGTTTTATTATATTTTATTTTGTCATGTTTTGTTGTTATCTCTCTGAAGCTTGTTCTTTTCCAATGGAAGACAGAGAGGGAGTAGATCTGGATGGGAGGTGAGATGGGGAGAAACTGGGAGGAGTAGAGGGAGGGGAAACAATTCATAATACATTGTCCAAGCAAACAGCCTATTTTCAATAAACTAGAAAAAAATCATTAAATTTTTAACAGTTATGGATCTTGTATGATCTACGGTCATGATTACTAAAATTGGCAATGATATCAAATTGTAGATATTCAAGCAATACAACAGGGAAGTACTACTCATTGACTCTTGTAATTTTCAAAGCAGGAGCCAAAATTAAATTTCAAAAACCAGAGGAGGTTTTTTTTTTGGTTTGGTTAGCTAGTTTTGTTGGTCTGGTTGAGTTCATATTTTTGTGACTTCTATGTTAAGACAAATTTTTATCAGCTTCTGAAAGAAAAGAACTAGCTCTGAAGTGCAAGGACCAACTATGTAAGTGGGAAGTGTTCTTAGTTCAGAACTTTTGGGGATTGACTTTCAAAGTTTTCAAAAATGCGGCTGAGATAATTGTATTATTTTGGAGACTGAACTGGGATTCATAAAAAAAAATTTAAGGTGGTATCCATAGAAAATACAAATCTAACTTTTGCACTGAATAAAATTTGTGGTTTCATAGTATTAGCAATTTTTTCAGAGGACCTTATTGCAGATACTCAAATGAGTACAATACCCTCGAGTCTATAATATTCACACATAACATTTGCAAAAATTATGCCAATCATGACTATCCCACACCTTCCAATGTCAGCACTGAGAAGTTTGTTTCAAGTATTATACCAAGAAGAATGTGCACACAATCTGAGTCCAAGATCTCATTTGTAATACTTAGGCATGTCATGCTTTATACTAGTTTTATAAAACCTATGACATTTCTCTCATAAGTTGTCTTTTTGGACTTCATATGTAATAGGAGGATGAGGGTGGAAAATGGTGTAGCAAGATCCAACAAGGAGCACAGAATTATGGTTATTTATGGGTTTTTGAATTGAGATGAATATCCTGTGATTAGTTGACTGATACTGAAATTGTCAAGTGCTGACTACATACTGGATCAGTGTTAAGCTTTTCAGCGACAAAGGATATGCTAAACAAAAAGTAATAATCGTCATTCAATTCCTGAAAACAATAAGCAAGAACTGGTATTCAGACGTTCTTGAAGCCAAAGAGAACTGTTGGCTGTGTCTGGATACTTTAGACTTATCTCAAGCATGAGTTGTTAAATAAACTTGTTTCTTTGCTGAGTATATGATCAGTCCACTGTTCAATGAAACAGCAAACAAGGTGGATAAGAGCTTGTTCATTTCCAGGAAGTAAATAAATGCAATGCCCAGCTGGTCTATATGATACACATGTAGGTAAGGAATAAGAAACTTAGTATGTATGATTTCTTCAATAGGTACCAACCTATTCCTGGTTGCTGCTCATGAACTTGGCCACTCCTTGGGTCTCTTTCACTCAGCCAATACTGAAGCTTTGATGCACCCAGTCTACAAGTCCTCCACAGACCTGTCCCATTTCCATCTCTCTCAAGATGATGTGGATGGTATTCAATCCCTCTATGGTGAGAGAAACTGGAAAAAGGAAGCCTTGTGACTTTGCCCACATAAATATCTGCAATTAAATTCAGAGTTCTTGAGGGTATTTGGGAAGTGTGGGGTTGACAGGCAGGCCACATTTCTCCTAATGCTGCCTCCTGTAATCTGTTCCCTTTAGGGCCTCCCCCAGCATCCCCTGATGTCCTCGTGGTACCCACCAAATCAGACTCTCTGGAACCTGAGACATCACCCATGTGCAGCTCTACTTTGTCCTTTGATGCAGTCAGCACCCTGCGTGGAGAAGTCTTGTTTTTTAAAGACAGGTCAGACCAAAGAGCTCTGAATCACTCTCTATTTTCAATGAAAAAATTCTTAGAAAGGACAACAATCCTTGATAGATATATTTAAACATTTTTAAAAACAAATTCTTGAGCTTGGCATCTTCCAGATCTGGCATTGGCCTCTCTGTTTGTCCCTACAATGGGCAAGTTCATTTTCGATGGCCTGTATCATAATTTGATCCTTGTCCCAAATGTTCTCCTAGGCCAGGGTTACTGTTTTAGAGGGTAGAAGTAATCTTTATAGTCAGTTTTCTCTTTACTTTCTTTCAAAATGGTACCATGAGAAGCATTGAGTTTTATCAGTTCGCTTGCTGTAACTATGCCTGTGAGAAAACATTCATTCTGCATGAAAAGGAGCTGAGCAATTTCCATTCCCAGTCCTCTCTGTACATATTCTGAGAAGCTGGGTCTTTCTAAGAGGCCCAGAATGGCCTGAAAACTGTCAGCCCATACCTCTTCCCAAAACTCAAGGCACCACACCCTACTTTAAGACCTCTTGTGTATCCTTCTAGGTATTTCTGAGTGTACAGGAAAATATTTATACATCACACTCCTGCATGCATGCACATGGGCATGTGCACACACAACACACACACACACACACACACACACACACACACACAGTCTTTTGGGGAAGTGTAGGTGATACATGCTGTTTCATGATACATGCTGTTTCATGTGTATTACATGTAGTAAAAGATTATGCTGAAATAATCAACTGACACTGTGAGAAACTTGGCTTTCACAGATATTCCTCTATAAATCTATGACAGGAGGTATGCTGCAGTCTTCTTTTGGAGGAGAGGAAGACAGAAAGGGAGTGGGAGAGGGACAGGGACAGGGACAGGGATAGGGACAGGGACAGGGAGATTTTTCCTGTAACAACATTACTATATTTTGCACATACAACCCAGAAGATAAGAAAATGAAGGGATTTTGGGTGAATTTGGAATTTGAGCAGGAGACATAACATTAAAGACAAAGGTTGTTTTTCAGTTGTCACTTTTTTAACATCTACTTTTAGGCACTTTTGGCGCAAATCTCTCAGGATCCCTGAGCCTGGCTTTTATTTGATCTCTTCATTTTGGCCATCCCTTCCGTCCAACATGGATGCTGCATATGAGGTTACTAACAGAGATACTGTTTTCATTTTTAAAGGTAATTATTCCATAATATTGCTTTAACTTAGTGAAACAAGCCTCTGGCAGGAAACCAACAAGGCTTGACTTTTCTCCACTGTGTCAAATTCTGTATAATTAAATAATAGCCAAAGAGAATAAAGAAATACATTAAACCAACAGATAAAAAAATTAACTTTTGGAAGAGACCTTGTCCTAGTTGAAAATTCCCTCATTTGATCTTTGCTCATTCTTCTCATGTGAACATTTTTGTTGCATACACATCACAGACCTACGGCCTAAATCTAAAACTCCGACTCACTCTTCACCACTAAAGCAAAGGTACTAAGAGTGTGTCTCCAGAACCGTAAGCCATACTTCCTGGACTTTTAACACAGTTAATGTTTCTGTTGTCTTTGTGTAGGAAACCAGTTCTGGGCTATCCGAGGGCAAGAAGAGCTAGCAGGTTATCCTAAAAGCATTCACACTCTGGGTCTCCCTGCAACTGTCCAGAAGATCGATGCTGCCGTTTCTAATAAGGAGAAAAAGAAGACCTACTTCTTTGTAGAGGACAAATACTGGAGGTGAGGTGCTGTGAGGATGCTTCAGAGACCAAGTGGAGGATTATGTTCTCCCTCTGAGGAAATACTTCTACCTCCCCCTACACACACCACCACCACCACCACCACCACCACTCCAGGGCTCATTGCCCTTCTCTCTGGGCAAGGACAAGGGCTTTGGGCAACTGTGGGAAGGACTTTGAAACACAGCAGCAGCTTCTAAAAGGCAGTTAAGTGCCCCTGCTTAGAGCCCCACCTCCCCACCCCTGCCCTTCCCATCCCTTTATTCCCAGCCCCTATGCGGTAAGGTAGTACTTCCTTCTCCACACCCACTGAGAGCCCTCTTCTCTCCTTTACCTGTTCAATCCTGCACATACACTTCAAGCTCAGGCTCACGTTCCTCCACTTGCAAGTCCAGCTGGCCTTTACTTCCTCACTGAGAACCCTTGTCTCAGTTAACTGCCCCTCTCCCAGAGTCCCAGAGTTCTCATTGTCTCCCATGTGTGGGTTTTATCTTCCTCTCAAGGACTTCGGCTAAGCTCACATTCTGTTGGCCTCTGCCTGCATAGAGAGAAGATACTACATCAGACTCCTTCCTTACATGATTACTGATTCCTAGGACGTTAGTCTAGATGTTGAGACACCAGGACAGACCATCCAGTGTACAGCCCATGAGTCAAAAACCACACTTACAGTACTTTGCTTCTTGTTCAGTCTCTTTTGCTGTAGGAGCTTTCATTAAAAAAAAAAATTAAAAATCAATGCACAGGATAGGGAAAGAAGATACAGACAGCCTACTTATGATGGTGAAATGGAAAGTATATTTAATTTTTCAAATTAGTTTTATTATTTGTGTATATGAGTATTCTCTCTCTCTCTCTCTCTCTCTCTCTCACTCTGTGTCTCTCTGTCTCTGTGTGTGTGTGACATTTTTATAGTGCCCTTAGAGGCAGAAATGTGCATAGAATTCCTCAGGAATAGGAGTTACAGACAGTTGGGAGCCACCATATAGGTTCTGGGGACCTAACCTGGGACCTTCATAAAAGCAGCTAGTGCTCTTAACAACTGAGCCACTACTACAGCCCCAAATATTCCATGTCTATTTATGAGGACATTTCTGTGTGAGAGTGTCTGCACACGCATGTAGGTGCCCACAGAGGCTAGAGGAGGGGTCCATCAGTTCCTCTGACACAGGAGGTACAGGCAGCTGTACGTCACCTGAATTTGTACGGGGAGATGAACTCCAGTTATGGGAAAACAACAGCAAAAGTGCTCTTAACCACTAAGGTATCACTAGCCATAGGAAATGTACTTCTGATCGGTAACTCAATTCGCACATGTGTGTGCACTGATATGCATATAAACATGAATACATATGGTTGTATATTCATATGATCATGCCCTTGTGGGCTGAAATTAGATGATGATTCTCTTATCCCAGCCTAAGAAAAACAGTAACAAGCAGTATTCCTGTAGTAGAGATTATATCAAAGGCAGGTTTATTGGGAAGCCGCTCTGCGGCTGGCCAGTTCACGGCTGGGAAGTTGCCGAGTGGAAAGTGGAGAGGAGAGAGAGGGTAAGAGAGAGAATGGGTAGAAATGCAGAGAAGGAGGAGGAGAAGAAGCACAGCTATGGTTTTAAGAGCTAAAGTGTAGCTTATTAAAAACACGTGGTGCTAAGTAAGCTTGACATTTATGTGCAGAACTTGGAAAGGTTACTAGAGTTGCACGGTGCTCACAGGTGTGGGGAGCACGCTCTGCATGCCCTGCTGAGCTGTACTTCTTTCATTTTGTGTAGATTTGATGAGAAGAAACAATCCATGGAGCCAGGATTTCCCAGGAAGATAGCTGAGGACTTTCCAGGCGTTGACTCCAAGGTGGATGCTGTCTTTGAAGCATTTGGTAAGAGGACTTTACTCTTGACAATGGGGCTCTTGAAATGCTCTGTGGTATGAGAGGACAGAAGAGAGTTAAATAATTTTTAATAACACAGTTTTAAAAAAAACTTAGTATTCTCCTCCATTCCAAGAATTTCAACTCCTTTGCTCTTGTAGCAATTGCACCTCACCTCTGGTGAGCCACTCTGACGCATGAAGGTGATTAACAAAAACTCTTCTATCTTGTGCACAAGTGGAAGACCAAAGTGCTGGCAAGTCACTGCTTCGCTTTATGAGCCTTTCTTGATCCACGTTCTTCCAAAGCTCCCATGTGATGGGGCTCCAGTAAGGCTGATGGGCCTTCTCTACCCAACCTTTTTCCACCACTCAGTCTCAGACTTTGTCTTTCCTGACTCTATTAATGACAGACAATACTGGTTCCTTGTAAACACTTACCTTTCCATTCACTAAAGCTTAAAAGTTGTATTTTCTATGAAAGAGTAAGCAAATAAAAGCTGGTGATATTTACTGAAAGTGCAGGCTACAAGGGCAGATCCGGAAAGGGTGTGGTGACTAATTTTCCTTGGGCCAGGAATAGCCTTGGGCTAGAATATGGTACAGGAAGGAAGGCAGGTTAGGAAGAAAGGAAGTAGATCATAGATTCAAACAAGAAGGGCTTTTCTTCCTGAATAGAAAGCAGAAAGGAAGGAAGTCTTCTTCCTGCCCTAAAGGCAGTCAGGTCTCCCTCCTGCCCTGCGCAGCAAAATGGGACAAGTATTTCCTTCTGCCTAAACTTCAATTCCTTTATCAGAAAGATGTGATTAGATTTACTTAGCAGAGCTCTTGCCCAACCAAATTGGGTAAATTGGGTACCATTTTACAAAATGGTAGTTTTGTTAAATGCTTGACATTTTTCCTGGCATGTAGCAAAACTACAAAGACACTCTGTTGTTTGTTGTTGCTGCTGACTTCTTGGAAGAGCAAGGGTTTGAATCCAGAACATGGATCACTCTAGGCAAGACTCATACTCATGATTTTTTCTGCTTTCCACTTACCTTTCACTGAGTTGGTTTTTGTTTTGTTTTGTTTTGTTTACCTTCTCAAATTTCTACTTTGAAGAAAGTGACTCATGGTCTCTCTCGTCTTCACCCACAGGCTTTCTCTACTTCTTCTGTGGATCTTCACAGTTGGAGTTTGATCCAAATGCAAAGAAAGTGACCCACATATTGAAGAGCAGCAGCTGGTTTAGTTGTTAAAATGAAATTCAAGGATGGTGCTGTGCGTTAACTCATGCTGGCAGTTCTTCATCTGAGTCTTGATGAACTCAAGAGGTTTGCTTACCCCAGTATTGCTATGGCAGAACCAACAGGAGCGATGGATGGCACCAGTCAACCTCAAACTGTCGAAAGACATTCAGAAGCACTGCAGAGCTTACACTGTGTCACAAGGAGAAGAGCAAACGCACTCCTGGGCCACAGACAAGTGACTGTCTCTGTGTAGATGGTTTGTTTTATTTAATAAAGATGGTATGTCATTTATTTAATCATAGCTGCTTGCTTGTTGATTTCTAGAACAAGTGCTCAGCAGATGGGGCACGGATAGGCTAAGCAATACATCATTTGAGATGCTGGGCAACTGTAGGTAGCATGTTTGCTATTTCCATGGTGAGTTTATTTCTAAAGAAAATAGACCACTTGCTCACCTAATGCACCACTTCAAACAGGAAAATTCAAAACGTGTATTCTCCTCACCTAGACTTCTTATGTCTTCTGTCATACCCAACAGAAAAAGCTAAGGGTGAGGCTGATATTCTAGGACTGGCTTTGGACAACTACTCGCAGCAAACTAATTTGAATGCCTCATTTTACAAATGAGGGCGTCAAGGCAACCCCTTAACTTACATATTTCCTCAGCACTGTTTCTTCTGCCTCAACCATCAAAGTTGTTCAAATCTACCCTGGGTCTACATGAAAATATCACCTTGTACTAGGCATGGTTGAGTACCCATTTAATCCCAGCACTTAAGAAACAAATTTCTGTGAGCTCAAGGCCAGCCTGATCTACATAGTGAGTTCCAGAAAAGCCAGAGCTGTATAGTGGGACCCTGTCTCAAAGAAAAAAGAAAAAAAGGAAGGAAGGAAGGAAGGAAGGAAGGAAGGAAGGAAGGAAGGGAGAAAAGTAATTGGGATTCTGTCTCAAAAAAATAAGTGAATAGATGACACGCACACAAATACATACATACATACATACATACATACATACATACCATAGATGAAGAAGAACAAGAAGAAGACCAAGACCAAGACCAAGAAGAAATCATCCTGTGCTCATTTTTTATCTGTATGTGCCACAAGGTAAAGTCCATTTGCAAAGAACAATTGAAAACTAGATTTCTCATTCCTCAGTAACACTTGAATCTCAATGCTTAGCATGCAGGGGGCTCTCAGGCACCTTTAGACTATCCACAGGACAATAATTATTAATCATATTCCATGGGCCAGGTATTTTGCTAGACTAGAGGCATAGAAATTCAAAACTATGCACACAGTTCCTGGCTTTGTTGGGATTGTTATAATTATCTTTAAAATCCAGCGAAGATATAGAAATAATCACAAATCTGGAGAATCACATAATGTTAAGTAGTTATAAAAGAAAACGTGCTTTTGTGTACACTTCTCAGAGGCTCTTCTTGGAACTATGTACTTTCAGGGGAAGATTTGAGGGCTGGGGAAACCACAGTACAGAATCTGGCTGTGGTGGAAGGCTGGTAAATGAGAAGTCCTTGATTTTAAGCAGAAGAAATTTCTAAGCAGTTTTACACAGAGGGCAGTCAGCATTAAGGAAGAGTAGAATTTGCAGTGATCTGACTTCTGGCCCCTGCACTCTGCTCTCTTGATTCTGTTCTGTAGATTTTACCTAAAGGACCTATTGCCCCAGAAACCTTTGACCCTAAAAGGTCTAGTAGTCTGTGTTTAAAGGAAGTGAGGAATGTCTGACCCTGAGGGTAAGGGGAAGAAGAGCAGATGCTGGGGATCTGCTGATGAGTTAGCAATAAACCAGCAGAAGAATGGATTTGATGCAGGAGAGGAGGTAAAATCCCAGCATCTCGCCAATCAGTGAAATGATTTAATATATATTATATAATATAAGTACTGTACATATTATAGTTAATCCCAGCACCTCTCGAGTGTGCAAGATGTGTACTACCATGCCCAGCTACAAGATATTTTCATGTGTATAAGGGTGGATTTGAGGGAAGTTGATGACTGAGGCAGGGAGGGGCTGTACTTAGGGAATACATAAATTAAAGGGATTTGGGTTCCTCACCTGTGAAATGAGACATATCAACTAGATTATTTGCTATGAGTATAGAATCCATTCCTGTTATTAAAGAACAGTCCTATAATATACCTCTGTTATACGGTGTGCATGTGTGGATATATGGACAGAAAACCATGAGCCACTTTCTTCAAAGTAGAAATTTGGTAAGCTAAAAAACCCAGTGGAAAGCAGAGAGAATCAGGGGTGTGAATCAGTGGAGTGACACTTGCCTACAATGCCCCACGTCCTGGGTTCAAACCCTTGCTCATCCAAGAAGTCAGCAGCAACAACAAACAACAGAGTCTTTATAATTTTGCCACAAGTCAGGAACAATGTCAAACATTTAACAAAACCATTTTAACAATGTGGTTGGGCAAGAGCTCTGTTAAGTAAATCTAATCACATCTTGCTGGTAAAGGAATTAAAGTTTAGGCAGAGGGAAATACTTGTCCCATTGTGCTGCGCAGGGCAGGAGGGAGACCTCACTGCCTTTCCGTTTTCAATCAGGAAAAAGCTAACTTGTAGCTTGGAGGAGAATAAGGAAGATTTCTCAGCCAGAAGGACAGGGTCATAACAGGGAAGAAAGAGGAAATGAAGGGAACAGCCCTAGTGTCTGAAGACACTAGCTCTCTCTTTCAAACCCAGTATCTATGCCCAGCATGTGCACATGCTTGCACTGCAGTCACAAAGACTCATCATGTTCTTGTCCAAATGATTCTGCCCCTTACCTACTATGACCTACAGTATGGATTGGGCTTGGTGGGTTGAGGCTGTCCTTGAACTCACAGAGATCTGCCTGCCTCCACTTCCTAAATGCTGGAATTAAAGGTCTGCAACACCACACCTGGCCCAAGTAAGTATATTTTCAAGAATTGGCTTCAGGGTTTTGTTCAAGTCCAGGATGGTAATTTATAAAAGTTTGAAAGCTTCTAGGCTATAGCATAAATAGAATTCTGCAAGATCAGCTATTTTCTGAACCTCTTTGAGGGTCACACTGGGTGCAATTGTTTCCACCTGATTCTGAGTGGTTACATTATCCTCTCTCTTAAGTGAACTTAGTAACCCTTATTTTCTAGGTCCCAGGGAACCAGGAAAGAGAACTTCTCTAAAAATTCATATTCTACTTCAAGATCCAGCTATAGCACTCTTGTGACTACACCCGAAGGACTCTATATCCCAGAGACTCTTGCTCAGATTTATTCATTGGTCTTCTATTTATAATATTCCAAAATTGGAAACAACTTAGATACCCTTCACCAGACGAAAGGATCAGGAAAATGTAGTATATTAATCAAAGGGATGCTATTTAACTGTTAAAAATATGAAAATCAAAGGCAAATAGAGCTAGAAAAAAAGTCATCCTGAGTGAGATAACCCAGACCCCAAAAGACTTGAATGTGCATATTTGCTGTTAAGTCTTAGATAGGCATGCTGCTCTCTGAATAACCACAGAGGATAGGTATACAGTAAGGAACTAATGGGGAAGGAAGGGTCTCCCAAGGGAGGGGAGATACACTATATAGTTAGGGAAAAACAGAAGAGATACTGTTACAGTGGGCTCAGTACAGGAGTACTGATCCTGATACAGTAGGATTAAACTGGGAGGGGCGGGAAGAGGAAGGGAAGGGAGAAAACATGCAGAGGAACTGCTAACAATATGGAATATTTGAGGGGTCCTACAAAAACATAGACTAGAAGTCTCTTAAAAGATGGACATACATGAAAGAAATCTAAATGGGATCACCAAATAATAAAGCAGCTAGAGCTCCAACTAAACATTGCTCTCAATCAGGTGAAACCTCCAGTGAGTACCAGGAGTACTCACCAGTAGTTAGTACCATCTAACTGAGTTGTTAGCAAATGGATCTGTGGTGGTTTGAATAGGTTGGACCCTCATAGACTCATGTGTTTAAATGTTTGGCCCACTGTGAATAGCACTATCAGGGAGGTATGGCCTTTTTGGAGAAAATGTGTCACCCAGGGGATAGGCTTTGAGGGCCCCACCTATGCTCAGTCGCTGCCCAGTGTGGAAACGTCAGCTGTCTTCCTAACACACTCTCATGGTTGCCTTCAGATCAAGATGTAGAGCTCTTGGCTTCTCCAGCATCATGTCTAGATGCATGTTACCATGCTTCCACCATAATGAAAATGCACTGAACCTCTGAAACTGTAATCCAACATACAGTAAATGTTTGCCTTTTTAAGAGTTTCCTTGGCCCTGTAGTCCTTTCACAGCAATGAAACAATAACTATGACAGGCCCGATAGAAATTACAAAACAACTCAGGCTATTACTAATAATATTGGTTATTTTCTACAAACTGATGTGAAGATCTTGTTGCTGAAGACAACCTGATGCCTTCCTAGGGCCTTGACTCAAAGTGTTCATGGTCCTAGAAGGTATTGTGCTTACGAACAAAGGAGAAAGCTAAACACCAAATCAGCTCCAAACCCTTCGGTCTACAATGGTGACCTGGCTGCATGGTTTAATAGTGGCACAAGTATCATGGGAGTAACCAACCGCAATCTGATTAGATTTAATGTTCACTGCATGAGAAGGAACTCATGCCTGACACTTCACTGTGGCCAAGAACTTGAGACTAGACAGTCAGTGGGCCTAGTGTTGAAGCAAACACTACCATTCTGCTAAAGGAGCATAGTAATAAAATGACTCTTAATGACATTCTGCTATATACATAGATCAGTGTCTCAGTCATCACCAGAGAAATACTCTCGCTCAGGATACAGGAAACAATACAGAATACCACGAGTGAACAATGTGCAGAGAGTGAGGACTTTGAAACACTTAGTTCTAACTGGGATGTCTCCATCAAATCCCTCCCCTCAGGGATCAAGGAACTATGCATGCGGAAGAGGAGGCCGAAAGATTGTGAAAGCCAGAGGGGATGGATGACACCAAGGAAACAATGCCTTCCAGATTCACAGGACTGACTCAGTATGAACTCTCCAAGACTGTCATAAAATACACGGAACCTGCACATGTCCCAGATGGGTTTCCAGTGCTGAGATGGAGAAGTAGACACAAGATCCATCACCAACCAAGAAATCATCCCCAATTGATAATTGCTCCTAGGGGAAAACTAGTTTCTCCAAGGGAGCAGCACTATATACGAATCATACTTAACGGTAGGCCCCATGGCCAGCAGTAGACAACCAACACAAAATGAACTCAATGGTATTTTCTGAGCATCTTATATTACTTTAGTTGGCCATTTTTTTTAATATTACTGATCTTTTGGTTTCTGATTTTATGTTTTGTTGTTGTTGTTGTTGGTGGTGGTGGTGGTGGTGGTGGTGGTGATGGTGGTGGTGGTGTGTGTGTGTGTGTATGTGTATGAGATGCTTGTTTCCTTTTCTGTCTTTCAGTTTGTTCATTTTCTTTTCTCCTTGTTTGTCTTTTTTTCTTGTCTGTTTGTTTTCTTAAGAGACAGGGATAGAAAGTGCAAAGTTAGAA
>JADRCH010000030.1:3955248-3987244 GCA_019843965.1 Rhynchomys soricoides
TTCCTCACCCAACTCACTCTTTTCTAACCTCAAGAATTAAACATTTCTATGCCATCCATGCCCTTGTGTTTTCTGTAAATATTTTAAGCAATATTCATGTTTGGTCAAAGGTCCTGATACTTTTAACCACTTTTTGATCAGATATGATGAAAATACATGGTCCATGGATCCAGGTTATCCTAGATTAATAACAGAAGACTTCCCTGGAATTGATGATAAAATTGATGATGTTTTCCAGAAAGGCGGTAAGATATAAAAGTATTTTCTCCATTTTTTCACAATAGTAAAAGTAATAGCATTGCTATTTAGACAGCAGATGTAAAAAATATGCATGCTGATGATAGCATGCAGCAGTCACAATTGAGTCAAAATGTGGAAACTTCGTGTATTATATAATAAATATCTTTTTATTTCCAGAAAATTTTTATTTCTTCCATCAATCAGTTCAACACAGATTTAACCTCCGAATAAGAAGAGTTGATGAGTCCCGTGATTCTAGTACCTGGTTCAACTGCTAAAAATATTGGCTTCCCATTACCAAGTTAGTGGAAATACACATTCTATGATCTTTAAGAAGATATTTTTCTGAAGAGCTAAATATTGTTATGGTTTATTTACCTTCCAGAAGTGCTGATACACAGAGCTACTAAGTACAGATTAATTTTATTTCACAAGCTTTCACAATTTATAGGATGATATTTTATGAACAGTTTAGTGCCACAGTTAGTAGCCTAAGAAGGTCTTATTCATGGTTGAAGAGTCACTGAAGAAGGGCATTTGTACAGTGGATGACTCTCACTGTGATCCTAGGCATCTCCTTTGAGAGAGGAGGGTCAACAGAGAAGCTCTTCCCAGAGTAAATGTGGCTCTGAACATAGGAACAGGTACTCAAGATAAAACGTGTTGCTGCTTTGGTTTTGGTGTTTAAGACAGGCTCTTACAGCCCATGGACTCTGAACTCTTCTACCTCTGAGTCCCACATGCTGGTGTTCTGTAATGCCTACCATACCCAGTTAAGAGACATTTCCTGCCCAAAAGTATTTGATACTTAAATAAAGCCACTCTTGTCTCTAATGTTTTGTAAGATCTCTATTTCATTATGTTATTTCTTGATTATAAAGCCTAACTTATAAATGGTAATTTTTTCTCATTTACAATGGAAAACAGACAGTATGAAAAATTCTCATGTGAAAATGAATCTATCCAAAACTTTGAATTTTCTAAAACCCTGTAGAGTTTGTGATACACACACACACACACACACACACACACACACACACACACACACATTCTCTATTCCCTTTGCCCAAGACAAGAAATCTAAATATGGCTTAAAGGTAAAATAAGTGAAAGAAGGAAGATTTTTCTAAATTGATGCTGCTTCATCACTTAGGCAAACAAGAGAGTGACATTTTCCCAAAGTTGCACTTCTGGACACTGCTGGGGTTGAGAATGGTGGGCAGCCAGAAGGCTGCATGCAGAAATAAGAAATACCAAGTCTCCAGGTCAAGACCCAAGTGAGAGCTGAGAGATGGTATCTGTCAAAATCAATTCAGGATATAACTGCAAAGCTACACACTGCCCCACTGAACAGTGCATAGACAAACCTGAGAATCTTAAAGTCCACAAAGGCAGCGCAGAGGAGCACAGCCTGCTCTGACCCCAAGAGAACTTGTCCAAGATCACAATTCCCTGAAAGTACTCACCTGTTACTGAGTTCAGAAAATAAATAGGTCATTCCTGGAGATAGGTTAAATTATGTCTACAGAGAGATATGTCTCATAAAGCAAAAGAATCACAGCATTTGATCCTAGTTAATTATTATCAAGTGCCAAGGCAATGTGCCCAGAGTGAATCTTAAGAGCACTGGACTAGGATGTGTGGGCTACAAGGCTAGTCAGTGAAGGAGGTACTGAATTAGGTACCTGTAATTGGGACTAGTCTTTCAGAAAGGAATCTGGGAGTTTTTCCAATGTGCTGTTTCCCAGGCACTTCACATCATAGACACAACAATGATCCATAGTATATGACAGAGATCAAAACTTCTGTCTCCCCAGGCAGTGGTGGTGCACGCCTTTAATCCCAGCACTCGGGAGGCAGAGGCAGGAGGATTTCTGAGTTCGAGGACAGCCTGGTCTACAGAGTGAGTTCCAGGACAGCCAGGGCTATACAGATTAACCCTGTCTCGAAAAACCAAAAAAAAACAAAAAAAACAAAAAACAACCCTTCTGTCTCCCAGTGTGGAGTTTGCAGCCAGAAGGTGCAGAGAAACTGGAACTTGCACTAGATTTATCACATGGAAATGAAGCACCGTGCACTGGAATCCTGTCTTTAGGAAGGCCCATAGGCCAGTTATCACTAAGAGTATAAGGTGTATATTAAAAAGGGAGTGTACTGGTGTCTGAGGTGCATATGCCTCAGAGCCCAAGGACACAGGCCTGTGGGGATCAGGCAGCAACTCGGTTCTCATTCTTTATGTGCCTTCTTTCTTCCCTGTTTGTCTTTCTCTCCTTCTTTCAACAATATCTCTCAGTAGCCTGGAACTCATGGAATTGTCTGTGCTGGCTGGCCAGTGAACCCCAAAGATTGTCCCCCATTTTTCCACTGCTGTAATTACAATCACAAACCACTGTGTTTTTACATAGCAACTCAAGCTTGCTACTAAGTAATCTGAGCTACCTCCCCTGCCATGTCCCCCGGTTGCTTTATGTGTGTTTTTATTTTTATTCTTCTTATACATTACATCCTGACTGACTACAGATTCCCCTCCCAGCCATCCTCCCAATCTCTCCCTTACATTCCTTCTCTCTCAGATCCACCCCTTATCCTGCCTACCCTCAGAAAAAGCAGACCCCCCAGAGACATCAACCAAGCTCCACATAACAAGCTACCATAAAACCAGGCATATGCTATCACATCAAGGCTTGGCTAGGCAACTCAGTAGAAGAAAAAGGGTCCCACAAGTAGGCAAAAGAGTCAGGGACACCACCCCCTCTTCCCCTGTTAGGATTCCCACAAGAACACCAAGTTACCCTTCAGCCATAACATATATTCAAAGGACCCAGGCTAGACCCCCACAGTTTTTTCTCCCTCCACCACCACCTGATCCCTTTGTTCCCATCCCCACCTGCATCCAGTCCATTGGCTGAATCTATTCTCTTTCCCCTTCCCATGAAGATTCTTGGGTCCCCCCCTTAACCCACAGACCTAGAGAAGCCATTACATTTTTGATCGGTGTATAAGTGTGGTGAGCTAGCCTTCTGTGAGATCATTCTTCAGCTTTATGATTCTAATCTCATCCTTCTTGGGTTGTTCTGCAGATCAAAAATAGCAAGCAGTTAAAATCTCACATATAGGAGCTCTGTTCTAGGATTGCTCTTTGCCTTAATGTACTGCATATGCCTGCTTGTTTTACTCTACAAATATTCAGTAAATTTAACAAATAATAACTTACTTAAAAATAAACGGGACTCTATAGCCCCAAGTTATTAATCTCCTTCAGGTGTGGTGGCCTAGAGTAGAGTTCATTTATCCACCGACATCACACCTGGGAGGCACGCCCTGTCATGTTAGTCAACCTCAGTCACAACCATAGCTCTCTGATCCGTAAGAACCATCATCAGGATGGCTCTCTGATCCATAAGAACCATTATCAGGATGTGCCACCACCAACAAAAGAATGACTCAAATGAACATGAGGCATCTCAGAACAAGTAGACTCAGCACCTGGGGCACAGTTAGGAATCTGCCAGCTAACAAGTTCTATCAGTTAACAACCAGGAATAAAATAAAAAGGTGCTTGCTGCCCACATGAAGTATACCGAAAAACCAACACCTTGTGCAGGGTTATCTACACCACAGGAAAAGCAATCATGGGATGAAATTATGTACTTGCTCAAGTCTGCCGACTTTATCTCAGTCTGTCAGCCTCTTTGCCTCTCTGATTTTAGGTTGGTATTTTCTCTGTGTAGTACCTACACTAAGCCACAAGCTGACTTGGCTGGCCCAGTGCAGACATCCCTCACCCAAGCTGTGGCTCAAAGGCCTCCCAGTTTACAGAGGTCTCCTCTGCCATGCTTACGTCTAGTAGGGTAGTAGATGGTACTGAAAAAGTCACCACTTCTGTTACCATCCCACAATTTGAAATTCTATATTTCAGATATGCTAGGACTGCTTTCTTTTCCCTGGAAGAAAAATGTGCTTCAAACATTTTCACACCTTCTAACCTCAACCTTAAGAATCTGGCTTCTAGAACTGGAGAGACAGCTCAGTGGCTAAGAGCACTCCTGCTCCTCCAGAGGACCTGCTCAAGTTCCTAACACCCACATGGAAGCTCACAACCACTGCTAATTTCAGCTCCAAAGGATTCGACTCCTGATTCCAGCCTCTGAGGCCACTTGCACATACCTGGCATACACACAGAAACGTGTATACATATGCAAAAACAAAAATAAAATATTTCTTTTAAAAGAACCTAGTTTTGACTTAACTACAGACTTTCTGCATTGGAAGAACGCTTTGCTTAGTCAAAGGAGGAAATGAACATACTTTTTATTAGCAATGATATGCGAACAGAAAGGACTGGAAATTCCATAGTCAATCTCAGTCTAGTTCATTGGTACTTCGGGAGAAGAGAAAAGAGTAAACATAAAAAGCAAAGAAGAGAGGAGAGATAGGAGATTTTCATTTAATGTGCAATTAGCTGGTTTCCATTTGACAAGTCTTTATGGATGCTGATGGCGATCATTCTGAAATGGAGAGTGGGTAGGCCTGAGCTTCCCACCTCTGTACATTTCTTCCTCCTCCATGTTGACTGCTTTCTCCAAGTACGCTCACCCCAGGTCCGGTAATACTGAAAATCAGTAACACCTCTTACCCAAGGACTCAAGCAACAGAGTTTCTGCCATTCTATTGTCCAAGACAGCAGACCTGTCAGTCACATTTGGAATCTCTTTCCATTAAACTAGTCACTCCTTGCTTGCATGTATGTGAGCCTAAGGCATGTTTTAAAAAATTACACTGCTTTCAAAATATCTAAATATTTTAGAAACATTAATTACCCAGCCAGTTTCTTTTCCTCTTTATAAACACAGAAGCCACATCCTTGAGATTAAGCATTCTTTCAAGTTTAGTAGGTTGAGGGATTCACTGATGTAAGCTATCCTCTCTTCATCTCATGAATGCACTTGCAGTCATTCAGATTAAAAATAGCACCCATGTGAATCATACTTAGTGACCTAAACACTGGAACCCTATAAAAGAGTGGCCACTAAAGGGAAGATATAGAAGCCAGGAGCTAGAGAAAGATCATTTTTAAAGGAAAGGCTGTCTGTATGGAGCTGCTGGCCATCCTGGTGCTGCTGTGCCTGCCAATCTACTCAGCGTATCCTCTGCATGGGGCAGTGACACAAGACCACCCCACCATGGATCTTGCTCAGGTAATCGGTCAATAGTGATCCACTTCAGTCCAAGTTCCGGCACAAC
The DNA here is from genome assembly GCA_019843965.1 of Rhynchomys soricoides. Taxonomy (NCBI): domain Eukaryota; kingdom Metazoa; phylum Chordata; class Mammalia; order Rodentia; family Muridae; genus Rhynchomys; species Rhynchomys soricoides. Next base: position 3,960,733 of record JADRCH010000030.1, read on the forward strand.
CATACTCCTTGGTCCTCCAACAGGAGTAGTTGAATTAATTGGAAGTTGTGTTGGAAAATATCAAAGTGTAAGTAAGAGGTAGAAACTCCGTCTTTACAGAAAAGTAAGAGGCAAGGAAGAAAGTGCAGTTACTCAGGGTCGATAACAGTGATAACAGCAAACATGGAGAGACTGGGAAATGGATGAGATCGCTCCTGTGCTGAAATTATGCTACTTAAAATATGTTAGGAGGGAGGGCATGATAATATTTATCTCCTAAAACTTCAAGAAGCAAAGCATGCTCTAATTTTTCATTTGTGAAAAAAAATGAATCTATCCAACAACACTCAACATTGAGAGGTTTGTGTTAATAATGGAAATGGAAAACTTAGATCCATCCATTTAATGTGCTCATATATTTATGCCAACGTCCTTACTTTGGTAGCAAATTAAATTGCAATGAAATAATAAAATGAGGTGTCTAAGCAGAAAAAGGTCAAATGAAGCACTACATCTACTTGTGTTTCACTAACCTGGGAATAATTAAGATAGATCTTGAGATTTGTATAAGGGTTTGTATTTCATAACAACCTCTTTAAAACTGTGCTTGTTACTCTGCTAGCAATACCTAGAAAAATACTACAACTTCAGAAAAAACGAGAAACAAATTTTCAAAAGAAAGGAAAATAGTCCTGATGTCAAAAAAATTCAAGAAATGCAGAAGTTCCTCGGACTGGAGATCACAGGGAAGCTGGACTCTAACACTGTGGAGCTGATGCACAAGCCCAGGTGTGGCGTTCCTGATGTTGGTGACTTCAGTACCTTTCCAGGTTCACCCAAATGGACGAAAAACCACATCACCTACAGGTAACAGCTCCAGAGTTTTCACATGACATTAAAAATGTGTCGGAAGCATCACAGAAACAAAGATTACGTTCTTTGATTTCTCTCATCCAGGATTGTGAATTATACACCGGATTTGCCACGAGAAAGTGTGGATTCTGCCATTGAGAATGCTTTGAAGGTCTGGGAGGAGGTGACCCCACTCATATTCTCCAGGATCTCAGAAGGAGAGGCTGACATAATGATCTCCTTTGCAGTTGGAGGTAACGCAGTTATATGGTCACTCATCTGGTGTTTGGGTTGTTCAGGCTACTCAAACAAAATACCTCACATTGGGAAATCTGTAAACAACACAAAGGTATTGTTCAGATTCACAGAATCTGAGAAATATCAAATAAAGGGGTGGGCAGACTCAATCTGGTGTGTTCCTAGGTAGCACCTGTGTTACCTCTTATGGCAAAAGTGGCCAAGAAGCCCCTCCAACTTCTTTCATCTGGGCACTAAGCATCCATAGAGACTCACACCCTGACCATCTTCTAAAGGCAATGTCTGCCTAGCATTCCGGTCAGACTGAAGATTATATTTAGGCATCTGGATTTTGAGAGAAATCAACAGTCAAACCATACAGCCCCTGTGCTGTCTTACTGAAAGGGAGTTAGAGGAAATTCTAATACTTTTGTTTCTGTATATTTTATTTTTCCATCAGAACACGGAGACTTTTACCCTTTTGATGGCCTGGGACAGAGTCTGGCTCATGCCTACCCACCTGGCCCTGGATTTTATGGAGATGTTCACTTCGATGATGATGAGAAATGGACACTGGGACCCTCAGGTAGGATATATGAGTTGTCTAAGAATAACTTGGTTGTCTAGAGCAAGTCTCAAATGGAATGTTCTGCTAGTTGCGCTTTCTGCTTAGCTAGCCATTACTAATGAACCATGTAAGCTGATTCTTTTTTTGCCTCCAAGTGCAGTACAGTGAGTGCCATCGGACATTCTTTCCACAATTCAGGATCTTGTACAGGGTTTAAGTGTAGCCTATTCACCATTGTTTACCACTGTTCACCACTATTCACTGCTGTTCACCGCTATTTACCACTGTTTACCAATTCCATACTAGAGGAGTAGTGTTTAATGACTGCCATTGAGTAAGTTGAGACCCTACATGTTTCCCTGAACTCTCAGAGAAGCAAACATTAACTAAAGTTAGTCTTTACTGGGAAGGCTTGGAGCATGTGTCATATAATATGATCTGATTTTATTTGGACATTTCTTCTCTTTAATTGCATGAACCCCTGTTTGATATACGGTGCCAGCAGAACCCTTTAAAATGAGAAGCAACTCTGAGTTCAGCTGTGCTTGTGGTAGAAACCAGTAACAGATGTTTCTGTTCATACTGAGGATTGTGGCCTTACTATGGCACTAGGGGGTGGTTTTTTTCTCTAAAATTTAACTTTTGGCAGTTTCATAAATGCACGTGATGCACTGTGGATTTATTTGTCCCCTTAACCTCTCTTAGGAAGGTTTTTATATCAATCAAATGTTGATGATGGTGATGAAATTCTCCACTGTTTTGTTACTTCAGAGGTTGAAGAACATATAAACAGTTTGTGATTGATTTAAACTGTGGTTAAAACCAGTTTGTTACTAAATCTTAACAATAGTTTCTGGTTTCTAGGCAATGAAGAGTGCTATTTCTTGGCATGTGATTCATTTTGGTCCAGCCAAAGAAATCTCTTTGCAAACAGGACTTAGCACTGTGAATACAGGAAGAGCTATTTTAACCAAGAGACCAACCAGAGAGCAGTTAGTGAAACACTGTCTTATACACTGACTTCAACTGTGAACATGTGACTAGTTTTCAGCATGCCAACCAGTGATCTCACAAAGAAGAAAAACATAGTGTGTGACTCCAAGGATGCCTTGTGTGGTTGGCATGAGCAATATGTGCTTGTTTGTGGAATAGAAACTGAACATTTGTGGTTTCTCAAACAGGGACCAATTTATTCCTGGTTGCTGCGCATGAACTTGGCCACTCCCTGGGTCTCTTTCACTCAGACAACAAAGAATCTCTGATGTACCCAGTCTACAGGCTCTCCACAAGCCCAGCCCACTTCCGCCTTTCTCAAGATGATATAGAGGGCATTCAGTCCCTCTATGGTGAGCATGAAGACAAGGAGGCCTAGGTGGTTTTTGTTTGCTTGCTTGCTTTAGTCAGTGCTCTTTAAGAATATGGTACAGTGAGTCTTCAGGAAAGCTTTGTTTTTAATACAGTGTGTGTGTGTGTGTGTGTGAGAGAGAGAGAGAGAGAGAGAGAGAGAGAGAGAGGTATGTACATGCTACGTCATACATGTGAAGGTCATGTGTGTCTTGTGGGCAATGACAGGAGACATCCCAAGTCATCAGGCCTGCAACAGGTTCCTTTATTGCCAGTTGAGCCTCCTTTCTGACCTCAAGATTAAATGACTACACACTGTTTCATCTCAAAACACCATGAAGAAGCTTGGATAATTTGTAAATTGTTATATGCACCCCTGACCTACTAACATTTGCTTCTCCCAAACTGCTCCCTACAGGAGCCCATCCCTCCTCTGATGCCACAGTGGTTCCTGTGTCCCCTGTCTCTCCAAGACCTGAGACCCCAGCCAAGTGTGATCCTGCTTTGTCCTTTGATGCAGTCAGCACCCTGAGAGGGGAATTGCTATTCTTTAAAGACAGGTTAGACAAGCACTTTTTCCTAGCTACTCTTCTGGTGTTCAATGCTCGGAAAGAAAAATAAGCTTGAGACTATTGATGTATATAATAAATGTAATATTATAAATAATGCATCTCTGGCATGTTTTAAAATCATTCAGCTCTGATTTATAATGTATTTTTAAATATCCCCTTAGCATTGTCCAGAATATTTCTTTTAGACTCCCAGAAGATGATTTTTGACCAGTAGAATATAAGATCCATATATCCATAAAGAAGTTTGTCTCTTATTTTTTATTTTTTACTTTTATATATCATAGCTCATAGAACTTTTAACATACAGGCCATCGTTAGAACCAGACAAGTATATTTATCCTTGCTAGAAAGTGCTTTTATTTCAATTAATTCACTTTAGAAAGAGTGAAAAATGTACATGCACAATACTCAAGTAGTACCAAAAGATATAAGAAAAATCCCTTCCATTTGTGCTGTCCCAGAGCCACGCCTACGTGTGCCTCCTGCCACCTGTTTTTTTTTTTTTTGTCCCATCTTTCAAGGTGCTCACATTTTAAAAGATATACAGCATTTTAAAAATATTAGTGGATTCTTAAAATATATAATATTTTACATACTTTTGAATTGAATCAAGCTGAGTGACATTACTAGAACAGGGTGAACATTTCTGTCACCCCAGGCTTTATTTGTTGCCTGGAGTCACATGTGAGGCCATCCAGTGCACACCACTGCAACAGGTGAATCAGCATCAAGCAGAAGACTGTGTTCCTCCGTTAGTATTTTTAAAGAGAAAGACTAGGGTGTGTTTTATATATTACAGGTACTTCTGGCGCAGATCCCACTGGAATCCCGAGCCTGAATTTTATTTGATATCAGCATTTTGGCCCTCTATTCCTTCAAGCTTAGATGCTGCCTATGAGTCTCACAAGGACAGTGTTCTGATTTTTAAAGGTAAAAACTATACAAATGTTTGACTTTGCTGAAAGAAAGCTCATTGCAATGCCTTTGCACTAGGAAGTCTCTTCATTGTATTAATTTTGAGATGTTTTATTAAGAGAAGAACAGATCGGAATTGGTGATTGTGAACAAACATTTTAAACAAATCTGACCAAGGTGAATTTTATGCGGGAAGTCTTAGTTAGAAGTGTAGACCAGGAGATCATTATAAGAAATGACTACAGCTGGTTATGATAACCCATAGAGAATAAGCAAATGATATAAATACAGAATAAAAGCATAAAATGAATACAGAAAGGACAGTGAATCTGTTCATCTATTTGTTCATTTGCTATTTACTCATTCAGAAAGTATTATTTTTGAGGCAAGGTCTCACTACATAGCCCAAGCTGGTCTCAAACTCACTGTGTAGGCCAGGATGGCCTCAAACTCCCAGAAATCCATCTGCCTCTGACTCTCCAGTGCCAGGATTAAAGGTCTGTGTCACCACACTCAGCCAGGAACTATTGTTTTAAATACCTGCGATGGCCTACGCATAGAGTTAGCAGTTATGAAAAACCAAGACCTCAGCCTTCATCTTTATCACAACAGTTCCCTATTCTCGTTTCTAAAACCAATTAGCTTCACTTGAACAAAATTTCTTGGGTGTGGTTAATCAACAGGACGTCAGTTCTGGGCAGTCCAAGGAAATGAGGTCCAAGCAGGTTACCCAAAGATGATACACACTCTCGGCTTTCCTCCTACTGTAAAGAAGATTGATGCAGCTGTTTTTGAAAAGGAGAAAAAGAAGACATACTTCTTTGTAGGGGACAAATACTGGAGGTGAGCTACATTGGGAAACTCTGATTAGAGCACAATTACAGAAGTTAGTTTTCTCGTTTTAAGGATACCTGCATACCCGCTAATGTTCCCAAACCTCACGCTTTTCCGGTGTGCTTCACTGGCCATGAAGAATGGTGAACTAGAGGAACACAGGCACATTGCCTTTCAAAGCCACTATCCCTCATCATAAGCTGCTGTGCAAAGCCTGGTGCAGTGGACTGGAGGCTCTACCAGGTGCTTCCTAGTGTGGCACAAACAAAGAGTCTACTTTTAGCCAATTGTTGTAACTGAGTTTTCATCTTATGTTTATATAGATTCTACATATTTCTGACAGGTAGATTCGTGGGGTCTGTGTGTCCAGACTTAGAGAATTGACCTTAGGTACATATATAGAATCTCTATAGATTGAGCATGATGTCCCTGTTTCAGGAGACCATTCATTACTCTACGAGAGATGCTTGCAAGTCCAGGAAGTCTGAATGTTACCATAACCCTCCCACACAAAAAATATTTAGCAATTTGAAAAATTGTCATAAGACCCCACACAGTGATATTAGCACCACATTACACTGTGTACGATGGGACTTGTCAGGGTGGAGATCTGAATTTTTTTCACTTGCTGTAGATTTGATGAGACAAGACATCTTATGGATAAAGGTTTCCCAAGGCTGATCACAGATGACTTTCCAGGAATTGAGCCTCAAGTTGATGCTGTGTTACACGCATTTGGTAAGAAGCAGTTCATGCTGTCAACAGCAAGGGTATTTGGGGCATTTTATGGAATCACAGTTAAATGGGCTGTTTAAAGTATTCTTAGACTCTATATAAAAAATGTTATGATAAATATTTGCCCACAAAATTTTAGTATTCCCTAAAACTAACCAAAGTACATATAAAATTGATTGATCAAGACTCAATGAGGTTATTAATGTCAATAATGAAGTCAGAAATTGAAAAGCTTTCAAATCATTTGTCTTGTATCTTTTTATTTAAATCCTGAAAATGTTAACTTTTTAATTGGTGCAAATTTCATCTAAAATTTTGGTTTTTTGTTTTTTAAAAAACTTTCAAGATTCTGTTCTATAACACTAAGACATCGTCAAAGTGAAGCCATTGTCTTTCCGATCAACTGCGTCATTATGAGATAGAGCCAACTGTGGGACAGGTGTCCTACTGTCCTGGCTTGTGACTAGTGGCATTCTCCACCAAGTCTTTTCGACTTTTCCATCGACAGTGTCTGGGTTTCTGTTGCAGTCTGCAATTATTCACATTCTTCACTAGAAATCAGATAACAGGTTCCTTTCACATGCTCAAATGACAAAATTTCATTGCTGGTAATGATTTATAGGAAAAGAAAACATTCACTTGCTCTCTCTGAAGGCATACCTGGTGTATCTGCTGGGCTTCAGTGACAATACTCAGAAAACCACTGACATTGTTATTAAAGCAATTTTCTCATAATATGCATAAAATGGTAATGAACCTTGGATGAGCTTCATCACTGTCTCATTCTCTTGGGTCCATTGCCTCCCACACAGTGACTTAAGAGCTACTTGGTGGAAGGAAGTTTGGGAAAAAAGGAGGAAACCCTTCACTATTAAAATTCCTTGGACTCTATCTGTTTAGAAATAGTATATTCTGGCGTTTTAGAATACTGTCTTTATAGACAGAGAAAAGAAATGAAATCCTCACTCTGCCATTTATTAGGACTATTGGCTTATGGAAATGTTTAAACTTTCATAATTTTCAGTTTGTCCTCATTCACTTTAGGTAAACATTTTGGGTAAGAAACAGTCAGTGGGTTAAATTACACAAATCATGCAGTGCAGTGTTAGGGAGAGTCACGTGGTACATACCCTCCTGCCTCAGCCCATGGCCTTTCTTAGTCATGTCATAAGCTTGATCGTTGTAAGAAAGTGTCATCATCTTTTTCATCTGTGTTTACAGGGTTCTTTTATTTCTTCCGTGGATCATCACAGTTCGAGTTCGACCCCAATGCCAGGAAGGTGACACACACAATGAAGAGCAACAGCTGGCTGATGTGCTGATTATCATGACGACGACACATATACAAACCTGTAAAATGAGTCATGATTTCTCACCTAATTTATTATGTGTCAGAATGATCAATTGTTCCTGCATGTTCTATGACTCATCGCGAGCCACAGAACATCACCTGGGCACAGAAGTGAAAACTTCTCACTGCAGTAGGTGAGAGGATGCATTCCCGTGGGTAATTTATTGTTTAATAAAGAGCTTTATTTTTGAGCCATTCCTCGTTTCCTAGAGTAATTCCTGATGAGAACCTTAATCAGACTGTGTACTGAACATCTGAATGGCAGTCTGCTAATAGGTGTAATGGACTCATATACTCTATGAATGGGGCCGAGCGGCTGTCACATACCCTCTCCAATCCTCTGTACCAACAAAGTCTTTACTTTTTCTCATAGATATTGTGTTCTTTATGTATCTACAGAAAAATGAGATACATTTGTCCTGTAAAACTGGGGTAGAAGCCTTCTAGAATACTGAAACCAGTAAACTGAGGATATGAGCTAGTCCACTTCATGACTTTACACGCAGGAAAACAAAATTAATTTGGGGGTTTAGCCATCTCTTCATTTCTTCATTGGTATTTCTGCCTGTCATAAAGACTGTATTTCTCATAACAGCTTCATTCCTTCATCAAAACTTCTCATTAGTCTTCTGTAGCCAGAGGTTCCTGGGTCAAACGGCTTTATGTGCATAATCCAGTCGTATGGCAGCTGTCACCACTAAGATGTATTATGTCCCATGCCAGATACATTATTATCTATTCACATAAATGCATGTTGCTGTCATAGATGAAGGGCACAGAACTGAGTCGAGAATACATTTAATCCAACCTCAGTGACTTTCATTTGGGACAGCTGTGCATAAATCAAGCAAACAAACACAAATTATTATAAAACCACAAATGATAGATGTTATTAGAGAACTGACATATTGGAAGAAGAATAACATGAGAAGCATCTATTCTTTCAGTTTAGTTGCTTAAATCATTGTCTTTAGTACTACAAAGGAAAAATGCATCTAAGCATAGAAAGGTACTGATGAGCTAAACCAACAAAGAAGCATAGAGCTTCAAGAGGGCGAAGTGGAGACTTGGTGGCATCAGCTCAGCTCACTGAATACACACTTACATCGATTGACTGGAGAGAAAAAAGGTGATGATTCAGGATGAAATCTTGTCACAGGAAATGGCCAACTACGGTGTTGTGTGTAATATTAAGAAACAACCCATGCTATCACAGGCTACTCTCCTGCCTCGGCGGTCTTCCCGCCCCCATGGCTAATCCCATGTGGCATCTGCCCAACTTCTCAAAGTTCCTCTCGCAGTTGCCCCAGAACTGCTCACATTCTCAGTCATCTAGCTAGTCCCTGCGCCTAGCTGCTGCCAAACTTCTCCACACTCCCAAATCGTCACAGCTAGCTCGGGGCAAACTCTCGAAAACCCACGCTCCTCCACTGTTATCTTTCCCTGGGGTTCAGTTGAATTGCAGCGATGGGAAACCCAGACAATTTTAATTTAGAATCAACAGATAACACAATCACTGGTCGAGGAATCTATCATTCTAAATTCACCAACTATTCTAAGTTAGAAAATTTCCAGTGGCAGATCCTGATGGATTCCACCACCAGAACTATGAGTCCCAGGCCACATCTTGTCCACCTTGCTCCCACTGCCCAAAAGGAAGCCCCTCTTCCCTTCATTCATGCCATGTGAGAGACGACACAAAGACCTTTTTTGTTTTACTCTCTTGAATCTAGTTCTTCAGGGGGTCTGCTTCTATCAAGTCTGATCCATATAACTCCGGAAGATGTGCAGACTCTAATAACCTTTTCTAAAAATGCAAACAAAGCCTTCCTCCCAACTCAGCATGTTGTTCAACTAGTAACCAGGAAACTTTTAGCTTGACCTCTCTCCCAAGGGAATAATAACACAACCACAAAACTCAAAATCACACCCATTTTGATAATTAAAGCAATTCGAAACAAATGAAGTAAACTAAACAAATACTGTATAAGCCTATTTTTAGGTCTTTTCTAATTTGTCGTGCCAGGATATTAACCCAAAATTCCCATGGAGCCCATGAAAAAAAATACGAGTATGCTGCAGACTTTGTTATGCCATCTATAAAATAAATCAAACTTCCACTAATATCAGCCTATAGGAAGCAGGAAGTTTCTATCTGCTATGCTCTCTGCCTGGAGCTTCAGACTTTATTAATACCTGCTTTTTATTAATACCTACTTATCAGCAGGCAGTTATCACTGTTCTCTGCTTGGAACCAGTGAGTGTATTTTTCCTTGTACTAGTTCCTGAGTTTGAAATTCCCCACGTGACTCAGGCAAAATCTGTATTTTATTCTATCTTTAAAAACGAGTAAACCAAACTTTAAAATTCTGTCCTATGCTTGTTTGCTTGTAGGAAGCAGGTAGCTTTTACTCTCTGGCTTTCTGCCACAGAGCAGTCTGAAGTTTTCAATTTGTTTAGAATTGTGTGCGCATGCACTTGAGTCACATGACTCCTCTCTGTTCCGCTCACTAGGAACTAAATCTCTAACTCTCAGGCTAAGAATCTTAAATTTTTAGTGGATTCTTGCCTAACATGCTGGATCGCCACTTATTTTGTGGAGTAATTATTACACACTATACTGCGGTACTGAACAGCCCTTGAATTTCAGTGGCCCATCATTGGAGGTGTGTCAAAATATCCCACTGTGGTGTCTACTCTGAGTATCCTAAGACCTCATCATTTTGACCTTGCCCTTCCTTATGGTGGGAAGTTATTCATAAGTGTTAGACTGCCTTTTAAAGTTCCCTTCTGGTGTAACAATCAGTAATTACTCACAAGCTATGGACCAAAAAGTCCCATCTCTTCATCTAATAATATGGGAGAGCAGTGAACCATTGCACGTTTAGAGATTTTTTTGCAAACAGCAACAAACAAACATCTCTACAAATAGCTAATAAATACTTTTTTAAAAATGTTGAACATTCTTAGCTATCAGCTATCAAGAGAAGGTAAATTAATGTTGCGTAGAGATTCCATCTTACCTGGGTCAGAATGGCTATCATCAAAAAATCAGATGATAACAAATGCTGGGCAGGGTGTGGGGTAAGAACTCAATGAAAAAACTTGTGACTCTTACATGGAGATCTGTACAGAGGTTCCTCAAACAAACTGAAAACAGAATTCTATATGCCCCAGATATAGCAATCCTGGGGATCTACATAGAGCCATATGACGGAGACACATACACACCCATGTTTGCAGCTGCACTGTTCACAGTGGCTAGGAAACAGAGCCTGCCTGGATGGCCATCAACAGACAAATGAGGAAAGAAAGTGCAGAGCAGCCTTTGAGAAATGGATTCTGATATTTGTGAGAAAATGGACGCAACTGGAAATCATGTTAAATAAACCAGACTCAGAAAACCAAATGCAGCATGTTCACTCTTTATACGGAAAATCTGGGTTTGAGAGAGAGACAGAGAGAGGCAGAGACAGAGACACAGAAACAGACCAAGAATGCTGTGTCTGTGGTGTGTGTGTGTGTGTGTATGTGTGAATCTGTGTTTATGTGTAGTATATGTGGTGTCTGTGTGTGTGTGTGTTTGTGTGTGTGTGTGTCTGTGAATGTGTAGAATACGTCTGTGTGTCATGTGTGGTATGTGTGTCTGTGCAATGTGTGGTGTGAGTGTAAGTGTGTCTGAATGTGAGTGTGTAAGGGTATCTAAGTGTGTTTGAATGTATGTGTGGTATATGTTTGTAGTATGTGTGCATGTGTGCATGTGTATGTGTGGTTTGTATGTCTGTGTCTGTGTGGTTCATCTGTGGTGTGCATCTGTGGGATGCATGGATGGGTAGTGTGTATGTGTGGTATTTGCATATGTGTAGTATGTATGTGTCTGTGTGGAGAGCTTAAGGAATATTTGTATGTATGGTTTGTGTGTGTGTGTGTGTGTGTGCGTGCACGTGCAACAAAGCTAGAAAGAGGTTCATGACCTAGAACCTCACCCTTCTTCAAAGCCTGAATCGTTTGCATTTTGTTCATGATGGTCATAAATTTAAACTCTGAGATGCATTTATCAAGTCCTGAAATCAATTTTGGCATGACCAATTTCTAAGAACACATAGTAATGAAGAAATAGCCCAGATACAAAGGCTGACAAGAAGTTGCAGTCCAGGCAAACGTACATTTAAACTGGGTGAAAAGCCAGGCATGGCGGTGCATGTTTATAAGGCCATCAGTAATTTATGTCAAGGCAGGAAGATGGCAACTTTGGTCCAGCCTGTGCTACATAGTGAAACACTGTTGGAGAAAAAAAAGTGATGTTAAAATCAAAGTCCAATCTTAATTGAGTGGAGCAGGTAATGTTTGAAGATGGTGAAGATCCCATAGCCACATAGGTAGAAAACATGGCACTTGAGAGACCAGACACCACTGGTTAGCAAGGCACTCAGCAGCTAAGAGAGGACGGTACAGAGCAAGTCTTTAAGGATTTACTTGACAAACCATAGCTAACCTAGTATAAATCGGAAGCAATGCAGGTCAGTTGCTCAGTGTGTAACCTCCTGACACTTAGGGATTCAGGGAATGATTCTGAACAGTCTTGGAGCTGTGTGGGAAACCCACACTGCTTTCTCCTTCATATTTGCCACACTCTGATACTAGATAGGTGTGGACTTTCTACCATGTGAACTGATTCTCTACTTGTCACAATGCCAGCTGGGTATCTTACAGTTTAAGTATGGCACTACCTATCTTGAGTTAGTGAAGATGCCACAGATAAATAGCTCAATCACAACACTGTTCTTCACTTCAGATCCCAAGTGCATAGCTGAGTCTCCCAAGCCTCCTGAGCCCAGACCCTCTAGCAGAGTATCTACAAACAGAACCTACTGCTCCTCTTCATGTAGGATAATTTGCTAGAATGGCTCACAAAGTTCAGGGAAATACTAGTTTGCTGAAAAGGCATCACAAAGGATGCAGATAGAGAGGCATGCTGGGCATATGAGAAGCACAAAGCCTCATACCTCCAGCCTCTTTCTACATCTCTGCCTGGGGATATTTAACAGAGGCTCCCACACATAGGCATGATCAATTGCTATTATAATATCCCCTCTGCAAAAGATGGTGCTGCAAACTTCTAGCCATAATTTGGTCTTTCTGGTGAGCAACCCCACCGAGCAGACCACAAAAAGTCACCTCATAAAACAAAAGAAGCTTCTATAATGCAGGAAATCCCAAGGGTGTGGGAGATGTGTGTCAGGAACCACACCTAAAGACAAGCTATTAAGATAAAACATTCACTTACCACCAGCATCTGCATGGGTATTAAGATATTATCTCAAAATATAGGGTAAAGGCCAAATATTAGAACAAAAGATCTTCTTAGCACCCAGGACATTCCACATCAAGACTGAAAATGAAGACTAATTTTTCCCAATTCAAAAATTTGTCTTAATGACCACCTGGGACACAGTCATATACCAAGAACACCATTGCCAGACTGTGAGTTCCAGAAATTAGTAGGACCATTTTGCCTCTAGTTCTTAAACAGAACCAGATTAGAGTTTGAATTATATGCATTATTGCTCAGTAAGTGGAATTCCCATACAAGATCACTCCTCACCTTAGATATCCATTGCCAAGGAAAAACTGCCACAAATTCAGTAGATCAAAACATTTCGAGGGGGGCTCAAGGGAGGATGCTTAAATCCCACTCAGAAGAGGAAGTAAAATTGGCATCAGAGGTAGATGGAGGGAGGGAACTGGATAGGAGCAGAGATGGAGAAGGGAAAGGGAGAACCAGGGAGAAAGGGCTGGGAGAGTGAATGGAAATCGAAGGTGGGAGGGTTTCTCTAGGATGTGGAAGAGACCCTCCTTGTTTGGAGTTTGTCTTCTAGAATCATCTGTAGGGCTGGATTGATAGATATTGTTTGAACTTGGTTTTGACCTGGAATATTTTGGTTTCTTCATCTATGTTGATTGAGAGTTTTGCTGGGTATAGTAGCCTGTGCTGACATCTGTATTCTCTTAGGGTCTGCATGACCTCTGTCCAGGCTTTTCTGGCTTTTAGGGTCTCAGTTAAGAAATCTGGTGTAATTCTGATAGGTCTGCCTTTATATGTTACTTGGCCTTTTTCCTCTTTCTTTGTTTTTTGCATTTAGTGTTTTGATTATTATGTAACAAGAGGATTTTCTTTTCTGGTCCAATCTATTTGGTGTTCTATAGGCTTCTTGCACATTTATGGCGATCTCTTTCTTTAAGTTAGGGAAGTTTTCTTCTTTGATTATGTTGGCAACATTTTAGGGTCCTTTGAGCTGGGAATCTTCACTCTCCTCTATTCCAATTATTCTTAGATTTGGTCTTTTCATTGTGTCCTGGGTTTCCTGAAGGTTTTGGGTTAGGAGTTTTTATGTTTTGAATTTTCTTTGACAGTTGAAGCAGTATCTTCTAAGGTATCTTTTACACCTGAGAGTCTGTCTCTCTTCTATCCTTTGTATTCTGTTGGTGTTTACTTCTGTGATTCCTGACCTTTTCCCTAGGTTTTCCATTACCTGGGTTGCCTCCATTTGTGCTTTCTTTATTGTTTCTTCTTCCACTTTTAGGTCTTGGATGGCTTCATTTAATTGCTTCCCCTGTTTGATTGTGTTTTTCTATATTTCTTTTAGGGATTTATTGGTTTCCTCTTTAAGAGCTTCTACCTGTTTACTTGTGTTTTTCCTTCAATGAGTTATTTATATCCTCCTTAAAGGACTCTATTATCTTCATGAGATAGGATTTTAGGCCAGCTTCCTGATTTTCAGGTCTGTTGGGATATCCAGGGCTTGTTGTGGTGGGAGAACTGAATTCTGATGAAGCCAAAGTACATTGGCTTCTTTGCTTATGGTCTTGTGCTTGCCTCCCACCATCTGGTTATCTCTGGTGTTAGCTGGTCTGAGTGTATCTATCTGATGCCTGCCTCTTGTGTCTCTGGGTTACTTCTGGTCTTGTCTGTTAGGCCTGTGGCCCTGCTTGTAGCAGACTTTCTGTGAGGCCTTCAGACTATGGGGTCTTCAGAGGGGCATTTACACTGGTGACTTGGTGTCCTGGCTGCAGTGGCTCTTCTGGGAGGTCTTCAGACTGTGGGGTCTTCAGAGGGGCAGACAAGCTGATGCTCTGCTTGTAGCTGTTCTCCTGGGAGGCCTTCAGATTATGGGGTCTACTGCCCTGTGTGCAGCAGAATTCCAGGGAGGCTTTTGGACTGTTGGGTCAGTTGCCCAGTTGTCCTGAGTATGGAAGAATTTCTGGGAGGCCTTCAGACTGTGGTGTCTTTAGAGGAGCAGACAAGCTAGTAATCTGCTCTGGCAGAAGCTGCCAGCCAGAAGCTACAGCTAGCTTTCTTAACAATAACCGTTTTTCTAATTTTCTTGGGACCCCCCAAAAGAAATTCTTTGCCCTAATTCAGCAGGAAGCAATTATAAGAAGACCATAGTTCCAGTCCCTTAAGTTGGGGGGGGGATGGTTTTGGTCACTATATGAGTTATAAATATGTTGTCATTATAGGGGATGATTGTAGATAGCCTTGGATAGGAGGAAACAAAACAGACAGATTATAATCAGGGATTTCTTTCCTTTCCTTTTCCCTACCTTTCTTTCTTCCTTAGGTAAATGAAAGGGGATAAAAAAGAAAAATAGGAGATATAGAAATATTATAATAAATTAGACAAACAGAGATAGATTATTGAATCTACTCTTAAACCAAAAAACATTTTATAGCCATAATATTACATTGGTAGGGATCTCTATATTTTGATGGAAAATTGAGGTTTTGTTATATTGATACAGAATTTTGTATATTAATACAGGTTTTCATTGGTATAAGTCTTTATGTGTTGATACAAAATTTGAGATTAATTTGTTACAACATGGTATATGTATTAATTTGTTACAACATGGTATGTGTATTAATTTGTTACAACATGGTATGTGTATGTTTCAACTCTTGCATAGGTATTACACCTCATCTAAAAATACAAGCTTCAGCTCTTTTAATAGCTATCATTACAAACGGTTTAGGATAATTAAGTAATGCTAGTTAACATTCAGTCAGCCAAACTCATAGTAATAAGTCTGAAATTAACACAGAAATATACCTCTCGGGTTGTGCAGATAATAGATAGCTGGAGACAGGAAATGTTTGCTTGTTCAGATATGCTATGAATAGATGGACGGTCTTCAAAAAACCTCAGAAACTCACAGAATATGGCATTCAAAGATTTCTTTTATTAATTTAAAGCCTTTTTGACTTTGAAACATGTCAGCTCCTGGTAGCACCTCATTAGAATTGGAAGATGATGAGCATCAAGGGACCTCCATTTGGAGATGGCTTCATTTGTGGCAAACTAGTCACTGAACAAAGAAAATGCTCTAACTTCATCTGCAGGCAGAATGCTGCCCAGAAAGGACAAAAGGACACATAAAGGAAGCTCTGCCAAAACAGAGTAAGTAAGAGAGATAGAGAGAGAATGGGAGAATGTGAAAATGAGAACCAAGACAGCATGTGGCCAAAATGGATGAGGTTATATAGGAATCAGAAGTTAGAGGAAGGGAATAGAAGGGGAGGGGAGGGGAGGGGAGGGGAGGGGAGGGGAGGGAAGTCCAGCCTTGGGCTGGAGAGGTTCAGGGTAGGCAATTGGGTGCTGGGACCTGACACTTAGGAGGGAAGAGGAAGCACAGAAGGAATTGAGAGCAGTGGGAAAAGTCCAGGTCTTTTGTCTACCAGCACTTCTCAAATCATATTTTGTGAAATACTAAAATCTTTACATTTTCAATATGTCACAGAATAACAAAAATGTTATTCTGAAAAGGAATAAAGATGAGAAATTAGTAATAAAATGAAAATACAAAGATATTAAGAATGCCACAGAGGTTTTGTTTTGCACTGGGTTTCATGTACCCCAAGCTGTCCTTGAACTCGTTATGTAGCTAAGAATGACTTTGAAGTTCTGACTTTTCTACTTCCATCCCTTGAGTATTGGGATAACAGGTGAATGCCATGACAACTGGCTTATGTCTCACTGGAGAGAGCTCCTGGGACTTCGAGCATGCTAGGTGAGTACTCTACCTCCTGAGCTAGTGTTCCCAGCCCTGTTTTTAAATAATTCTATTCAGTAGACATACATCACCCTGCCTGACTATTATAAGTACTTATTTTTAAGTACTTGTTTTCTTGTTTTGTATAAATCCCATTATAGAATAGTAGCAAGTAATTCATGGGCCAGCAAAGACTATATGTTGGATAATATTGGTCTATAGTCAATAAAGATATGCATTTCAGACAGGAAAAGCATTGGAGCCCTCTTCTGTCAGAAGCTTGTTCTGTATGCATCTGCTACTCAGGCTACTGAAAGACAGGTCTAGAAGCCAATCATGCTCCTGGGTGATTGGTACAGCAGAATCTACACCATGCCTGCTACTAGAAAAGAAGTAATTCTGATAGGGACAATGGGATTTCAGCAACTGGAGCCGGGAGAGCTGGAAGCACTTGGCAAGGAGGTAGGGTAGAGTGCTGACCTTTCTTCATAGCACTTTTATTACTGGAAATCTTCAACTCAATCATAAGAACCCCTCTTTCCTCAACTACAACAACTCCATAATCACTGAGATTCCCTCTCTATACTCCTGGCTTTGAGGAAACTCTTGCCCAGTGCTTCCTAAATATTGACCGTGTTCCACTGTAACCATTGTCATAAATGCATTTCTTCATCCAAGGGCAACATCTTTAAGTTGCTTGCTATGCTCAGTCAAGATGTCCATGATGTATGTGCTCAATTGGTGGTTGTATGGATGGGTGGATTGTATGTGAGCCTAGGGAGGAAATGATATTTAACATGAAGAATGACTGGGGGCTGTCAGGCCACAGTCTGGAGAGGAAGAATGTCCCAATAACCTGTATGAGCCATGGTTTGGAAATTCTGGATCGACTATCTGGGAAATTCCAAGAAGTTGTTCAGTAAAGTCTAGAAAGGGGGGTTAGCATAAATTTTGAGAAAAATTAAGCAGTCAACTTTTCAATTAATAGCTGAAAGTATGAAATTTTATCTAATAAACAAAACAATTACATTGAAGGTCTCCACTTTAGGTGCTTTATGATTTATTTAACATATTCAGTCAGTGATGATTTGATCTTAGCACTAAATCTGTTTTGAAGCTAATAGGACATAAGTTAAAAATAATGGACCAGGTCTGGGAGAGCATGCAAGTTACCCTGGAACTCAGATGGGTCAGGAAGATTAAGAGCTCAAGGTCAGCTTGGGGTACAGTACAGAGCAAGACTCACACTCAAAGCAATAAATAATGACTGGGGAAGTGGCTTGGCAACTGACTGCTTCCTGCCCAAGAGGGAGGACTTGAGCTCAGATCTCAAGAATCCATGTAAAGCTGGACACATTCATGTGAGTCCATAATTCCAGAGTTTTTAGGACAAGTCGGGAGGCACACAAGGGAATCCTTGGAAGCTTGAGGGCCAGAGAGTCTGATGTATGCATCGCTGAACAAGAGACCTTGTCTCAAAGTAGATAGAAGATGGAGCCCAAGACTTGTTGTTCTCTGACTTACTTACAAATGCATGCCCCATACACACATATCCTACACTCAAAGATTAGAAAAGAAAAGAGTTACAATAGTCAGAAAATAAAAATAAAGACATAACTCACTGGCTAGCAAATGCCCCAAAGCTCCTCTACTATGAACCCGCAGCCTCTCCTCCACAGCTCAATAGGGAAACAGAGCTGCACTAGGTGTACAGAAAAGGTCTGACCTGGCTTCCCAGAGCTCAAGTCAGGCTCTTACTACATAACAATGAAATAATAACAACGAAATGCCCCTCCAAACTCATACCTGCAAATTCATCACTTATGTTTATGTGACTGATGCTTTCCAGCTGTGGGTTCTGGCTCACATGATCACAGTCAGATGGTTAGCATGAACGGACTCATCTCTGACTTCTTCACTCACGTGTCTGACAACCTAGCCGGAAAGGCTGCAGCTGCCTCATTCCTCACAGCTTGATTTCCACATGGCGTGTGATTTCAGCAAAGTCTGCCTTCTCCCGAGGACAGGAAGCACTTCAAAAGCAACCTACTCAAAAACTGCCGGCCTTAGGCACTACTTTGCTTTTGCTTATTCTTGTAGTCAAAATGTTTACAGATTCCACCCAAGTCTTAGAGGAAATGACATAGACCTAATCTCTCAAATAGAATAGAAAATAGAATGCCCAGGATTTGAGTCTATTATAAATTATTTTTACCTAAACGCATGCAAACTCAATCCTGGAGAAATCAGGAGAAAGCTGATCTGTGTGGAGCATCCTCCCAGAGCCACAGAAACACACTGAGTATCCAGAAGTTCACTACCAGGTGATTAGATTGGTGACTTTCACAATAAGATTTGGAGGATGGAGGATCATCCCAAGTTTGCCCAAAGCTCAGCTGTAGATGTTTAGGACCAGTGGCGGGGAGTAATTTTGTCTTGAAACCATGACATTTCCCCACTTGCTCTTAGGCTCAATATTCAGCTCATGGCAATGATGATGCTGTGGAAATTTCTGATCATGTGGCTCTCTCTGTAAACAAAGCTCCAAATTTACACAGGAGATGATGTACTATGTGGTTCATAATGTGGATTCAGCTAAAAGATATTTCTATTTAAATTCATGCCACTCTCAAAAACCTGTTTCCTCAGGAAATTTACTTTAAGAGGTTGAAACCCATTTCCAATGACCTCATCCAGTTCCTCAGAACATTTCTTTCTGTCTACTTTTCTAAGAAATGAACATTTCTGAATTTTATTTGTACCATCTTGTACATGAGAGAATTTAGCTGATTGTTTTTTAAAACATTCTTTTCTGGTGGAAAAGATGCTTGTCCACTTTACGATGAATCAGTATTCACTGAATAATGTTCTTTAATGTATCAATGTAATTCACTCTACTTCATCTAGCTCTCCAAAAAAAATCATTTCGAAAGTTGTCATTTTATTTTCTAGACAGGAAAACTAAACCATATGTAGGTAGGGATATTTAACTCTAACTTAGAGTTCACAATTCTCTCTGCTCTCACAGAGAGCATAAGGTGACTTTAGCCTGTGGCTGTGAAGCTATCTAGCAATTGATGTCAATTACATGGAGTTTGTACATTCTCATCCTGTGCTTCTGCTGATGTGGGTCTTCTTTTTTCATGTAGAAAGAGACCATGGGAGCTAGACTTTTGTGGTGGTTTAAATAAAAATAGTCCCCATAGGTCCATGGGAAGTGGCACTATTAGGAAGTTGGAGTGGGGCGGGTGTTATTTTTTTGAAGGAAATGCATTGCTTTGAGGTCTCAGAAGCACAAGCCAAGTTCGGTGGACATTTTCTTCATGCTACCCACAGAACTCTCAGCTCCTTCTCCATCATCATATCTGCCTGCACACCACCGTACTTCCTACCATGATGATAATGGACTAAACCTTTGAACTGTAAGCCAGCTCAAAATAAATGTTTTCCTTTATAAGACTGTCTCTTCACAGCAATAGAACCTGAAAGCACTCGATGCCAGAAAGAGGCCATGCAAAGAGGCTAGACTGTATATAGTTTAATAAGGTGAAAATATTTAATGTCAGCAGATAATTGCTAAAATTTTAATTGTGAAATTCACAAAGGATTTACTGTATACTTATGCTTTTAATAACAAGTAGATAAAGCTTTATTTCCTTTTTATGACATTAAGAAATATGTTCACTTTGCAGGGTTTGTAGGCAATGAAGCTCGGGCTCAGCTATTCATTCTAGAGTCATGGTCATCGGTGCTGTGTATGCTGGGTTTAGGGACAAACAGTTGGGCTATGTCACTAACAGTTACAATGGAGGTCAGAGATGAAGGGGATACATTGTGTGCTCCAGTTTCATTTTATTGCTGAAAAAAACAAAAACAAACCATCATGACCAAGACATCTGTGGGAGGGAAGGGTTTGTCTGGATTATATTCCCAGGTCACTGTTAAGGGACGTTGGGACAAAAACTCAAGGCAGGAACCATGGAGAAATACTGCTTTCTGGACCTCTCTTGCTAAGACTCCCTTTTCAGATGATTCTAAGCTGTATTGTATTGATAGTTAATGCTAACTGAGACAGAATGATTTCAAGTAACTAGTGTCAGTCCTGAAATGGATATAAATGCAGAAATTATATTACACAAAATTATTACATCACATAATCTGGCCTCTTTTTTTGAATTTTTCTTCAGTTAAATGCCCAATGAACATCTTTCTTTTTTTTATCTTTTGGTGTGCTTGAATCACCAAAACCATTTTCTCTAATGGTGGGTAGCATATACATTCCTGAGGTTGCTGGGTATGGGTATAGTCACTGGCATATTAATTTGTCCTTATTACTTAGGCATCTGTTTTATATATTCTCATTTAATCATTTAGTTTTATAAGACCACATGTCTCAGCTGGGAGTTAGACAAGTGGATTGTCTTAAAACATGCATTTTGTTACCCTTTTATTCTGAGTAAATTCTTCACCAAAATCCTAACTTTATGCTGAATGGTGTGCTCCAAATGAGATTTGGTCTTGCAAGTGGACTGAAACAAAAATAAAGACAGTCAGTCCTCAGTACTGGCACTGTACCAGAAGACTCTCTTCTAAACCTTTACCAGGAACCATAACTTGCTTGGACCATCTGAAAATCAATGTTTAACGAAGGCTCATCTGCCTTCTCTCAGAAATGCAGTCAAAATCCTAGATGCTTCTTGTTCACTAATTTGTGTTCTGGGATTAGCTAATTAGTTTGTGACTCTAGGGAGCTGGGGTCCAGATTTCTTGTACTTGTTGTATGGTGTGAAACCTTTGAAAAGTCATTTTGTGACATCTTTTGTAAGGAGCTATTCTATATCTTGATGGGCACTGATAGAGTCCGCCCCAACTGCTCTATAAGATTACTACAAAGACAATATACAATCACATTTGTGAAAAGTCTCACTCACTAAACATTTTAAACGTCACCTTTGGAGAGGTGTCAGATTCCCTGGAACAGGCGTTACAGACAGTTGCGAGCTGCCGTGCAGGTGCTGGAAACTGAACCCAGGTTCTCTGGAAGAGCAGTCAGTGCTCTTAACCACTGCGACATCTTGCTAGCCCCCTTGAATGTTATCTTTTCTATTCAGTATAAGTTTTATGGAGAGATAAGTGATGAGGTAAAAACAAAATATCAGAACAGTAGAGTAACCTAAGACCAAGCATAGACCATATAAAAAGATAACAGACTTTGTATCATCTATATTTTTCTTTGTTAAAAACACAGCCAAATATAACCAACTGAACATAAAGTGATCTGTAATGTGAAACAGGTTCTCAAGACACATGTACACTTGAGAAACACAGAGAAACTAATCATCAAATAGGAATTGTGGACAAGATCTTGCTGAGACCTGGGATGTTCAGGATAATTAAACCCATCTGCACAGAGCTGGAGGCTGCAAAAGGCAGTTCATGACTGATCTCACCTGCAAGATATTACAAGCCCCTCTGGGTTAGACTTCTCAGAAAAAGATTGCACTTGAAGAATGTAGTAGTTTGAGACTGGAGAGATGGCTCTGCTGTTAAGAGCACTGGCTGCTTCCTCAGAGCACTTGGGTTCAATTTCCAGCACCCACATGGCAGCTGACAACTATGTATAACTATAGTTCCAGGGGATCTGACGCCCTCACACAGACATCAATGCAGACAAAATACTAATGCTCATAAAATAAAATTAAGAAAAAAAATGTAGTAGTTGGAACCAGAATGGCCATCATATGCTCATATGTTTTAATACTTCATGAGTTGAATGAATACATCACAAATTGATGGAACTGTTTGAGAAAGATTAGAAGGTGTGGCCTTGTTGGGGGAGGTTTATCTCTGGGGACAGGCTTGGAAGTTTCAAAAGACCACATTGTTCCCAGTTAGTTCTCTGTGCATACGTTATATCTCTGTCTCTGTGTTTCTCTCTCTCTCTCTCTCTCTCTCTCTCTCTCTCTCTCTCTCTCCTCACTCAACTGTTGTCTTAAGATGTGAGCTCTCAGCTACTGTTCCAGCATAATGCCTGCCTGCTGCCATGCTCCCCACCATGATGGTCATGGACTTACCCTCTGAGACTCTAAGCCCCCAATAAACTCTTTCTTCCATAAACTATTTTGGTCACAGTGTCTCTCTAGAGCAATAGAAAAGTAACTACACAAGGAGACACACCGACCTGTGAAGGCCATGTTCCCTGTGTGTCAGCATGTGCCATGAACTGCTTCATCAATTAAGTAAGAAAGGACGTGTTAATGGTATGCAAATTGAACAGAACAAATTTTAGGTGTTTAACAAGTGGACCTAAATTATTCCCAATTACAGATGTTTACCTCAAAATGTCTACTCACTTTTTACCTGCATTCTCAACCATCATGATTTAAGTAATTCCTTACTCAAAGACAGAAGAACTGATCATGCCACATTAGAGCACAGAGCACCAAACATCAGGCGCTCATCTCTTTGCCTGTGCCTTCACTCCAGTTATGAGTTACCTCATAAGTGCCATGTAGGAGAATGGAAAGGCAAATATAAACCCTTCCTAAAACACACAAAGATGGAAAGTATCATGCTAGAACGTGAAGGCTTGTGGTCCTGTAAAGTGTCTTTCAGAGATCAGCAGGGGTGGACGGAGAGCCACATCCCAACTGAAAATAGACTAACATGTAGTGAAGAATAAATTACCAGATGGGTGGTTAGTCTTAACTGCCAATTATACAGGGTTTAGAACTACTTTGGAAACAAAGCTCTGTAAGGAATTATTTATTAGATTGGGCGAAATGAGGTGGGAAAATTCTCCCATAATGTGGACAGTATTAACCCACTGGCTGGAATGTTGGACTGAATAACGAGAAGGTGAGCACAAGCTTCCCTTCCTAGCTCTCTCTTCCTGGCTGTGGAGGCAATGTGACCAGCCACTTGCTGCTCTTGCTGCCATAAAGAATGTATTCCTGGAACTCCCTCCCTTACATGGCCTTGGTCTGGTGTTTCATCACAACTCAGTACCGAGTACACACATGGAATACAGCACCCAAGCAGGAGAATCAACAGCAATAACACCGTCTGTCACATGACCTGTTTTAGCCAATGCCAAGCAACTCGCCTCCTGTCATACGGGTGGCCTAAGCAGGAAACAACGCAAATGTAAAGGGCAAAAGTTATATTCTAGATGAATTCTCCAGGGAAATCTGCTGTAATCGAAAGGAGGAGGACAATGGGGGTTCCACTATGGCTTGAAAGTGGGGGTGACACAGAGGAAGGCAGTCTTTTGGGTCTGTCTAGTCTGGCTGTGACACTTTATCCCAGTGGTAACTCTTCGGCATGAACAGTCATAGAATTCTGGGATTCTAGAAGCAAACAACCCAACCATCTCCACCCTGTGGATTATGGGGCTTTGGCAGAAAGCACCTAGAAGGTCACCATCACATGGTAGCACTCTTGTTAAAGAGAACCAGTGGAGGACCAGGGACAAGGATATTAAAATGTCCTAACGAAACTCAACATGTGTATCAACTAAAGATACGGGGGGGGGGGGGGGGGATCACAGCTCCTGGCTGGCTCATTTCTGCCCAGGACAGTTTATGGAAACTAGAATGTCTCTTCCCCAACATAGCTTATAGAAACTCCGCGACTCTCCCACTTTTTCCTGGGAGCTGGCCATAGAAAAATTCTCTGGTAAGACCTTCTCATTCCAGAGTAGTCCTGCCCCATTGACAGGCAGTACACAGCAGGACAAGAGGGATCTAGACCAAAGAGCTTGATCTGTTATCAATCCTGCCTAAGGAAAAAAGTGCAATTAAAAAGAAGACAGGGCGCATGCGCAAGCCTAAGAGAGAGCCACGTGCCTTGCTCTATTCTCTCCTCTGTCTTCCCCTTCACTTGTATCATCTGTAATATCTTTTATGACAACTCAGTAAAGAAGAGAGGGAGAGAGAAGGAGAACAGAAGAAGTGGGTAACACAAGAGAAAGGGAGGGAATGAGGGGAGACAGGAAGGGTAGTGATATCCCCTGTGGCCAGCAGGGGTCACCACACAATAGTCAGAAAACAAACAAGATGCTTGCAAGGACTTAGAAATTGTCATAGAAATTGGAGAAGGGACTGAAGGAGCTGAGGGAGTTTGCAGCCCCAGGGAGGGAGCAACAGTGTCCACTGGCCTGACCTCCCGATACTCCCGGAGACTGGATCACCAATCAAAGAATACACACGGAGGGACCCATGGTGCTGGCCACATATGTGGCAGAGGAGGGTCTTGTTGGTCATCAGGGGGAGGAGAGGCCCTTGGGCCTGAGGGTATTAGATCCCCCAGTATAGGAGAATGCCAAGGAGGGAAGAGGAGAGTGGGTGGGTGGGGGAATACCCCCATAGAGGCAGGGGAGGGAGGAGGGAATGGGGAGGTTCCAAAGGGGAGATCTGGAAAGGGGGAAACATTTGAAATCTAAATAAAGTATGGAAAAAATTTTAAAAAAGAAAGAAAAGTGCATTTTTCCTTCATCTCTCATCATACTAGTATCTGTGCCTGCTCCCAGTCGTTTTCCCTGCACAAGCCACCACCTCTGACACTTGTATCATCACGCCTTAGCTTTTCCCTTCAATCTACAATCATGCTTCCTTAATTCAAAAATTTAAAAAACAGAAGTGCCTCTTCCATGACTCCTGCCTTACTCACTCCCAACTGATGCCTTACTGCACGCCTTCACTCCGGTTTCTTTCAGCTCTGCAACCTGTAGATCTAGTCCAAATAATTGTGTTCCCCCAGCTGTTCTTTAATCTCCAAACGCAGTTGCTGATCTTCCTGGTTGTGCTTTAACTGAGGTATTTGCTGCTTTTTCTGGTTTTGCTATTTATTTGTTACAGCTGGATCATAACATTTCTGTAAATAAATAAGTATTTATACACACGTAGTTTTTCAGCAGAAGTAATTTGCAAATGCTACTGCTCCAGAGTCAGCGTGACATAAATGATCAACCACAATAGTACTGTTTTCAAGCAGAGCTGGAGCTCTTTCAATTCCATGTATAGCTTTGTTGATTTCTATAAACCAAAATTAGGTAAGGAAAGGAAGGAAGGAAGAGAGAGAGAGAGAGAGAGAGAGAGTTAGTTCTCGGAGGAGATACCTGGAAGTCCGGCGGAGACACTCAGATAAAGAACTCTTACCCCAGGCGTAACTCTACAACTCTGCTGTGTCTAGAGGAATAAGGAGCAGTGGAGTCTGCTTAGCATGGGAAAGAAGACAGGAGAAGAACTGCACGGCCAGGTCCTTCCTTTTGAGCTCAGACCTCCAAACGCAGCCTCTGGCTCCCCTTTGCTATGTTCATCACAAATTGAAAATATTCCTGACCTCTTATGCTCTAATCACTTCTGTAAAATACATCTTTTTAAAAAATCCCTTTTTAAAGTTCATTTTAGGGGCTGAGAATAAAATGTAGTCTGTGAACTACTTCTTGTCTTTCAAGGATGAAGACAGGAGTTAGATCCTCAGAGCCCATGTAAAGACAGCCATGCAGGAAGAGAGACGGCGCCCTGTGTCACCACATTGTCCGGAAGTCCTCACTCACCCTTCTAGCACTCTGGGACTATGTGAGACATCTATCTCATTTTCTCCCTGTCTTCTTATCCCTGAATCTGGACCAAAGTTTTCCAGTTGCTGTGAGCCCACAGCTACTGATGGTCCAGCCTGGATTCCAATAGCAGGTTGATAAACTAGAGCCTGGTATAGAACGAGCTCTGTCTCTCTCACCACACCCATGGGCTTGAGTCCTCTACAAAGTGAGCATGTGCCTCTCCTGGGTCCTCCAGCCTCTGTTTCTGCAAAATGATAGCAATAGCGTGTTGCTTCAAAGGCTGTGTGAGAGTAGGGGACAGAGTTGGCATTAACATGTTTGAAACATTGTAAATACAACAGATGTTAGATTTTGTCTTAAATATCCCTATCTTTGTCCTTTCTCTGGAAAAACATGCCTTATAGATAGGGAATGTTTTAATACATCTATGGCAAGGTCGTACCCCGCAGAAGCCGCTGTTTATGTATGTGTATGCATGTTGTGTGTGTATGCATGTTGTGTGTGTATGC
>JADRCH010000030.1:3987254-4008930 GCA_019843965.1 Rhynchomys soricoides
TGTGTGTATGCATGTTGTGTGTGTATGCATGTTGTGTGTGTATGCATGTGTGTGAAGGTCAGAGTACAACCTCTGGCACCATTCCTTAAGTGCTGCAATGTGGGATCTGTTTGTTTGTTTTGTGACAGGGTCTCTAACTAGCCAGGAACTTACCAAGTAGACTAGGCTGGCTGGCTAACAAGCCGCAAATATCCCCTGCCAGTTCTGAGATTACACTCTGTACCACTAAGTTCAGTTTGTATCTGCATGCTGAGAGTCAAATTTAGGCCCTCATGCTTGCGTGGCAAGCATTTTCCTAACAAAGCCATCCTCTCCAGATGCTGCTTTTGGTCCCCACACAAAACCTGCTTTGTGACAAGCCACTTTGGCACACACTGCCAGGCAGCAGTGGTGGATTAGAAACAGAGGTCTTAGAGGTGTTCAATTTGTTTCCAAGATGATCGACAAATACTCCTAAAATGTTTCCCTGATGAACTAGTACAGCTTCCTCATTACACACAGACAGAAATTGGAAGCCTGTAGCCCCGGTGCCAGTCACCTTACCCTGCCAGTTTGCTAGAGTAGCAACCCATCCTCTTGTTTTGTTGAATGGCTCTCCCACTCCTAGGTTCCAAGTCACATTCTAACATTGCAGAACTGTCTGAGAGTGGTTAACTATGTTGCCTCACACTGCTGAGGCACCAGTTACTCAAGATGCAGCTTTATAAGTGACCAGACAAGAGCAGTGATTGGCAGGGGATGCTGTGAGCTTCAGGGCACTTGCCAGAGGGGCAGAGGAAAGCAGGAGAGGTTGTCTTGGAAGATAAGATCATGCTTCGCCTGAAGGCACTTCCATTTCTGATCTTCCTCCACACACAGCTTGCCAAGGCCTTCCCAGTGCCTCCTGAACACCTGGAAGAGAAAAATATAAAAATTGCTGAGGTAAATGAGCTGTCAATCACAGGTGATTTGCTGATAGCTACAGAATTCAAAGGGTGGCTTTCCCTTCTTAGAAGGCCAGAAAGAGATTCTCTGGATGGCTTTGCTGAGGCTCAGTTTCACCTTCTGGGACTTGGAAGACTCCCAGTGGGCAAGGCCCGGCCCTGGAAAAGATAGACATGGAAACAGCTGTGTGCTTTAAAGCCTGAGGAACACTACTGTCAGGCCAGCTGCAGCTGGGGCCCTTTCAGAGAGAGTATTTGATTTGTAAAATGAACTGAGTTTCTTACCTAATGTTTTTCTCTTCCAGTAAATCTGTAA
Organism: Rhynchomys soricoides; assembly: GCA_019843965.1. Taxonomy (NCBI): domain Eukaryota; kingdom Metazoa; phylum Chordata; class Mammalia; order Rodentia; family Muridae; genus Rhynchomys; species Rhynchomys soricoides. The sequence continues at coordinate 3,988,494 of JADRCH010000030.1, forward strand.
CCCAGTTGTTCCATGCTCTATAGGTCAGTGCTAGACTGATAGAATGCTTGCTGCTACCCCAACACTAAAAACCTGGGGTGGGCTGTAGGGAGGTCCAGTTATGATCTGCCCACTGCTTCCTGGGTGGGAATCTTCTGCAGCAGAACTATCATATATAGAAGATAGAATGGAAATTGGGCGTTATAATTAATTAAAATTAACACACTGTATTATCAGATTTCACAAAACTGTTTATTAAACTTTGGAAGCATTATAAAGGCAAAGCTAATAGCATCTCTCTTGTTTTATAGTATAAAAAGGCCAGGTTTGTTTTGTTGTTTTTTTTTTTTTTTACGCAAGAGAATGTGGTCACCAATTTCTTGTTCATAATTTTCTTAGTATAGAAATTTCCACAAAACATAATTCTTGCTCTCTTTCTCATGGTCATATGTGACTGACACATGAGCCCCTAGGTTCACCCGAGGTGGGCTGGGTTGACTGACACACGAGCCCTTGGATTCACACTGAGGGTGGGCTGGGTTTACTCTACAGGTGCTGCTTTCTAGGAATCACAATAACTGTGAGGGAAAGCTTGGTTTTTCCATGTTGGAGACAAAGGACAGTGCTGGGATTTGCCCAAACCTGTCACATCCCAAAGTACAAGCTCTGCTTTCTGTCACCTCCAAAGAACTAGGTAGTCATACACAGTATGTACACATACACTCCATGTGGCAAGGTAAACAGACATATGATGCACAGTATGTACACATAGGCTACATGTGGCAAGGTAAAGGGACCTTACCTTTGATTGACATGTCAACACTTATGAATGAGAGTAGCTTCCAAGATCTTATCTTGGTGAATGAAGTACTGCTGTTACCCCAAACATCTTTTAAATGACCAGTTATCATTTGAGAGCCATTGCAGCAAGCCAGGACCTGAACTATCACTTTTCTCTTGGTTCTTGGTCCCTCCATTTCTCTGTGAGGGTGGTTAAACCCTCTCTCCATTTAGTGAAAGAATTTTTAAGCAGAATAGTCCTCAGTTTTACAACTAACACCTCAACAGATATAAAAACAATAATAATTAAAAGCCAATACTAATTAAAAATAAGTCATGCTGCTGACTGTGTAGTAGCAATTTGGACTCATTCCTCACTTGTTGTAAGACTTTTGTTTTTTATTCAAAAAATGTGTTAGATCTCTCTGAATGAAGAGCATGTTCTCTGGGCATTGTTCTTTCAACATCGATCTACAAATTATTTTAATTAAATGCATTTCTTTTCATGAGTGTGGGAGGGTATTGCATGGCACAGTGCATGTGTGGTGGTCAGAACACAACTTGTAAGAATCAGCTTCTACCTTGTGGGTGGTAAGGCTTGTCAGGTTTGACCCACTGAGTCATCACGCTGTCCCAATTTGTTATTGTCCCTTGTCTGTCAGGTCCTGGTTTACACTGTGGCAACTTAGAAAGAATTGCAAAATGTCCAGAGCAATTTCACAGCAAGTACTCTGGTGTGTTTGTTTTCATCAGAATTACCTACGAAAATTCTATCACTTACCAAGCAATCAATTCCGGTCATCGAAGAATGCCACGATGGTTGCCGAGAAGCTTAAGGAGATGCAGCGCTTCTTCGGCTTGGCCGAGACGGGGAAGCCTGATGCAGCTACAGTGGAGATGATGGAAAGGCCTCGCTGTGGAGTGCCCGACTCTGGTGATTTCTTGCTAACCCCAGGAAGCCCCAAGTGGACACACACTAACCTGACCTACAGGTGACATTCCTAGAGTCTGAGCATTCATCCACCCAGCTAGTGACTGACAGTCTGTGAGACCTCAGACTTTGTTACAGAACTTGGAAGCCACTAGAGATGAATGAACAAATACCCTCCCTTACCGAATGTGAATGAGTAGAGTTGGAAGTTAGCTTGAGGCTGAGAAGCAGAGAGTCCTGTGTTGTTTCAACCCTAAAGCTTACCATGTTGTTCCTCTTCAGCAATCTAAAAAGACTATGGCATCATGAGACTGTCTCTTCTAGTCAGTCACCTTTAAGTCCAAAAGAGGCTTAACTGTTGCTGAAGAGATTCTAGCCCTGTTTTGTATATCTTGGTAACCGCAGTAAAAGTGTTCAGTTTCTGCATAGTATAATGTTAAACCAGACAACTAACTGCTTCCAGTGTATTTAATTTCCTCAGCCACCTATGAGGGAGGTCTTACTGTATCATTCTCTAATGAACAGAGACACTGAGGCTTAAAGACAACTAGTTACTTGCCAGACTCTAGTCTATCTTCAGCCCTGAGACATGCACCCCTCCTGATGCTCTGTCCAAATGGTAGCACATTGCATAAGTGACTTACTCCAGAAGGGATTGACTGTTCGAAGGAGTTGCTAATAATAGAAAACCATTCTTGCTCCTTCTCCTTTTCAAAGGATTGTAAGTCATACCCAACAGCTGTCAAGGGCTGAAGTGAAAACAGCAATTGAGAGAGCTTTTCATGTCTGGAGTGTGGCATCGCCCCTGACCTTCACTGAGACCTTACATGGAGAAGCAGACATCAATATTGCTTTTGTCTCAAGAGGTAGGCTCAAAGCAATTTTGCTTTCTCTAGCAAACCGAAGACATTAGGCAAAGGCTTTACCACAAACCATCTCATTTCAGACCATGGTGACAATTCCCCATTTGATGGACCCAATGGGATCCTTGCCCATGCCTTTCAGCCAGGCAAGGGTATTGGAGGAGATGTTCATTTTGATGCAGAAGAAACATGGACTCAAGATTCCAACAGTAAGTGGGTCGTTGTTAGAGTCACACAAAATCTTCTAAATTCATCTTTCCCAAGATATGTATTTACAAACTCACATTACTGTAGAATTTAAACACACAAATCAATCATTTATATTTTTGCTACTTAAAGATAATCATCTTAAAGGTTTGTTGTTGTTAAAACAAGCTAATGCTGGCCTTATTTCTGGTAAACTAAAGAAACCTACCTTCTTAGTTGTTGAAGGGACTGGAAAGACCAGAGCTAAATCTCCTTAATGCATTCTCCCATGGCAGAAGGATGAAGGCAACCAAAATAAATGACCCTGAAACCCCTTGGCCTTCTCACAGCAGCATCAATCCAATCCATTCACCTCCCAATAATTTTTCACTCAAGATTAACTTTCTAACTTGTGATTTCTGAGAGAAGCATTTAAATTTTAGCAGGCAGAGAGCTGAACATTGAAAACCACAGACAAACCCTGCCTGGGTCCTGGTTGTTCAAACAAGACTGGGCTGAGGAAGACCACACTCACTTAGTTACACATACTCTGTGGCAACTTGCACTCACAATGGCCAAGCTGAGCAGTTGAGACAGAGGCAACTTAGCTCCCAAAGCATGAAGCTTTTTGACCCTGATCCTTTAGTCCCTCCACCCCTGAGTTTAATGTTTGACATGGTCTTTTCTTCATATCTTTCACAAAAGTTGAAGTACTAGGATTCATTTGAAAAGGTAGCCTGTTCAAAGAACAGCCATGTTCTTGCTTCTAGCAGCCTAACTTCTGTGGGCCTCCTTCTCAGCAATGTGTGTCTATGCAACACTCTTGCAGGAACCTCCTGACAAGAAGAGTGGGGCTGCCTCAAGAGAGGAGAGGAGGCGATGGCAGTATATTTAGATCCTGTCCTCAGTCAGCCTTGTGTCTGAGCTCCTGCACTGAGGGTCAGGCTCTTGCCTGTCTCTTCCATGGAGACTCTGCCAGTGAGCCTGAGGGCTAGTCAGGATGTGTGAGAACAAGAGAAACAGGATTCTTCCAACCTGAGATCCGAGCTCCACCACCATTTCACTAACCAGCCACATTCATAAAATGAGGGTGTTAGAATAAAGACAGATTTTATTAGTCTCTGAGATTTGGTAAGAAACTTGTGTCTCCTACTTTGATGTCTCCTAAATGCTGTCCTTTAGGTGCATATATGAATATATGAATGTTTACTTCCTGGGCAGTTTGGCCTCAAGGTCACATTCTTTGAGATCATAGAGATCATTTTTTACCACCTCTGGAGCCAGATAGATCATTCACCATCTGTTTTTTGCATTTCAGATTACAACCTGTTTCTCGTGGCTGCTCATGAATTTGGGCATTCCTTGGGACTCTCTCACTCCACTGATCCTGGTGCCTTGATGTACCCAAACTATGCTTACAGGGAACCCAGCACCTATTCTCTACCTCAAGATGATATCAATGGCATTCAGACAATCTATGGTAAGGTCATGTGGACAACATGGTAGAACATAATAGGACTTGAGAACTGACTTCATCAAGTCCAGCATGCAAGCATCTCTCCTGTGGAGTCTCTGGATTTTATCCACGAAGGAAGCTCAAATTAATCTTTAAAGTTGCCAGTAATAACTATAGTGCTAGCAAAAGAGGGGCTGAGCCTCTAATGTGATTTTGCTACATCTTTAGTTATATCTGCCCTAAAGTAAAGGTTAGAGGCCTATGGGCACACATCTGTAATATTAGCATTCAAGAGTCTGAAGCAGGAGAACCAGGACTCTGAGCAAAGCTTGGAGTACATGGTGAGACTTGGTCTCAAGAAAAGAAGAGGGAAAGGAAGGAGAGATGGGGAGAAGGAAAGGAGAAAAGAAGGAAGGAAAGAGGGAAGGAAGGAGAGAGAAAGAGGAACATTAAGAAAGAAAGGAAGGAAGAAAAAGAAAGAAAGAAAGATAGAAAGAAAGGAAGGAAGGAAGGAAGGAAACAGGAGAGGGAGGGAGGAAGGGAGGAAGGGAGGGAGGAAGGAGTGGAGAAGAGTGGGAAGACTTGGGAAAGACTCCTCCATTTTTATGCTTTCCAGTGTTGTGTATTTTGAAAGGACACAATTGTCCCGTTTCATAGAGCAACTCTCCTCCCAGCATCACCTGTGAAAGAATTCTTCACATAAGCAGGCATGTGTAGCTTGTCAAGAATGTTCGCCGAAGTATAATGTGTGGTAAAGGAAGGTGGAGGAGCACAAGGAGATCCAACTCCTCTCTCTTGTCCTCCTGCTGCAGACAGGAGCAGGATGGGGAGGAGCTTTCTCCTCTTGGGGTGGAGTTGCCCTAGAAATCAAGAGTATGGGGTATGATGTCAGGGAATGTTCTCATCGCAGTGGAATCTAAGTGAACCTCATTCAAATCCCCAACTCCCGAAACATGCCTGCAGACACTTCCTTTGCTGGGCCACATTTCCAGTTTTCTTGAGGCTCCAGAATTTCTAAAGAACAAGTGCAATCCTAGTTCCACCATAAGAAAATGCATAAAGATGAAAAGTATTGTGCATTTATTTAATATTTTGAGATATTTTCTCTCTGTGTGTCCAGACTAGTCTCATGTTGAGACTCCTGTCTCAATATCCACAATGCTGGGATTTCAAAGCTTGTGGTGCCATGTCCAGCTAAAATGTCAATTTTTATAAAAATTGAGTTAGATTTATGCTACAGGGTAAAAGACCAATATGAGATCTATCATTGCATTTGGATGTTGGTGAGGAACAAGGAAGTAGATTCTCAATGATAAAAACACAGAAAGAGGAAACAGGATAGAGAAGGGTGGCTTAGACCTTAAAGGAAGCATCAGATTCAAATAACTTTCCGGCTAAAGTAGAAACCATCATTACTCTCGTGAACTGGCCTAGCCTTGAAAAGGATCATGTGTGCAGAGTCTCTTGTGTCTTGTGGAATAAGCTAGTGACTTTTTCTTCATGAAAAGACATTCTGCCTTCCTACATATTTGAAGCACATCAAAAGCGTAATGGCACTTCTACTTATTAAATTATTTCATTTCTCAGGACCTTCAGACAACCCCGTCCAACCTACTGGGCCCAGCACACCCACAGCCTGTGATCCCCACCTGAGATTTGATGCTGTCACCACACTCCGTGGGGAGATTTACTTCTTTAAAGACAAGTATAAAATTGAGCTGTCCTTCCTTTGTACATGTCTATTTGTCAGACCTTAAAACTGGCTTCTAATGAAACACATCACTCAGCTTTCCTTTTGACCCAATACACAGGCATCTCCTTGGAATTCTTGGTGTTTTCTGGATGTCATGGGATGTCCAGAGGGTGGGGTAACTACAGTCAAACATCCACAGGAACCTCTGTTGTGGTTAGAGTCTTTTAGCACTGGTCCTATCAATCGCTGAAAGATCTCAACCATGTTAGGTTTGTCAGTGTAAGAAGAGGGTGTGATGCCATCTGGGATCTAAAACCTGTCAAGGGCTCACCAGATGGACACCACTGCCACAAATTAGGGTCCTACACGAATCATGCATGTTACACATTTATTTACTGCAGAAACCATGCAAGGGTCATTTCTAACCAAGAAGCACAGAAAGTAACAGCTCTCTGTCTCTTCCTGTCTCACCCATGTCCTTCTCCATCTCCCCACTCCCCTCTATCTGTCTGTCTCTGTATGTGTGTCCTTATGTTCCGTTAGGTACTTCTGGAGACGGCATCCTCAGCTGAGAACAGTTGACCTGAATTTCATATCTCTGTTCTGGCCCTTCCTCCCCAATGACCTTCAGGCTGCTTATGAAGATTTTGATCGAGACATAGTTTTCCTATTTAAAGGTAACCTCCTACTGTCTCCTCCTCCTTCTGTTCTTCCCAAAGGGTGGAGCAGGACTTCTCTTTGCCCCACAACACTTTCAGAAGGGACTAGCCAGGAAGAGCAGGCTGCTAGCCAGGCTTGGGCCCCACCATGGTCACTGACAACTGAATGAATTGGCACAGGCTGGCCTCTCATTTAGGTCTTAATATTGTCCTCAACAAATGCAACTGCATAAGACAATCTTCAGTATCTCTCGTCCCTCATCCTAGATATGATCGTCTAGGTACCTCAAGGCTGTGATTTAGTTTTTGTACAGAAGTCACATCAGGCAAGAGCTCTAGTTTGGGGACAATGACTATCAGGCTGAAATGTTTGATGTTTTTTGTGTTCAGGAGGAAATATTGGGGCCACCATTGCACTCAGAGCTCCACTGCCTTTCTCAGATTCTCTCCTCCATTTTCATGACTGTGGGATGACAAAGTGCTGTACATTACATTGTAGAAAGGGAGAGCTTTGTTAAGGATTTTCTCTGAATTGTTGGCAGGCAGACAATACTGGGCTCTAAGTGGCTATGACCTGCAGCGAGGTTACCCCAGAGATATATCCAACTATGGCTTCCCAAGGAGTGTCCAAGCCATTGATGCAGCTGTTTCCTATAGCGGGAAGACATACTTCTTCGTAAACAACCAATGCTGGAGGTGATATGAATGAGTTTTTCCATTAAAAGTGATGTGTTTCTCTGCTCTATGTACACAACATCAACATAGACATCTGAAGACTTAAATCTATACGATCTTTGGACAGCTCAGTGAGGATGTAGCCTTTATCACAGGGTGATGTTGCCACCGGTTTTAAATTTTTCGTTTTTGTCACATAAGACACCTACACAAACGTGCTGAGAATTTTATATCATGAGCTGTTTCACACCCTCATAAGGCTCTCATAGATATAGAAGTAAGTTGATTCTTACTATGAGTTGAGTTCTGATATTCCCAAATGAATGTTTTCCACATCGTTTACAGAATTTGGTGCACAAGAGGAACTTATTAAAATATGAAAGCCACAGAGGAATGATCTACAGGGAGGAAGGGGACAGGTGGGCAGGACTAAAAGGGAGGACGCTGCAGACATGAACATAAACAAACAATGGATCTATGTGGGAAAGTGACGCAAGAAAGCCAGTTACTTTACATGCTAAGAAAAATACTAATAAATGCATTTGGGGCTGGAGAAATGTCTCAGTGGTTAAGAGCACTGACTGCTCTTCCAGAGGTCCTGAGTTCAATTCCCACAACCACATGGTGGCTCACAACCATCTGTAATGGGATCTGATGCCCTCTTCTGGTGTGTCTGAAGATAGCGACAGTGTGCTCATATACATAAAATAAATAAATAAATCCTTTAAAAATAAATGCATTTATTTTTATTATACACACATGTACACACATACACAGAGTTATGCTTATCTTACCAGTTAAGTAAACTATTTAGAACATATAGGCTCTAGTTTTGGGAAATAACCCCTTCATCAGCAATCAGAATGCTGTTTTAGAATCAATGGCATTTCTCTGTTTTCTAAACAAAATACTCCTAGGTAGGAAATTAAGCGTTCCTAATCTCAGTCAATGAGGCACTGTGAAGGCTTAGGGTGAACATGTGTAAGAGAGTACTTTATGACTTATACAAATTAAAAGAAAGCTGTCATAGTGTATATTGTTTTTAAATCATGTGATATTTTGTTCTCGTTAGATATGACAATCAAAGAGGATCCATGGACCCAAGTTATCCCAAAAGCATAGCGAGCGAGTTCCCAGGAGTAAACTGTAGAGTTGATGCAGTTTTCCTGCAGGATTGTAAGTGGGGGAAAAAGTTAACAAAAATGTTTAAAATTTTAAAATAGCACATTTGCTTTTCTATATCTCATTTGGTTTATTTGGAGAGAACTCAGTGAGAGCTGGGATCCATAAGCTAACTTGGATATGTGTCTCTTTCTTACAGCCTTCTTCCTCTTCTTCAGTGGACCACAGTATTTTGCATTTAATCTTGTCAGTCGCAGAGTCACTAGAGTTGCACAAAGCAATTTATGGCTTAACTGCTCATAGAGTTGAGCAAAGTCAAAAGTCCTCCCATCCACCCTATGAATACGAAAGGGAAGCTCCATCTGTATATTCATCCCGTGTGTCTTGCTCAGTGTCCTGCTCAGTCCTAACTAGTGCTGCAGCCTTCCTTGAAGAACTGGTGTTTGTAACCTTCCATCCTTGGCCGCAGCTGACTCCTTCTGCACATCCCATCCCTGGTAATGAATGCATCACAAAGAGAGCAGGCTGTTCATCATCTTAATCTTCACTATTTCATTATGTGCTCCTCTGCCTTTTAAACTTCCTGTTTTATTACTTGCTTATCTAGCTTCAAATGTTCCTAAAGCTCTTCAAACAGGGAATCTAGCACTGGGCTTTCATTATGCATGAGGATTATAAACACACAGAGATTATCTCCTCATCTGTACAAAAAAGTGTGCTGTCATTTCCTCCCTTGGAAAAAATATGATAAATATGTATTGTGAGTTGAGTCATGCCCTTCCACATGCCAGGAAAAACTACGTTGAAATCTTAACCCCAGCTGTTTATATGGAATCAGAGTCTTTGACGATATAATGAATTATGTGTAAATGACAAGATAGCTTTAAACAGGATTAGGATAAGTCCTAGCCTAAGCCCATACATATGTTCTTATAAAAAGGAGCAAGGGATGCGGATATCACTCAGAGATAAAGCATTTGACTAACATATTTTATTCTGAGGAGATCTGTGGAGAATCCACAGAGGTAGAGGCACACGGTAGAAGAGACCAAACAAAGAGAACCAGAGACTGGAGTGATGCATCTCTAAGGCTATTTGCCAATAATTTACCAGCCACAGGCAGGAAGGACAGGGTTAAAAATGGACCATTCCTTCTACAAGCAGATTCCATAACTGAGACACTTGCTGATGTGGGATTTCTGGCTTTTGTGAAAAAATAAAGCTGTTATTCTACTCTACTGAATATGTATTCTTTGCTAGAGAAGCAATCGAAAGCCGACATCATACAGCCCTTAAGACCACTGGCTGGTGTTGCTGCTAAGAAGAGTGCTTACCTAGCAGGTGGGAGGTCCTGGGTTCAATTCCCAGTAGCGGGATTTAAAAATCAAAAACAAAGCACAACAGTAACAACAACAAACGCCACCATCAACTTCATTCAGGATGCATTGATACCTCACCCCAGGCACTTATGGAGTAGAGGGCTGCCATGTCTGGCCTCAGTGGGAAAGAATGAGCCTAATCCTGTTGAGACTTGAGGCCCCAGGATAGAAGGGAGATACCTGGGTGGGGGCACCCTGTCAGAGTGGAGGGGAAGCAAGACAAGGAGGGGGCAACATTTGAGATGTAAATAAATAAAATAAATAATAATTAAAAATGAAAGAAAAGAAACCAACACAAAGCCAAATCAAAGGCCTGCTGGGGACCATGAGGCACTTCTCAGCACAGTAGCAGGAGAGGCCACCTCCTAGATGCCCTCCCTGATCTCTCCTTTGAGATGTCAAACCAGTTAGTGCAGCTACCTACCCAGCTGTCAGTCACAATCAATTTCAAATGCCGTATTTCTAAAACTTCCTGGTAGGACAGTTTTTAAAGATATAAAAGCAAGATATTTCTGTGAGTTGCTCATGTAAGTTTACTGACCCAAACGTCATCTTTACATTTTGAGATGAGAGCTTAGTTCCTGCTATTTTGTTAGCCATACTTGAAAGTCACATTTTCTAGCCGTCACATTTATGTGAGCACAGAGATACAAGAAGCTAAGATTTGATTTCAAAGGACAAGATTTCTCTGCACTTATTTTTAGTTTCTTTGAAAGTAGACCCTAAGTAAAGACCCTAATGCAATTATTATGAGAGGGCAGTATGGTTCCAGGTGCACTCTACGCAGGGAGAAGGAAGGGGAGGAAGGGCTAGTATAGCTCAGTGTGTGTCCCCAAGGCTTCTGCTATGAAGATCTGGCCTGTGCCTACCCCTAGAATCCCACAGGACACTTTATACTGGAGGTGGGAAAATTCTTCGCCATTTCTCAGGCCCTAACAAGAGAGAATTATTTCTGGGGTGTTTAATTCCTAAACTTCTAAGCTGTAACTCCGTGCCATCCCAGTGCAGAAACAATCCTAGATTCTCACAAGAAGGCAAGTTGCACAAATCAGAGCTGGGCTGAGGGAAGTGGCTCGGGGCATCAAAGATGTCTTCTACCAGATTTGCATCTAGGACGTGGCACTGTAGGAACTTGGAGGTCTGCTCTGAAGAAACTTAGCAGTCTGGAAAAAGCAGGTCTACACATGCTGACCCTGCAGAAGCTTCAGTGTGGCTACCCCAATATTCTCTGCTTCTTTTGCAATTCAGTTTCAGTGTTATCATTGTGCACAACCAAGACTTTACAGCATCCCTACAGACAGGTGTGGCACGTACCTAATTTTCACCCAAAATTTGTAAGCTAACTATTGGGTGGGGTTCCTCAAAGGATATTAAGAATTATATTTCTCTGCAGGGCAGTGGTGGTGCACGCCTTTAATCCCAGAACTCAGGAGGCAGAGGCAGGTGGATTTCTGAGTTCGTGGCCAGCCTGGTCTATAGAGTGAGTTCCAGGACAGCCAGGGCTGCACAGAGAAACCCTGTCTCGAAAAACCAAAAAAAAAAAAAAAAATTGTATTTCTCTTCCTTCCTTGTTTTGTGCTGCCTGCAATGCAGGTGCAACGGCCATCTCTTGAGAAACCACGTAGCTCCTGATGATGTGAGGTGATTCATTCTAGAAGCCACAGACCAAACCTGGGCTGCTCTTACATGATGGAAACATCAGTTTTAGTTTTATTAACTATCTGCTATTGTGCTTTTTCCTGTCATGTTCAATTAAATCTTATATGGCCCATGGAAGCCTGGGACACACCCTGCCTCCTGTAAGGAAGGTCTCCAACTGCCCGGATCCATCCTTGGGTAGTAACAGCTTCCAGATACCTTTCTTTCCCAGAAGTTCCAAGAAGATCACCCAACATAGAGTTACCAGACATTTAAAAGTTGGCAATGTGATAAACAGAGACCCAACAAGAAAGTCTGAGAAACCAGAGATAATTCTGGTAGGGAAAAAATAGTCAATATAAGAATGTTTAACCTACGGGGACAGAAGAGAGGTAGGGAGGACGGGAAGTGACGAGGGAGGGAAGCTGGCCAGGGTATAAAAAGCAAACATAATTTTAAAAAAGAATGTTTAACATCATCACCCTAAAAAAGACATTACAAAAAAACATTCAAATACAATACTATAATAAGTATAATAACAGACAACTACTCAGATTTAACAAGTCAGTACTCCTAACAATACAGAAGCTGGGAGGTTGCTCAGTGAGCTTCCTGGGCAAGGATGGGCTTTGAGTTAGGAACTCCAGAACTCACACAGAAGTCAGGCCACAGAAGCACAGTACTTAGCTTAAACTAATATCCAACTCCATCGCCTCTTCCCATCACATTACCAAGATATGCTAGTGTTTCCTGACAAAGAAAATTATCTCAAAATTCATGACAACTTGCATGTTGAAAACTACCAGTTTTGAGAAGACTAACTTGGGAGCCTTGCTATTGTGAGCGCTCGACAGTGAGCAATATGCTAGACAAACCATCACCAACTCTGGTTGTAAAATTCAAGTTTATCTAAGGAGAAGAAGTCATGAGACACTTCATGGCAAGTGTGCTCTTCTGTTATTAATTAAGTGATTACCTCATGCCACGTCTCACTGTCAGCTTTGTAAATGCCATGTAAACAGGAACAAGCTTTAACTGAAGACACAGGAATGAAGTACCTTCTGCATCTGATTGTTAATTTTATAACACTTTCCTCTGCGTTTCCTCCAGACAGAAAGGACAAAAATGAAGAGAACAATCTACTGGCCCAGGTAGGATCTCAATGCATGCTAAAAGCAACAAGCAATAACATGTGCCTTTTATAGCTTCTCTCGGGACCTTCCAAGATAGTACATTCCTGCAGAGTCCCAGAGTTTCTCAGAAGAATGAGATCCTTTCCATGTGTCTAACTCTAAGGTTAAATCTCATAAGTTTGCAAAATAGACAATCATCTCTGATGTCTTCTGGAATTTCAAGAGCATATCAAGATGAAAGGAACAGTAAGAATGTGACCTTGTCTGCACCTAACAAGCCAAGTGGCTACCCTTAGTTGTTGTATGGATGTGTGGTTTGACTAATTCTAGTCACTCATAAAGCAACTGATCCCTGGCATCACAGAACAGATGGGGGACTCCTTCCTCTGCCCGCGGCATCTCTCCTTTCTCACTCCCTTGCAATTTATTTCCTTATCTTTCCTGCTGCCAAAGGAGACTTCAGGCCACTTTGCTTCATTTGAGGATAATATTTGCTCTCCTGTAGCCTGTGTCCTTTTTGTCTTTCCTGTCAGGCGTATCTCAACCAGTTCTACTCTCCTGAAGTAGAAGGGAGTCATCTTGTCCAAAGCAAGAACGGGAATCTCTTAGACGGAAAACTTCGGGAAATGCAGGCCTTTTTTGGATTGACGGTGACTGGAAAACTGGATTCAGACACTCTTAAGATCATGAAGGTGCCTAGGTGTGGGGTGCCGGACGTAGGTCATTATGGCTACACACTCCCTGGGTGGAGAAAATACAACCTTACATACAGGTAATGCTTCTACCAACATGAACTAACCCAAATAATCTCCAAGAAGCAACCACAATGAGGGCTTATCTAACTGACACATCCAAAGCACATGCTATTGTGGGTTCTATGTACCCCATCCCCACATTAGACTTACGTTGTGGGCAACATTACAACTGCCATCTCAACCACAGAGAAACTAAATTGGAAGGTTATTGCCTGTAGCTAGTGCTGCAGAGGCCACTGGCTCCAGCAGATACGTTCCAATCTCTAGGGTCTCCTCCCCAATGTGAGCTCAGAACAGGAAGCACTGCCCTGGAGGCATGATGAGATGTGCAGAGAGATGGGAAGGATGTGAGTGTGGGTGGGGAGGAGGAACATGTGCATGCATGCATGCATCCAAGCATGCGTGCACGTGTAGGGAGGTGCTTGCGGTGGTGTGTGTGTGTGTGTGTGTGTGTGTGTGTGTGTTTTAGAGCTATCAAATCTCATTTCTTAGGTGGATCCCAGTATAACAACGGATACTCAGCTACGTAAGAATAAGGAGCTACAAGAGATTTAATGAAAAAAGTAAAAAGAAAATTAGCTAAGGGGTTAAAGAAATAACTTAATCAGTTAAGAACTTTTACACTCTTGCTGAGGACCCTAGTTTGATTCCCAGTACTCACGTGACAGCTCGCAACCATATGGCCCTCCAGTGCAAAAGAATCGCACACCCTCTTCTGACTTCTGCAGGTCCCTACACACATGGAGTACACATACAAACACCCAGGGACACACACATAAGTGAGAACTAGCCAGGCATAAGCCTGAGGGTGAGCCAACAAGCAGTGTTCTTCCAATGTGCTTCAGGTTCCTGTCCAAGCCCCTCACTAATGAACTGTGACCTGGAAGTGGAAACAAACCCTTTCCTCTTGTAAGTTGCATTCAGCCAAAGTGTGTTACTGCAGCACGAGAAAGGAAAGCCCAAGTTGGGTTATGTAAAACAGTCTCATTTAAATAAAGCTGGAGAACAGCACGATGCTATAAGGCACTACAGCCCATGACTAGTGACTACCATATCCACAGATCCTGTAATGTTGCCTATTTTTCAGAATAATGAATTACACTCCTGATATGACACGAGCTGATGTGGATGAGGCTATTCAGAAAGCTCTACAAGTTTGGAGCAAGGTCACTCCACTGATATTCACCAGGATATCCAAGGGGGTTGCAGATATAATGATAGCATTCAGGACAGGAGGTAAGGCTTGCAGTGGAGAGATGAGGGGAGTAACTTCTTCTAAGATCACAGGGAGCTGACCTTTCTCCCCATCAACTGTCTCTCAGTCCACGGCTGGTGTCCTCGTCACTTTGATGGTCCTCTGGGAGTCCTCGGCCACGCCTTTCCTCCTGGTCTGGGCCTAGGTGGTGACACCCACTTTGACGAAGATGAAACATGGACAGCCAGGGATGGGGAAGGTGAGGCTAATTTTTATTGTGTGAAAATTGCATTAATCTAAAAAAAAAATCATCTGGAAAGAATCACTGTACAGTTATCTGCCTTTCATATCCAAATTCCCTAATTTCTCACATCATGTTCTGTATTCTCAGATCACACAAGTAGGGTGACTAACAACCATTGACAATGGTTGTGCTCGGGTAGTCTTCATACAGAGCTCTCACATGTTAATAGTCCTGGTCTGAGAACGGTGTTTGCCATTTGCCCACGTACTCATTAACATAGCGCTGTGAATTTCCACAGTGCCTGCTGGTCCACTGTGTACACCAAGCTATGCAAGGCGTGTTATATGAACCCCAGAGGTGTGCTCAAAAGTTCCAACCTTGCAGTTTCTGTGAACCTGTGTGGTGCTTTAACCCCCACACTCAGCACGAGGCTGCACATTGAGTCAATGGCTGTAGTCATCTGTAACATGAAGACTGAAAGAAGACATACGAAGGCTGGTGGTTTTAAATGGGGTTAAGGAATACTTTGTGGGTTTATGGCCCATAAAGATCAATTTGATAGCATAGACTTTCTCTACTGGCCGCTTGCAAAGGGATTAGACCCCAGTTCTTGTACTCAGTCTAATCTTTTAAGGCAACTAAGTTGATGTTATTTCTTTGATGGGCCTGAATCGCACTGAACATGTTTTGTTTGGGTTTATATATGGATGGGTATTTTGCTTGCATGTATGCCTGTGTGCCACATGTATGCTTGATGACTTTAGAGGCCAGAAGAAGACATCAGATCCCCTGGAATAAGAGTTTGCAAGTCCTGGGAACTTAACTCATATCCTTTGGAACAGCAGCTGGTACCCTTAAATGCTAGCCAATCTCTCCAGCTTCTGTGTATTGTTACCTTTTAAACAAAACACCCAAACGTTACTATAGTAATGCTCTGTTTATCAAGCAAAGGAGAAGACTCAGTGACCTTCACCTCTCACTATCCTTTGTCCCTGTCACTAACTCAACAATTTGGAGTGGAGGTCTGGCCTCCATGATCCTAGGGCAGTATAGGTCATGGCCTTCCTGATGCCAGGAAAGTATATAGGTCATGGCCTCTAAGATCTCAGAGCAGTATAGGTCATGACCTTCCTGGTGGCAGGGAAGTATAGATCTTGGCCTTCCTGATGGACAGCACACAGGGCTGCAGCTCATTCCTGACTCCTTGAGTCCAAATACTCTGCTTGGGTCAGTTTTAGCTTCTGCAGACACACCCTGATTGCTCTATCCACCGGATCACAGGAAGCTCTTTTTTTCCCAAGTGCTACTGAGAAGAGGTCCGTGCTGGTGGAGCCTCATACAGCAGTGGGAATCTGGGATGAGCCAGTGCCACATGAGTTAGCATTATAGACGGGGGTCAAGGGGGAACATTGCACTCAGAAAACTGAGAGGTGGGGTGACCCCTTCTATGTGTATCTTCCACCACTATTTCCTGGGTTTCCGTCTTGGTCCAAAGCCAGCATGTATGTGCTCAATCAATTGTAAGAAGTAGCCTAAGCACTTACCACACTCAGGATTGGCAACTTTAGTCAACAGGCTTCACTTTCGTATCCAGAAGCAGAAATGGAAGATTTCACTATCCTTAGCCAATTAGTGTTAATTGCTGCTCTGTGCATTGCTTCAAGCCCTCTACTGAAGAGTGTGTGAGAGATGAATTCTTAAAGAGGCCAGAATTGGAATCCAAGTTTATCAAGGCTGCTTTCCAAGGAATAAGATCAATATAACCTTGGACTAAGCTCTGCACAGGCCAGCAGTTCAAAGAGTTGCCATCTGTCCCTGTAGCTCTCTGTCTATTGTACCATATCGCTTTGGAGTGGAAAAGTGCTGTAGAGAGCAGGAAATGGATGAGCAGGGGAAATGAATCCACTGGGCCAGAGATAAAGCTCAATTGAAAGAGTTTTTCGTGGTGTGCATAAGGCTCTGAGTTCAATCCCCAGGACTGAATAAACTGGGTGTGGTAGTGCACCCTTGTAATGCCACCACCTGGGGGACGAGGTTGAAGGATAGGGAGGAGAAGATCATCCTCAGCTATAGAGTGGATTTGAGGCCAACCAGAGATACATGTGACCCCCTCTCAAAAGAAAAAAATAAGAGGAAAGGCAGTCTAAAGACAGGTATAGGAAGAACTTAGAATGGATAAGAAACGAAAGCCTTTTGAAGTGGCTAGCTCAGGGTACATGAAAGAAAGCACAAGGCTGGGAAGAAAGACCAGAGGGCTGTGCAAAGATATCTGTGGCTTACAAAAAGGAAAGAGCTAGATTGTTTAGGGCTAGGGGAAGAAGCTAAGGCTTTACTGTCCAGTTGGTGGAGGACCACGGAACATAAGGATGATCATACACAGTCAAGCATCCTCCCAAACAGGTGGCTCCATGTCTTAAAATAATATGCCCATTTCTTTTCTTTGTCTATTGTTTTCTTTCTAAGACAAGGCCTCACCATGTAAACTTGGCTGACCTAGAACAAATGTAGACCAGGCTGGCCTTGAATTCAAAGAGCTTTGCCTGCCTCTGCCTCCTGGAACCAGGAAATAAAAGTGTGTACTACCATGCCAGCTAAATTGCCAGCTAAATAACACATTTCTGAGTAAGTAGTCTCAAGCCATCTGCTTTCTGGGTTACATTTCTTCATCAACTCACAGTTATGTTTTCTGCCTTCATCAAGGGTTCAACTTGTTTCTTGTGGCTGCTCATGAATTTGGTCACTCTCTGGGGCTCTCCCACTCCAACGATCAAACAGCCTTGATGTTCCCCAATTATGTCTCCCTGGATCCTAGCAAACATCCACTTTCTCAGGATGATATTGATGGGATCCAGTCCATCTATGGTGAGTAGCATGGTGGAGCTGCATGAATGGTAACTAAACAGAAAGCTTTGCAGAGAGGAAATTGAGAGGGTTGCTTCCTGAAATAGTGCTGTGAAGCAAACATGAACTTAGGTAAGACCCTGGTGAGGACATAGTTCCCGTACCTTCTGAATAATCTTTCTTTTCTCACTGAAGGAAGTCCACCTAAGGTATCCACCAAGCCAAATGGGAACCCTGAACCCCATGCCTGCAACCCCAACTTGATTTTCGATGCAATCACTACCTTCCGCAGGGAAGTCGTGTTCTTTAAAGGCAGGTAAACGGATTCCCTTGACACTCCAACTTCTTATAAAGATTTTTCTTTTCAAAGGAACTTGGGGTAAACAAGGGGTCCTGGTCTCTGTGAGAACATGTGCTGTTCACAATTTGTAAGGCGTATGCTGTTGAATGATTTACTAGATGCACACATTTCATACTTGTTTGGTAAATTAGTTTTAATATTTAAAGCAAATTTAGCTAGGTGGTGGTGGCACACGCCTTTATTCCCCAAACTGGGGATGCAGAGACAGGCAGATCTCTGAGTTTGAGGCCAACCTGGTCTACAGAGTGAGTTCCAAGGCAGCCAGGGCTACACAGAGAAACCCTGTCTCAAAAAACAGACCAGAACAAAACAAAAAACTTAAAGTAGATTTAAATTACCAGAGAGAGTATGATATAAAGTCTATTTTCTTTTTTTTTTTTTCAGTGATATTAGTACTCTTTTGGGGGGGTATTTTATTTTTCCAACTTTATTTACATTTCAAATGTTTCCCCCTTTCCAGATCTCCCCTTTGGAACCTCCCCATTTCCTCTCCCTTCCCCCTCCCCCTGCCACTAAGGAGGTATTCTCCCACCCACTCACCCACCCTCGTCTTCCCTCCTTGGCATTCTCCTCTACTGGGGGATCTAACATTCTCAGGCCCAAGGGCCTCTCCTCCCCCTGATGGCTAACAAGACCCTCCTCTGCTGCATATGTGGCCAGCATCATGGGTCCCTCCATGTGTATTCTTTGGTTGGTAGATCAGTCTCCAGGAATATCGGGGGATCAGGCCAGTTGCCACTGTTGCTGCCTCCCTGGGGATGCAAACTCCCTCAGCTCCTTCTGTCCTTTCTCCAAATAAAGTTTATTTTCAATGACTTCTTGGTCAAATGAACACTAATCCCAAGAGTGCATTAAAGTCAATTTATAGCAGATTTCAGGATTCTATTGTTAAACTTTGGGAAATTTTGCACATCAGTTCACATCTGGTTGAAACTATTCATGTTGGGAGTATTTATTCCCTGGAAATCTGCATATACTAAAATTCAGGTCTTCTACCTACCTAGAAAGCTAGCTGCTGAGCATGTATCATCAAGAGATTCTTCCTCAAGAAACAAAGTAGAGAACAATCAAAGAAAACACCAAAGGGCAACCTGCAGCCTCCACACATAGGTACACACATGCATTCACATGTGTGCCCCCACATATGTGAACATGTATGCACACATGCATGCATATCACACATCATAAACCTAAGGCTGAAACATGTTGATGGCACAGACACCAGGACACCATCTATGAAGTGTTTTGTGTTTAATGCAGGCACTTATGGAGAATCTACTCTGATATTGCTGGTGCTGAGTTTGAGTTTATTGATTCCTTCTGGCCATCTCTGCCAGCTGACCTTCAGGCTGCCTATGAAAGCCCCAGAGATGAGGTCCTTGTTTTTAAAGGTAAATTTGCTGGTCACATTTCCTCTTCCTCCTCTTTTCTAAAAGAACGATAGGTATGAAGGATTTTTGTGATAAAAACCATAAAAGCTGAGAGCTGGTCAGCAGTTAAGAACACTGGCTGCTCTTCTAGAGGACCTGGGTTCAATTCCCAGCACCCACATGGAGGCTGATGATAGTGCTAGGAAATGCAATGCTCTCTTCAGGCCTCCATGGGCATCAGTCACATGTGTGGTATACATACACACATGCAGACAAAACACCCATTCACAAAAATAAATAGTTTCTTAAAACTATAGAAGTCCATTCTTTTTTTTCTAAAACAACCTATCTCATTCTTATGTTCCCTGTTATATTTAGCAAGTAAAAAGAAACAGAACAAGAGAAAAGGCACAGTACCTGCCGGAGTTACTGGGCTGGGAGCCGAGAGGAACTGAGATCCCATTATTTCCAAACTTCTGGAGTCATCTTTTTCTCCCTGTAAGACACAGAGCAGAAGGTATCTAAAGATACCCCTTTCTCTCTCTAGATGAGAATTTCTGGGTGATCAGGGGGTACTCCGTCTTGCCCAATTACCCCAAATCCATCCACACACTCGGGTTTCCAAGACGTGTGAAGAAAATTGATGCAGCTGTCTGTGATCATGATACAAGGAAAACCTTCTTTTTTGTTGGCATCTGGTGCTGGAGGTAACTCTGTTGTTTTATTAGAGAGGGAGGAAGAGAGGGAGGCATCCATGGCAACATTACCCCACTGTAGACAAAAGCAAAACAAATCTACAGGCTCCCAGCAGATTGTGTTGAAGGCAATCTCCAGTGTATGACACTTATCAAACTAAGATGTCTGAATAAGTCCAATAAGCTCTGTCCAACTTAAATAAAAACAATAAAAAATACTAAAGATATCGATACCAACGAAATTGTCAATGGCAGAAGCATAGTCAGTCAGAATCTAGAAGAGATACACTGTGATTTAACAGTTCTTCAGGAAGAACTACTCTGACAGATGCTGGGGCCTTTTTCCTTGATTATTTTGTTGGTCCTTGTCCAGAAGCTACATCTTTGCCCACTGGTGATTTTTCTTATTGTTTTAGGAGAGTCTACATAGAGGCTGGGGAGGTGGCTCAGTCAGTAAACCATGTACCTTACAATTGTGAGAA
>JADRCH010000030.1:4009875-4038243 GCA_019843965.1 Rhynchomys soricoides
CAGCAGTGCGTGCTGGTGACCCAGATGGTTCACTAGGTAAAGATGTCAGCAGTGCGTGCTGGTAACCAAATTTAATCACTGGTTCTCGGGTAAAGCCAGATGGAGAAAGACCAAATCCACCACACACACACACACACCATGACATGCATGTGTACACACAGACACACACATAGACACACATATACACACACACTAATAATGATAATTTTCTAAAACATTTGAGTGCCGCATTGATTATCTCCGTGATATCTAAACAGAACCCCCAAACCTGAAATAAATAAACCTGTTGTACATCTATAGAAATGAGGGTGGTGAGTCCAAGGACAGACCCAGAGGGCCTTCCTTCCCACTCACTGATATGCCTTGTTGGACTCTAGCTGTACATCTATAGAAATGAGCGTGGTGAGTCCAAGGACAGACCCAGAGGGCCTTCCTTCCCACTCACTGATATGCCTTGTTGGACTCTAGCTGTACATCTATAGAAATGAGGGTGGTGAGTCCAAGGACAGACCCAGAGGGCCTTCCTTTTCCACCTTTCCCACTCACTGATATGCCTTGTTGAACTCTAGCTTCAGTACCAGGGCCTGCCTACCACACTCAGAGGCCCTTGGACACTTGTGCTTGGCTTTCTCCTAAGTGATCCCATGGAGTGCGACAAAAGCAAACTATGTCTCTGTAACTCTACAAACCCTTTTTTTCTTTACAATGGTATTGATTCTATATTCATAAAATTAAGATGCAGGGGAGAAGTTTGTGCCATGCAAGGTAACTAACTGCAACTCTCTGCTTCTAGGGTTCTTCTATTTCTTCCGTGGGTCAAGGCAATTTGAGTATGACATGAAGGCGCAAAATATCACCCAAGTGATGAAAACCAATACTTGGTTCCTGTGTAATGAACCATTAAACACACCATTCAACGTCAGTGTCAAAAGGAAAGCACATTCAATTGGTACAGTGGTATTACATCATAAAAGTGTAAACTTGCTCTTTTTCAGTATTGTTCATGCACTGACAAAAACATACCCTTAACAATAAATGCCACAAATAAATCAAAACAAATCTTTTAATCTCAACTCTGCTTCAGAAAGACTCAAGAATGGGAGAGACCCAGTGGTTAAGAGCACTGGCTACTCTTTCAGAGGACCCAAGTTTGATTCTCAGCACCCACGTGGCAGTCCATAACTCTTTGTAACTCCAGGCTCAGGGAAATCCAATGCCCTCTCTGGCCTCTGAGGGCACTGTGCACACATGGTGCACAAACATACATGCAAGCAAACAACTATATACTTAAAATAAAATGAAAAAAGTAAAATAATTGAACCACATTCTTTAACAGCAAGTTCTTGATCCTACTATATATCAGCTGGGTAACCAGTAACTAAATAGTTACTCTTCAGATATTGGCTATGGGTAGAAGAGGCTGGGGAAATGCTAAAATTATCTTTAGCATGCTGGTCAAAACATCTTAAACTTTAATTCTTTTCTTATTATACAGTAATCTATCCAAAGTCATAGAGAAATAAAAATCTACTTGTTATTGATTCAAATGAAAAGATGAAAAAAGAAAAAGAAAAGAAAAGAAAAACACCACAAACAAAACACAACAATGAGCCTTGGAGTGTGAGGAGGAGAGTTTCCAGAGAGAGAAATGTTCTATTTGACTCCAATTTGTGGTTCTCTCAGGGTTTATTGCTTCCTTAGCCAGAAAACCAGATTTGATTTAAACCTTCAGATCTGCTCATTTGTGGCTCACCTTTTCTAGCTTACAATGTAAAATTTAATCAATAAAGTAGGGAATGCATTTATTCTCAAGATTGTCTTGCACTTTTCATTTCTGGCAAAAACAAGACCACATATCAACACCTACAATCACAATCATCCTAAATCCAAATGCACAATCATCAACACCAAGACTATGTGTGTCCCCACCAGAGCACAGCAACCTACTACAGTCGGTCCTGAGTACTGTAGTTCTCAGTCAAAGCACAAGATGAGCACTTCAAAATAGTTAAAAATATATGTGAATAAATCCCGTAATGAAGTCTGTGAAAACACAAACAAATAGTGGAATAAAAAGCAGAGACAATTAATGACAGAAAGTAGAAATAAATCACTTAAGAAAAACCAAAACTGATATAAAACTGGAAATGAAAGATTTGAAAAATCAAACAAAAACCATAGAGGTAAGCCTCAGCAACAGAGTATAAGACAAGAAAGAGAGACTCTCAGGTAATGAAGACAATGTAGAAAAAAATGGATACTCCAGTTAAATATATATATAAAATCCAGGCACAAAACATCCAGGAGATCTGAGACACTATAAAAATACCAAATCTATGATAATGGAAATAGAAGAAAGAGAAGAAACCCAGGTCAAAGGTACAGAAAATATTTTCAACAAAATCACAGAAGAAAATTTCAATAGCCTAAAGAAAGAGATAACAATCAGAGTACAAGAAACTTATAGAACACCAAACACACTGGACCAGAAAGAAAATCCCTTGACCACATAAGAATCAAAACACTAAATGTACAGATAAAGAAAATATATTAAAAGTAGTGAGCCAGAAAGACCAAGTAACATATAAAGGTAGACCTATTAGAATTATACCTGACTTCTTAATGGAAATTCTAAAATTCAGAAGGACTGGACAGATGTTCTATAAACTTTAAGACCACAGATGCCAGCCCAGATTACTATATCCAAGAAACCTTTGAATCACAGTAAAGAAAGAAAGAAAAACACTCCAAAATAAAACAAAAGTTAGTCAGTGTCTATCTATGAATCCAGCTCTACAGAAGTAGCTAATAGAAAAACTTCAATCCAATCAGGTTAACCACATCCTACAAAGCAAAAGGAGTAAGTTATCTGAGACCAGCAAATCAAATGAAGGGGAAACCAACACCATTATAACAAAATAAAAGGAATCAATAAATGTTCCTCCTTGATAACTCTCAAAATCAGCTCAATATTGAGCTCAATTCCTCAATAAAAAGACACAGACTAATGTACTGAATTCAAACAATTCTACCTTCCTGCTGCCTCCAAGAAACACACCTTAATATCAAGGACAGACATCACCTCATGGTAAAAAGATGGAGAAAGATATTTCAAGCAAGTGGGCCTAAGAAGCAAGCTGGTGTAGAGCAAGCTGGTGTGGACATTTTAACAGTTGACAAAATAGACTTCAAACCAAAGCTAATCCAGGGAAGAACACTACTCCATATTCATCAAAGGAAAATTCCACCACGAGGACATCTCAATTCTTAACATCTATGCACCAAGCATAAGGTAACCCAAGTTCATAAAGGAAACTCTACTACAGCTTAAATCACATACTGACCCTCACACACTGATAGTGGAGGACTTTAATACCAGACTCTCACTAATAGATAGGTGTATTGTTGGTGTAACTGATGTTATGAACCAAATGGACCTAAAAGATACTCACAGAATGTATCATCCAAACACAAGTTAAAGAAAGGACTGAAGGAGCTAAAGAGATTTGTAACCCCATAGGAAGAACAACAATATCAACCAAGCAGACCACCCCCCAGAGCTCCCAGGGACTAAACCACCAACCAAGGAGTACACATGGAGGGACCCACGGCTCCAGCTGCACATGTAGCGAAGGATGGCCTTGTCAGGTGTAAATGGCAGAAGAGGCCCTTGGTTCTGTGAAGGCTCAATGTCCCAGTGTAGGGGATTTCGAGGTCAGGGAGGTGGGAGTGGATGGGTGGGTGGGGGAAAACCGTCATAGAAGCAAGGGGGAGGGGATAGAGGGTTTCTGGAGGGGGATGTAAATAAATAAAAACCAATAAAAAATTTTTAAAAAGAATATACTTTCTTCTCAGCAGCTCATAGAGTTTCTTCAAAACTGACCACATATTTGGACACAAAGCAAGTCTCTACTAATACAAGAAAATTGAAATAATTCTCTGTTTTTTATCAGACTATCACAGATTAAAGTTGAATATCAACAACAACATAAATCTTACAAACTCAAGGAAACTGAACAACTCTTTACTGAATAAAAAATATGCCAAGACAGAAATTAAGAAAGAAATTTAAAACTTTTTAGAATTGAATGAAATCGAAAATACAACATGCCCAAGCCCATGGGACACAATGAAAGCAGTTCTAAGAGGAAAGTTCATAGACAAAGACACACACACACACACACACACACACACACACACCAACGAGGTGGAGAAATCTCATACTAGTAACTTAACAGCACTAAAAGATCCAGAACAGAAAGAGAGAGACAGACAGAGAGAGAGAGAGAGAAAGAGAGATCATCCCCCAAAGGAGTAAATGGTAAGAAATAATTAAACTTGGGGCTAAAATCAATAAAGTAGAAACAAAACAAACAAAATACAATAAAAAGAATCAATGAAACAAAGAATTGGTTCTTTGATAAAATCAATAAGATTGACAGTTAGCCAAATTAACTAAAAAGTGGAGATAGAACATCCAAATTAACAATAAAAGGGGGACATAACAACAGATACCAAGAAAATCCATAGATCAAAAGGGCATACTTTGAAAATCAGTATACTACCAAATTGGAAAATTCAAATAAATGGATAAATTTCTTGATCTATTCCACCTACCAAAGTTAAACCAAGATAAGATAAGCAATTTAAACAGACCTATAACCCTTAGTATGATAGAAGCAGTAATTAGATGTCTACAAACCAGGAAAGTTCAGGATTCAGCCCAGAATTCTACCAGACCAGAGAAGAATTTAATAGAATTCTTAATAGAAACAGAAATAACATTAGCTGATTCTTTTAAAGAGGCCACAATTACTCTGATCCCTAAACCAAAATAAACTCAGTGGCATATTTTTGGAGGATTTTTCTTTTCATATTGCTTTGTTGGACTTGCTTTTCTTTTTTAACCTTATAAGTCTTTTTCTTATATAGTAGAGTTTCCAATTTTCTATTTTTATAAGATTTTTATTAGTTCGAAGATGTGTGTTTCTGCCTCTTATGTGTTTCTTGTGCTTTTTTTTCAAGCTTATTTTATTACCACTTTTCTTTGTTTGTTTAGTCCTATTCTGATTTGTTTGTTTTTATTTTATCTTATTTTATTTTAGGTACCTGGATTTTTTAATAAGAGAGAGAGAGAGTTTGTGGATTTAGGGGGATGCAGAGGTGGGGGGATCTGGAAGGAGTTTGGGGAAGAGAAACCATGATAAGAATATACTCTATATTCTCAGAGAATGAATTCTCAGATGCGGGGTTGGAGAAGCTGGCTCAGTGACTGGGAGCATCTGTTGCTCCCCCAGCTCTTTCACTGGCCCAGGATCTACCTTCCTTGAGTTCCCCAGCTCTGTGCTTCCACTCCTGGATCTGGGGCTGGGCGAATCAAACTCACAGCAAGCCCTTTGCTGACTGCTCTCCCCTAGCTGTGTCGTTATTGTTTTAAAATCAAGATATGATGCTTAGAGGATGTATTTTCCTCAAGACAAACATAGTGTTAGAATCTAAATCTGTGTTGTGGTTTTCATCTACAGTCTACTGGAACATGAAGGCTCTCCCAGAACCATGGCCTGAACCTCACTCACTACCTTCCCAGGAATAACATGAGCCCTCCACTCACCAAGCTACTTTCTTTTAAAAAAAAAAAAAGTGACTTTCCTGTTCACCTGTGGACTTGCAGCAGAACCCAGCAGGCTCCATTGCGATGAGTTTCCTGGCTCTTCTGCAATGTGTTTCACGGTGTTCTGATTTCATTATTGTTGTGGTTGATTTTCTCAATGTGCGTAAAGAAAGAGAAGCACACTGCATTTCCTATTAAGCAATCCTTTAACAGTGCAAAGGACAAGCAGTGGTAACCCAGATGATGCTGACCCTGACACCAAGGTCCACGCATGAAGACATTCCTGCAGAAAGCAATCAACAAAGAGGTTCTGGATAACCACAAGCTATAGAACTCAGCTCTCCAGCCATGGCAAGCCATTGTTCCAACAGTCAGTACAGCTAGGTTCTCTGACATTCACAGAGCCTCACAAGACCCAACCCATAATTAGCTTTCACTTGTTGAAGTAGATGGGGAAGGTCGCTCAACCCTACCTGAGATTCCTGTTGTTCAGCCCTCCTATGCCAGTGTTTTCAGCAGCCACACATAACCTGGTCCTAGCTGCACATGGCTTCTGGAGGTCGTGGAATATACAGGAGATGGAAAGCTAGGTGGACAGGAGCAGGCTCCACTAACACCATTCAAGAGATCTTCTTCATCTATGCTCTGGTAGAGCTTCTCAATGATGCCTCTGTATGGGATCGTTCATATGCCTATAAGTAATTCCTCGCAATGTCCCTGTAAATCTTACTGATTTGCCATGCTGGATGTGAATGGAGTTGTTTCTTTACTCCACCTGTTCTCAGCCTGTGAGCCACAGCCGATTTGGGCCCAGCATATCAGATATTTAAATTATGATTCATAACAATAGCAAAACTACAGTTATAAAGTAGCAACAAGCTAATGTTACGGCTGGGGTCACCACAACATGAGGAACTGTATTAAAGGGTCACAGCGTAGGAAGGCTGAGAGCCACTGCTTTAGTCTAACTTTCACTCTGTGTAGGGTGGACAAACATTTCTTCATCTCAGAAAAAGTAATCCAACACTATGGAAGCTTCACCCTCTACTCACGGTGCAAGTGACGGAACGCACTGTGCTGTGGGGTTTTGAGTAGAACTGGACTGTAGAGATATTTAAGTAGATTGTATTTCACTCTTTTTTTTTTTTCATGTCTGTGATCTTGTGTGGTTTTTAACCTTTCAAATTATGGAAGAAAACACAGGTATTCTCCATCCATCCAGTGACAGAGGAGAAAAGTAAACTGCATATTCACCAATGGCAAAGATGAGGTTCGTATTTGCATACATTGGCTGGTGGGCCATCTTCTTCTGACCACAATTCCTTTCTATACGACAATCTCTGCCTTCAGTCTGTGCTTTTGTTGTTGAAGGTTGTTGTTGCACACACACACGCGCACACACACAGGTACAACTTGAATGTAGGGGATGTGTCTTTGGCTTCTGCAGAGTCAGCACAGAGTCTGTCCTAGTTCACTCTGTTGTCAATAAGACACAGCTTAGAGTCATCTGAGAGGAAAGTTTCTATTGAGAATTGGCCTGCAGGCATGTCGGTGAGACCCTGCCTTGGTTCTTAATGTGGGAGGACTTAGTCCACTGTGGGTGGCACCATACTTAGGCAGACCATGTATAAGAAAGCTAACTGAGCTAGTGAGTGAGCAAGAGAGGAAGCCAGTAAGCAGTGTTCCTCCACAGTTTTGCTTCAATATCCTGAATTCCCTCGATGATGGACCATGGCCTGGACATATAAGCCAAATAAACCCTCCTTTCCCCAACTTGCTTCTGGTCAGAGTGCTTATCGCAGCAAGAGTGAGACCACAACACTGACCAAGACCAAGGAGGCCTTGGGAGTGTATGTAAGGAGATGAGCACGTGTTGGAGCGAAGCAAGGAAATAAACCATGGCCTCGCTTGTCTCTTCCGTGCTCCCTGTTTGTTCTGATACACCCAAGCCTACAATATCAATGCTGATTGGGAATTTTAAAATAACAAATAACTGCCTAATGTGGTCCAAAAAAAGAGGACACTCCATACATGTAAATTTTAACACGTAAGGCATAACTGCCTCATACAGCATTCTAAGGATCATGAAACATTGAAAGCTCGGAGAGTTGGCACAGCAGAGCCTGGCTGTGCAGGCTTCCGGTTTCCTGTGGAAGCTGAAGTCCAGTGCTGCCATCTAGTGGTCATGAGCAGAACCAAGATTCTCCCACCCTGACCTGCTTCTGGTCCCTCAAGCAGAGCCTAGCCTGTGTGCCACACCTGTAAGCTAAGGCAAACACAGCTAAAGCTATTGACGCTCAGCTGTGCGGGGTTTGACCTGGGGTGACCTGGCCCTCTTCTCAATCCACCGCTCAACTGCTGGTGGCTTTCACCTCACAAAGGTGAATAGGGTGCATCTTTCTCTCCGCATAACTGTTTTAAAGCTGAGATTCTGAATCCCTGGTGCAACGAGAATCAACAGAAAGAAATGAGGTATGTACAATTAAGTCAAAGTCTTGGGAGGGTGGGGCCTGACAGGTGGCTAGCAAGTTCCCAAGCGCTGTGTGCCCCTGACTCTTTTTCAATAGCCCTCACTTCTGCTCAATTCTGAAATGGTTGTGTGTGTGTGTGTGTGTGTGTGTGTGTGTCCAAATTACCTAGAGGCCTTGTTTTAAAGAAGCACGCCTGTCCCCATGGCTAGGTTTTCTGATTTAGTCAGTCTTGAGTGAATTCCAGAATTTGTGCCTCTAATAGGTTCCCAAATAGAATTATTTGGATCCTGAATTTTTCCTGAAGTTCTCGTGCACTAAAGGCTTGTACCAAAGCCAGATGCATCTGTAAGTCCAACACAAAGCTCCTCTCTCTCTCTCTCTCTCTCCCTCTCTCTCTCTCTCTCTCCATATATATGGAAAGAGAATTTATATAATACACAATTATCTATCTATCTATCTATATATATCCTTTATCTCCATATTCATCTCTCTACATATGTATAGACATATAAACTTGCATGTATGTATATATTTTAAAGAATATATATCTGTTATATATTATATATATTATTTGTAGAATATATTAAAGAATATATATTCTTTAAGAGCTAGGCTCTAGCAGAAGCAACTTCCATCATTGGGAACACACCCTTATAAAGGATATTAGGGCCCCAGGTGTTCTATTCCCCTCTCCCCACCCCTGCCTCTCATTTTCTCCCCCAGCTGCCATGAGGTCAGCAGATTTACAGCTGCAGCCTCTCTCCTTACTGCATGTCGAAAAGCCCTGGGCTTCTGTAGCCATGGATCACAGCCTCTGGAACTCAAAGCCAGAATAGGCTCTACCTCTCTCTTAGTTGAGTTTCTTCCCCCATTGTTGCTGCTGCTGCTGCTGCTGTTTGGAGACAGAGTCTCTGTCCATGTAACCTAGCTAGCCCTAAACTTGAAATTCTCCTCCCTCTGTCTTTCAAGTGCTGAGCTTGTAAGCTAGTACCCTATGTATCAATCGATAAGTTGACTTTCTAAAGTATCCATCACAGCAAAGGGCCCTAAGTTCTGCGTGTTGTTGGCTTGGAGGTCAGACTTGGCAGAAACTATGGTTGATGCCATTCTAGCCCATCCATTCTGTCCCCTTTGTCCATAACTCCATCGTGGCTACTGTGGTAAAGCTCTGAGAAGAGTGAGAGCAAGGAAATAGGTGAGATGGCCTCAGTCCTGTGACTGTTCTTGGCTCTGACTCTGGATGGGGAGGCCCCAGTCCTTTGACTTTCTTGGGTCTCATTCCATAAATGTTACTTCAGGATCTAGATGGAGGCAGCTAGCTTCCACCAAGGTAGTCTCCCACCCAAAGTTCCCTGTTTATGTGACATATATTTATGACATTCAAGTCTGCTTCACATTTACTTGGCTCCCTCACACACAGTGCCTGGACCTACAGAGAGTGGGCAGTTGTTAGGGGCCCAATCTTGGCAGGTGCCAAGACTGTGGAGCCAAAGGATTAATGAGCACAGAGCAGTGTGAAACATCTTGCCCAGAAAGGGCCATCGGCTACCAAACCCTGAGAGTCAGATCTGGCTGAAGTTTGTGGCCCTTCATTAACTCAATTTGATAAATGACTTGGAGAGAGAGTTTATTACAATAGTCCAAGGGCAGGAAGCATCTTTCCACCATGATGCCTATGGTTGGCTAGCTGGAAGAGGAACAGCATGCACCTGTTTGTAAGATAGTTCCTAGTTTATGCTTCTTAAAGGAGAGGGGCTGCCATTGATCAACTTCTCTGTTTCAGATTTGGGCTCTAGTGAAGGAAGACATTGTTAGTTTCTTGTTGTGTGACCAATCACCTGAAGATGTAACCTACAGGAGGAGGGGGGTGAGCTTATTTCCAGAACTTGGGTGGGGCCAGGGGCTCTGAAATGATGCTCCTTCTTAGATCCTCCAGACTACACTTGGGGTAAAAAGACATGAACTGGGAATAGGTTGCAGTATTAAAATGGCAAAAGAAGACATAAAAGGGCGTCTTAAACTTTTTTCTTTTTTTCTGCCTGAGTCACAAACCCCATAGATCATCATGAAAAGCAGAATAACCTGGCCAAATAAAACTTAAATTTTTACATGGAAAAAAACTAGAAAGACAAAACATTAAGGTACCTTCTTATGGCAAAAGATCTTTCCCTTCCTTAGTGTTATAAAGATCTTTTAGCATCAGCAGGACTGACCACCAAGTCAGTAAAACCAACGGTCACATGACAAGAGCCAGTTGTTCATGACCAGTAGAAAGGATTGGCTTCATTCAGAGTTCAAGAAACAAGATTGAAGCATCAAGATTCTTTTGGTTCTCACAGGAAAGGTTTATGGCTTTGGAGGTTTGGGGGTTTGATCTTTAGTGCTGAGGAAAAGAACACGGGTCGCTGGGTATATAAAGTGTATACTCTACAACTCAGCCAGAGGAGAGCACAAGAAAGGTTAAAGGCGTTTCCTGCTCTGCTAACACAGACATGAAGTGTGGTGATGTAGTTGGTGGACAATTAAAAGAAATGCACCTTTTGATTCACTTCATGTTGCTTCCGGAACTCATACTGAAGATAGACTTGGGCACATATACACAAATTGCCTACTGTAGATAATAGTCTGGCTTGGTGCACGGGCCTTTGCCTGTGGGCTATTGTCAGCTGTAGCTTATATTTACAGCTTGGGGGTGATTGTGTTGCAGTTTAAAAGAAAATCCGCAGGGGAGGCAAGCTGTCCTCTCCCTAAGGAGAAAGATGGAGAAGAGGTCCGGTCATGGAAGTTCAGCAAGCAGGCACCCAGAGAACAGACAAGGGGAGACACTTTTGGAGGGAATCAGGGAGAAAGTGCCCAGACTTAGGCCAGTGCTGAGGGGGACAAGAGGCAGAGAAAGGAAAGGGGGAAGGTGAAGGAGGAGGAAAAAGAAGAGGAAGAGGAGGAGTCAGACCCTGTGGAGGCTTTGTGGTAGTTTTACACAATAGAAGACAAAAGCAACTTGTGAAGGGAAGCTTGTTTAGGACTGCTTCAAAGATTCTTTCTGATGGCAGCAGGAGCTTGGGGCAGCCAATCACATTGCAGATGGAGCTAGGAACTAGAGAGGGATGCATGCTGGGAGGGATGCAGAACAGATATTTCTGTGCTCTGCTGCCTGGGTCTGGGACCTAGTCTGCAAAACGGTGATGCACATGTGTAGGCTGGGTCTTTCCACCTCAATTAGCCCGGGCTAGAAACCCTGTCCGAGATATGCCTCGTGGCTCATCCAATACTGTTATGTTGACAGTCATTATTAACCCACAGATCCTTATATATCTACAGAGATTCTTAAGAGACAGATTAAAAGGAACAAAGATGGTCCCTGGAGGACGGGAGGGGTGTGTAGTCCTAGAGCAGAGAACATTTCTAAAGACTGAAGAGATGACAATAGATAAGAGACATGCACAAAGTCACCAAACCAGGACAATGTAAAGTCTATGCTTTATACTGATAATTAGCACTGAATAGATAATTAGCAGTCTTCTCTCACTTAGATTTTTATATATTTGTGCAAAAGGGGGTTTAAGGGAACAGTGGACTGACATCACTACCAGCCCAGGAAGGTAAGGTGCCACATGCCAGATATAACAGAGGGACAGGGGAGAAAACTAGAAAGAACACTCAGGCAAGCAACAAAATGTAAATGTTTACAAGACATAGCAAGAGACACCCTTCCCTTTCATCCCCTGATCATGACAGGTGTGTCTCCTGGCTGAAGCATTTTCTGGTGGAAAGATCTAAGTGTGAGAAAATTCTGAGGAGACAGAGATCACTGCTCTAGCTGAGTGGTCCCTGGGTTCTGCTGTCTTCAGAATGCTAAATCAATACCTGAAGAGGACTTCTTTCTGTCTTCTAGTATTCAGGCTCCCGTGCAAACCACCCCTCCATGGTGTTTATATTCCCTGCAGTTTCATTTTACTCTTCATATCTGTAAATATATACTGTTTCCCTCATGAAAAGACAGCCTGGGAGCTTAAATACTGGAAGAAGTGTATTAAATTATCAAAAAATATAAAAGGCAGTATTAAGTAAGAAAAATAAGTTCAAGTAGATTTAAAACTTCCTAGAGAATTTCAACAATGGGATAGGCTAAATAGATAAATCCCTGATAAATCCGGAGGCGGGCATGGTGGCACAGGAATACACCCCAGCACTTGCAGGCATGGTGGCGCAGGTCTACGCCCCCAGCACTTGGGAAGTGGAGGAAGAAGGATTTCAGCAACTTTGGAACAGTGTGAAAGGAGTAAGTGTCCAGAGCCAGGGAGACAGTCCACAGCATGTGCTGGTCTTGCAAAGGATGTGAGTTCATTTTTTAGTGTGTGCATGGGACATCTCAAAGTGCCTGTCTAGGGAGATAAGATGTCTTCTTCCAACCTCCATGAGCATCAGCATTCACATGCACAAAACAACACATGGACACACATTTACACATCATTAAAATTAAAATACAAATATTCAAATTATTAGGATCCAAGTAGATATAGAAGCTAAAAATAGAATGCTGATTCAAATAGCAGAAAATGTCCTGGGCATAGAGAATGATACAAATGTTTAGGTAAAGGGAATCAAAGGTAGCCATTCAAATTTAGGGTTTTTTAAAGATAGATTTATTTATTTGTTTATTTAGTGTATGTGAGTACAACGAAGCTGTCTTCAGACACACCAGAAAAGGGCACAGGACCTCATTACAGATGTTGTGAGCCACTATGTGCTTGCTGGGAATTGAACTCAGGACCTCTGGAACCACTGAGCCATCTCTCCAGGCCCCTTCAAATTCAGTTTAACCAAGTCCGTCCAAAGACATTTAATCTCTCCATAGTTATGTATAAAATTATCAAGCCACCCAAACCACAAGCAACACATAGACCTGTCTCAATTAATCTTACTGTAGCCCAAGCCTCACAGGCCAGAGAGGATGCTGGGGAGGTCCCAAAAGGGAGATCTGAAACATTTGAAATGTAAATAAAATATGAAAAAAAAAAAGTGAGAGCGCCTGCCATCTGTTGGCCCTTCTCAGGTGTAATCCCTCACTTCGCCACTAGATGACACTCACACCCCAGGCGTTTGAGCTAAAGGCAGGAACTCAAATCTCCCAAAAAAGTTTCTCCAAGCATTGAGGTGTTCTGCAACAGTTGTTTACTTAGTAACTCCGAAATTCGGAATCCCTTATGCCATTCAAGGGTGTGGTGTAAGGGGTTGTCCAGAAGAGCAATAGTGACTTTCCACAAAGGCTGTTCACTTAACCAAGGTTGTACCTGTCATAAACCCTCTGTACCATCTTCCAGAACATCTCCCACCCCACCCCCCTCGAGTGATTGCATAGCTAAGTCTTTTATGCCTTCAGCTACCTGCCTCAGGATGTAAGCTCAGGAAATCCGGCGTCCATACTCCCTTCTCATCCGGCATACCTACTCCAGGAACTACTCAAATCTGCTGCTTACCAAAGGAAAGGTAAAAGTCTGTAAAAATTGCTGGTTGGACGGTCTAAGCCCATGGGGGTTCTGAAACCCCCGCACCTGAGCTCCCTTAACCTGCTTGTGTAATGCTTGCACAGTTACCTTGTTTTCTGTGTCTTGCCTTCCTCACTGGTAAATGGTGCTGGCGTTAGCATCTGCAGAGTGTCCTGCTGGATCCACACTCAGAGCCAGAGCTATCAGTGAGGTAGCTCAAAGGCCGACAGACCAAGTGCTGGATAGGACATCCTCATGAGGGGGCAGGAAACAGCGACCTTCTATCAGAGCCAGACACAATAAGGTGCTGGCAGTAGACACTGTTTGGTGTGATAACTATGCATTATCCCTGAGGTTAGCACTTAGCCAGGTCGGCAGCCGCAGGATCCTCTCAGTGCGCTCCCAGGCTCCTGCACGAGCATGTTTTCCTGCCCCAACATGTAGTTATGCAGATGGAGGGTTGTGGTGAGAGATCTTTTATGCATGCTTACTTGGGTCAAGTTGTGGTGCTGCTGTGGACAAGATTTTCGTTTGGCCCATTTGAAGAATCATTTTTAATTTATTATAACTATTGAATCTTGCTCTGTGGCTCTTCCTATTCTTCCCACCACCGTTAAAAGGAAAGGCGTTTCTAGAACAATTGGGCTCTCTCCAATAACAGTAAAAGGAGCAGCATGGGCCCTTCCTCCATGAGCTAGATCAGAGATCAGCCACTTTGCAACAAATAAACCTAATGAGCCACACAGAAGAAAGATCCCAGAGCTACCTTGAGAGGCAGCTGGCTTAGGCAAAGAGTAGGCCCTGTGATTGCAGAGGATCTGAGTTCAGCTCTTAGTATCCATGTTGGGAAGCTCACAACCTCCTGGAATTCCAGTTCCTCTTTTGGGCTCCGTGGGCCACATGTGCACATACTCCTTGACACCACACAGACACACACACACACACACACACACACACACACACACACAAAACTTAAAATAAAATCAGTCTTCTTTAAAGAAGTCCCTGCTTATGAAATGGGACTTTGACTGACCTCCAAAAAACTTAGAATTCAGATAGTCCCCCGAGAAGAGCGACTCACTGTGCCTATTGTGCCGGAACAGTTTGTGCAAACAACACAGTTTACTCTGAACTCTTGCTTTCTGAACTCTGGGGGCTTTGGATGCCAGGTAGAGGCAGGCACATGGGGCATCTCAACAGACTCTAGCAGCAGAGAAAAAAATCTTGGCTACTGAGTTTCTAATGAACTTCCTTGATCATTATCAGCTTATACATGTTATTTTAGGTTGGTTGAAAGACATCTCATATGACTACAACTAGGAGGGAACTCTGGATGCTTGCACCTTGCTTCAAGAGGGCTAGCCCAGTGTGCCTTCTGGCTTACTGAATTTTTTCTCTATTCTTTAGCTGCAGTGAACAGGAGCCATAAGCCCTCTTGAAGAACTGTGGCATCTAGGGGCAGGTGTGAGAATCTCCTGCACTATTGTCTAGACAATAGTCAACAATTCATTTTTGAATGAATAGAGTTATTAAGTACAGAAAGAGCAACAGGTAAAAGAGTAAAAAGTGAGCAGCAGACAGCAAAGCATCATCAAAGCAGCAGAGAAGGCTGCAGTATCCCCAATGAGAGCAAATAGAAGGTGATATTATCAACAGACGCTAGCAAATATACCCCCAGAAGTCAGATGGAGATCCCAACTGAGAGAACTGATGAGCGAAGAATGAGAGCAAAGCACCAAACGTGCACTCAGAACACCCGCACCAAATGTGCACCCACAGAAACTGGCTGCGAAGTAGAGAAGACTGAATTTCTGACTGAGCTTTCTTTCAACATGGGTGAACTTCTGGCTTCCTATTCCCACAGCTGCTGGTTTTTGTTTCTTTTTATAGATATATCATGGGTTAAACAGAAGAAACTCCTGGAAAATGAGGTGATTTGCCATCCACTCATTCTCAAGACCACATTGCTTTAGTCCTTTAAATTGTTTTACAGCTCTTTATTGATTTGTGTATGAGTACACCACTGTATGGCCCAAGGGAGGGGCACCCTTCCTCAGGCTTTGATGCAAACACCTTTATGCGGAACCGCTTCACTAGCGCTGAGCCACTTCACTAGCGCTGAGCCACTTCACTAGCGCTGAGCACACTTGCTCTGGTTTCAAGGTTCTACTTTGTTGTACATTTGTTTGATATAACACTAAAGATTGATATATGTTGGGCATTGGTGGAGTGTGCCTTTAATCCCAGCACAAGGGGGGCAGGGGCAGGTCGGGATCTCTGAGTTCAAGGCCAGCCTGGTCTACAGAGTTCCAGGACAACCAGGGCTACATAGAGAAACCCTGCCTTGAAATATCAAAGAGAAGAAAATTAAACAAAATTTGGCACATGCTCCATAGCATCCCTCTCCATTTCAAAAGCCTGGCCTTGGAGAGATCACTGTAATTACAAAATAAGGAAAAGCACAAAGAAAAAATGACAGTTATTATGAAAGACCCTCGTTCCCCATCCAAGATAGCTGCTTCTGATATTCAGGTGTCTGTCTTTAAAATAAAATCCTTACTTTGAGAAAAAATCAGACAACTGTAGTATAGGTTCTAGTTGCAGAAAAATAAGAAAGGAAAAAGAGAATTGGAATTTACAGTTTCAATAGAAGTAAGTAGCTGAACCCTAACTTTAACTAGAGGACCTAGAGTGAGAGAGAGAGACAGAAAATGAGATATAATAACCATGTTCCCATGTTAAAGTATACCTTTCAAGCAAGGGTTCAAGTGCCTTAGAGATAGAATGGCAAAGATGCCGTCCAGAAGGCTGAAGAAAGGCTGTCTGCATGTTTGTTCATCTTGGTTCCCGGCTAATATTAGGTTAGGAATCTATATACCCTTTACTTATATTCCAAGAGTATCAGCAAAATAGGTGCTGGGAATTTATGCTCCAGTTATATATACACAGAGAATCTTCACAGAGATAAGAAAAGTAATTCTTTTCTGCCTCCATTGATACCAAACTCCACTAGCAGAGTAGACAGGATTCATGGACTAAAAAAGGTGAATATTACAGAGAGAGAGAGAGAGAGAGAGAGGATATACATAGACATATACACACACAAACACGCACACATGTGCACACAGACACACTGAGATACATTCACATATACGCTCACAAGCACACACACACACACACACACACACACACACACTTCGAGGAGAGTTAGAACAATACAGACTAGACATTCCTGACAACAGCTACCAAGAAAGAAAACTAAACACCAGCCCAACCACAAAACCTTTTCTCTGCAATATGTCCCACCCTATCAGAAAGACTCCCTTGAGCAGCAGATGGGAACAAATACAGAGACCCAAGGCCACACATTGTGAGGTGAAGGAAGAGATCTTGGAACGCACAGTTCTAAATGGAAAGTCTCCATCAAATCCCTTCCCTCAGAGATCAGGGAACCCACCAAAGAGGAGGCAGAAGAAGGGGAGACAAAGGGGACGCAAAACAAGGCCCTCTAAAACAACTGGGCAAAGCTTGTATGAACTCACAGAGACAGAAGTCCCAGTAGAGGCCTACACGGGTCTGCACCAGGCCTTCTGCAGACTCTGCAGAGAGACTACAGCTATCAGTTTAGAATTTTACTGAGACTCCTGAGCGTGTGAATGAGTGGGTCTCTCATTCGAGTGCCTGCTCTTGGGGATTTTTTGCTTCCCTGTTGGCTTGCTTTGCCTAATTCTGATGTGATCTTTTTCTTTTATTTTGTTATATCTGTTTTGTTGTCATCTCCTAGATACCTGTTCTGTTCTAGTCAGTGACTCAACCTGCTGATCCCTGCTCCTGGGAACACCTGTCCCTGCAGGGATGCCATTTAGTGTTCCACGGTGACAGTAAGGGTCCTACAGTGTGCCCCAGCTCAACTCCTTTCACCCTGAAATGCCTCCTTGCCTGGATCATGCATTACAGAATGTGGTTTCAGGGCCCCTCATAGTTATTGTGTTGCTTTGTCTGACTGGCTGTTTGCCCACAAGTTTATTTGTTCGTTAATTCTTCTTTGTTTCAGTTTTGTTATGTGTGAGGTTTTATTCTGTTTTGTTGTGCTTTGAAGGTTTGAGTCAGGGTCTCAACTACTCTTACCCAGCCTATTCTTACACAGTGCTGGGTCTCTGATTCTTCTTGATTCAGACACTAGTTATTCAAAGCATACAGGTCACATGCTGGTCACACGGGAGTCACATGGCGGTAGGCTCTTGGTCTGTGCTGAGACTGAGGAATCATCTGATATCCTACAGAAAATCTGATGGATTCCAGAACATATAAGGGACAGGACTATCCCACCCTGAAAGGCCAGTCCCTCCACTTCTAGATAGTACTTACTCTGAGGCAGACCATGAGTCAGAAAGCCTTGGGCCACGCTCCTGTAACCCTGCCTCTGCACCCCTGCCTCCATGCTCCTGCCTCCACAGCTCTGCCTCTATGACCTTCCCTTCATGACCCTTCTTCCACGTCCCTGCCTCCATGCATGCCCCTGCCTCCACGCCTCTGCCGCTACGTGCTTCCCTCACTTACAAGGAGAGTCAGTAAGACAGCCTCCATATATACTATTCTAACCCCAGAACCCTTCAGCCCTCTGGAGTCACGAAAGAACCACCACAAGCAGGACAAAATGGCTGAGGTCAAAATCCTAGAAATACAAAGGAAAAGAGAAAAGCATTTCAGGCTAAGACTGGTGGCCATGCTCACAACAGCAACAAAACACAGCTTGCACAGCCACCGTGGCACCAGGGAGCTCCGGGCACCTAACAATCCATTAATGCTGCAATCTGCACCAGGCTTACTTTTTTTAGAACACTATAATTAGATCCGGGTCTAACCTTAGATGATAGGTGCTGGCCTGCACAGAGGACTAAGGAAAGAAAACAAAGCTTAGCTTGTGTTTCTGGAAAATGCTCACTATGGTGAAGGAAATAAAAAGTGGAGTCGGTACTCTTAAGTTACTATTCAAGTGTGCATGAACACGTAATGAAAAGAGATCTTACTCTCCCACAAGTTGGCTTAGGGACAAAAGCATCACTTGTTAGTATTCTAGTCAAGAATGAGACTCACCATTTCCTACAAGTGCACGCTCAAATGAAGAGACAAACAAGTAAAGTGTGTGCTGGCTAGCTTGAGTACCTGGGTTCGAATACCAGCACCCAGGAAAAAGCCAGGCATGGTGCCATAGACTTGCAATCCCAGCCCTGGAGAGAGGTGAGAACAGGGGCTCCCTGGGGCTCACTACCTAGATAGCCTAGTCCAACCGGCAATCCCAGAAAGATCATGCTTCCAAAAAAGGTCAAGGTAGACCAGCAGGATGTGACAGCACGCTCCTTTAATCTCAGCACCCTGAAAACATAGACAAGTGACTGACTGTGAGGCCAGCCTGGTCTACACAACAAGTTTCCAGCCATCCAATACTGCAAGGTGAGCACTCTTCTCAAAAACAGGTGGTCTGTAAACATTACTCTAATGACTACTCGGCCTTTGACCATGCTGTGATAGACTCAAGAAACTATTTTCTTAAACAACAACAAAATCAAGGTGAGTAGCTCCTAAGAAATGATACTTGACGTTGTAGCTTTCACCAAGTGTCCCTGCATGTATGCGCACACACACACACACACACACACACACTTCTGCATCATTCTACCTAATACAAAGGTAAGCAGTTAAAATCGATGTTTTTAAAAGAGGAAAGAAAGAGATCAGAGAGAAAAAGAATCCCAAAAGAGAAAGAAAAGAGAGACGCACCATGTTGTTGGTCCATAACCACAACCAGGCTTATTACTGTTTTGATAGAAGATGGCTTGGATCTGATGTGTCCTTCCTTTCTTGGGTATTTTAAAAGAAAACTACAGGGTAAGCACATGTTTGCAAAGGCTTCAACTCTCGTCTCCTTAGACACCGTGACTGGAGGCATTTGAACCCTTTGCAGCCCTGATTCTATGACATTTTGTGGAATGGAGAGCATGGTTAGCCCTGCAGAGCTATAATAGAAGCAGCCTCATGTGTAATTACCGTCTCTAAAATCGCCTGCTTCGTCTCTTTTGCTGACGTGGCTTGTATATTTCACCTAAACCGCTTGAAGCTGCAAATTAGCATTTTCTAAAAAATCCTGGGGGTTTAGGGGGGAGGGGCAGTAAATACTTCTCATTGCAAAATATGACTTTTGCTTCCAGGTCAATATTTTTACACTCCTTTGCTAATTGCTCTCTGCAGTTTGTATTAAGCCTTGTGGATATGAGGAGTCCAGAAAGGAGAGAAATGTCAAATTATAAGGTCATGATGCCTGTTTCTCTTGTGGGTGTAAGTAATCCAAGAAGAAGAGACAGAAGGGGAGATAAGCAAGAGGCAGAAGACAGGGCAGAGGAGGAGACCCAGGAAGCCCTCTGTCCTTAAATGTCTTTTCAGGGGAATGGATGGGTACTGGGTGGAAGGAGGTAAGTTTAGAATCATAAATATTTGGAAAGAGAAAAACATGAGCTAAAAGACAGAAGGAACTGTTAAAAGCACCGTGTATGCTCTACACACTTGGTACTAAGTCAGCTTGGTGGGATTCGGGTCAAAGGGAAGACTCGTTCAAAAGCTTTGCAGTTGACGTACACCTTGTTGTTGTAATAATTGACATGATCGCCCCCCTGGAACTGGTACAGGACACACCCAGACACCAAATTCTCTGCACAAAGATTTCTTACCCCAGAGGGGCGGCAGCAATAACAGCAAGCAGCAGGCAGGCAAGCAAGAACAGTGTTTCTGCAGGAGTGGGTTTTCAGGGGGAATGGGTGGAGTGGCCTGTGCTAGGGGAAGTTGGTAAATCCTGATTGCCAAATAATGAATTTTGATAGTTGGGCCTTGCTGTTTTGTCTCAGAAATGAGTCTGGTCAAATAAACGGATAGGCCATGAGGTCTAGCTTTAGGAAAATAATCTAATGGCTTAGCAAGAGAAAGGTAGAAGGCAAAACCTGCTAGCGCCATGTTTGCCGTGCTAGAGCCTTTCAATGGTGAATTACAATTTAATGTTATATGAACATAATTTCTTACAATAATCTCTCCACTAATTTCTGTGTGTTCCAGACTCTGTGCTAATACGCATGTACACACACTCACATGTAATTTACATGACTCAGTAGAGAAAACTTTAGCGTTCTCATTTCACAAAGAGAGAAACTAAAGTTTAAGAAAGGCCAGACAACTTACCTGAGATAGCATGGTTACAGTGTTTGTTTCTCTTGTGAGTAAAAGTAATCCAAGATATTGCAAACTTGATCTACTTAAACCTTGATACTCTAGAGAGCAATTGCTGAGACCATTATAAAAATATCACCTACACCTCAAGCACACACTCATAACTCCTATACCAAATGGAATATTGCTATAGTGTAGACTCTAGTAAAGTGACTCCTAAAAATTAGGTCACAACACAAAGCTGAAGTTTTAGCTACTCATTATTTGAGTCTTGAGATTTATTGGTAAAATTGCTTTCAGGTTACAGATTAGGGAGTTCTATGGTTCTGCCCTCATAAAAATTAAAATTGTGTAAGAAAGGTAATGAACGGCAAACACATTTTTGTTTGCTGGAAACAAAGGGTTACCTCATCTCCTGCTCCTGAATGGCTATGATTACACGGTTTAAGACAACGAGCCTTCGGTTAGTTACACTTCTGTTAAACCATACTACCCACGTTGGGCTTTATTCTTCCTCAGAATGCACTTATCTGTGTTGCCTGACCTCTTGCCTGTTTGAGACAGGGTCTCACGTAGCCCAAACTTGGACTCATTGACTTCGAGTTTTTGATTCCAGCTCCTAAGTGCTGGAATTAATGGTGCAGGACAAACAAAATGCTAACTATTTACACTGAACCTCTTGGATCCCCGTATTCACGACCTACGATAACCCCACCGTGAGCCACCTGACTGGTGCTCCACTAGTCCCACCGCTCTGCTGCTCCTGGCCTCCACCCTACTTTTTTCCAATCCAGGCCGTGAGCTTCGTTCAGCAATCTCTCCATAAATATCATAAATATCTCTCCACCTATCATGTCTTTCCCAGAACCTTTAGTAGTTTCCCATTACACACCACTAGAGTCTGCGAACACAGAGCTGCCATGACATCGCTCAGTCCTTCCCTCCCCAAGTCCTTTAAATAAACCCTTAGTACAGCCATGGCTGCCCCAGGGCTGCCGTGGTGACCCCACGACCATTCCCTTCCGTGTTGCCCACCTGCCGCCGTCTTTGCTACCTATATCCTGTGCCCTGAAGCCTCAGTGGATCTGCTGTACAGACCAGAACTTCCCATTTTGGCTTTGGCCTTTGATCAAAGCTCACTCAGCAGTTAACTCCTGGCCTCTCCCTTCCTGTTGCGGTCACTGGATTCCCCACACACAGGTCTCTGCCCTCCATCCCCACCTCACCTCCTGCTGCTGCCCCACCCTCATAACCTTGAGTGAAGAAATAACCTTTGGGGACATGGTCTCACTTCATAATCCCGTCGACTTGAAATCACTCCCTCCTCACTTCCTTAGGCACGACTCATCGACTCATCGTCCTCTGCCTCTAACAGACAGCCCACCCTGACTCTTCCTTTCTCCATCCCACCAGCTGCTGCCCAGGTAGAGATGGGCTTTCCCTCCTGGGCCTTCATTTAGACATTCAAACACCTCTAAGATTGCACTAATTGCACTGTAGTCCACTTTGAGTTTATACCCCAGTATCTCTCCCTGAACAGTGTGGTACCATGGGAGGGGCATATTTTAATTACTTTTCTCCTGTGCCTCTGGCACTGAATTTGTGCCTTGGTCAAATAGAATACCGGAAGACGGAAGACGTGGTGGGTAAAATACAGGTGGTTGAACGGTCTCACTGAGTCTATTGCAAATGTATCTGTTTATGTAGATGCTAATGTGGAGCACTCCCTCCTACCGTTTCTTTTCAAAAACTCACTGTCTTTTAAAAGTATGCAGATTTTACTAAAGGAGAACAAGGAAGAAGTGCTAGGTATGGAACCCTGCCACCCTCACCGGGCTGCTGCCTTTGCTCTGCTTCTTTCCAGCACTTTCTGCCCAGACAGATTGTTGATCGTTATGAACTTGGGATCGCTGAGTCGACTCCCCTGTGGACATTGCCAGGTCTTCATTCTACCCGTGATATAAACATTTTTTTTGCCTTTATTAATTGTTATTGTAGCAAAAAATTCTTAAAAATGGAATATAGCGCCCAAGTATAATTTTATTTACGTCATGATTTATTGAAAGGTTGCAAAGATACTTATTTGTCACAAAGACTCAGTTTTTAGCTAAGATCACCTCCACACTTGGTCTTTTCTTATTGTCCTAAACGCTCAGCTCCTGGGCTACAAAAACAAGTCTCATGTTTACGCTTAAAAATAATCGGCATCCAATAAACATTTTAAATATATGAATAAGAAGAAATATTTTCCCAGGTGTGGTGGAGCACATCTTGAACCCCAGTACTCCAGAGGCAGATACAGGTGGATCTCTATGAATTCCAGGCTACCCAAGCCACATCATGAGACGCTCTCACAAAAAAACAAAATAGCATTTTTATTATTATATTTATTATTACATAAGAAAACTTCAGAGGTTTGTTTCTCATTGCAAAATTATAAATAACATATAAATTATAACTATTATGAATAAATAAGATAATTATATGGGTCAATTGTGAGTATGAATAAAGCTTGGAACACGTATGAGTTCTGAACACACAGCCCACACCTGACAGACAGGCAGAAATGCCCTTGAGCTAGGCGAGGTGCTGAGGGATGACGGTGTTGCTAACAGAGGCTCACTTGGCCCAGTCCTTTCCCTTCCACCTGTGTCTAGAGAGTTCGGCTTCCTGCTTGCTCTGTTTTCTCTCCTTTCTGAGCTCCTGGCAATTGAACCCACAGCCTCCAGAATGATAGGCAAGTGCATTACTGCTGAACTGTCCCCAGCCCAAGACATCTGAGCATGCGCACTCTAGCACCCTCGTCCACTGAGCCACCTCACCTGCTCCCTAAACACCTACCTCTGGCCTTCAGTACAGCGTTTGTTTACTGAAGGGTTTGGAAGAGGATTCTAGAAGGGAACTGGTCTCATTGCTCGTTACCTGTACAGAATGTATAGAGTCCTGATGTTCGTAGCGTTTATAATGTAGTAGTGAAACACAGACTTAACAACATTTAGCATCATTCTTTGGAAGGATCAGGGGTGTTGCATCTAACGTCAAATTTAATCGTGTTAAATAAAAATCACATAATTACATAGCTACCTTCCTGAGGGCATTCGCACTTAGATGTTTGTTTGTTTGTTGTTTTTGTTTTGTTTTGTTTTGTTTTGTTTCGAGACAGGGTTTCTCTGTATAGCCCTGGTTGTCCTGGAACTCACTCAGTAGACCAGCCTAGCCTCGAACTCAGAAATCCACCTGTCTCTGCCTCCCAAGTGCTGGGATTAAAGGTGTGTGCCACCACTGCCCGGCATTCGCACTTAATTGGAATGTTCTGGTTGGAACTGTTGGAGTGGAGCTTCCACACCTTAGAACATTCCTGAGCGCTGGGGACATGGCTCAGTGGGTGAAGAGTCTGCCGCACAAGTATGGGAACCTGAGTTCAAATCTCTAGCACCCATGTAAACCCATGTGCAGTTGCAAGCATCTATAATCCCAGCACTCCTACAGTGA
Organism: Rhynchomys soricoides; assembly: GCA_019843965.1. NCBI lineage: Eukaryota > Metazoa > Chordata > Mammalia > Rodentia > Muridae > Rhynchomys > Rhynchomys soricoides. Next base: position 4,034,151 of record JADRCH010000030.1, read on the forward strand.
GAAAAGAAGCAGAAGCCGGAGAATTTCTGGGAGCTGCAAAGAACAACAGAGGAGCCATCTCTGCTTCAGACAAAGTAGGAGAGGAATGACAGCCTATCCTCTGGTCTCCCCATGCTCACCAGGGCACATACACACCTGCATATACAGGAAACATGCCTCTCACACACATGCACACATGAATCACACATAGCACGAGAACTTTCTAAAAGTATCTAGGTCATTTTATTCCAGTTTTGCTTCCAACGTGGAACTTACCACACGTTTACATGCTAGAGGTAAGAATATCTTTGTCTGTCTCTTGTCCTCAAAAGTTCAGAACAGCACTCCTCCATGGCAGCCCTGGTGTACTGGTTAACTTTTGTCAATTTTACACAAACTAAAATCTCCTAGGAAGATGGGCTTTCCACTGAAGAGTGCTCCATCAAACTGGCCTGTGGACATGTGTATTGAGCATTTTCTTTTGACTAGTGATTGACATCAGTCAGACCACATTGGATAGCGCTGCCCTGAGGCATAAGGGTGTCTAAGAAAGCAATCGAGAGGGCCATAAAGAGTAAGCCCCTAAGCAGCTTCATTTCTTGCCTGAGTCCCTGCTTTAGCTCTCCTGATGATGGCCTAAACAAACCGTTTCCTCTCCTAAATTGATGTTGGTCAGCAGTTTTTGACAGTGACAGAAATCAAGCTAAGTCACCTGGCCTCTCCATGCTCCTTTCTGTCACTGTCGCCAGGATGAAACGGTAGAACTTGTTTTGAGGAAAAACGAGGAAGGCAACATGAAGCACTGTGAGGAAGTGTCAAGTCTGCCTGCTTGTTCATATTTACCAGCCGCTACAGGACTCTGTAGAGGCCACAAAGGCTTAAAATTTTTTGAATGATTGTTGTAATGTCTTTTACCTTTCTGAAACCAAAAGATGATAGTTAATCTGTATGTTCATTTATTCATTAGACAAATGTAGGTGGTTTTCACTATCAAACAATCAGGACACTTATAATTTAGTTAGCTGAATGAGGCTAATCAATTTGTTTTCTTTCTTTTTTCTCTTGAGATGTGATTTATTTATCCCAGAATATATAATTAATATGTCTGTATCTAACAAACATCAGTTGTTCCTTAGACCCTACAGGTATAGTTCCTATGTTCTCTCTTCCATTTAGCAAAGGCATCAGAATGCAACCGGGAGAGAGAGATCACAGTGAGCATAACCTCGAATTTGTCTAAATGTGAGGCTTTAAGAGGTGTTGGTAATAAGTTCCTAACAACAGACCACATGGGATGAGTTTCATGGCAGATGTCAGAGTAAAAAGCTCCGGGGGCAAAGACAGTTGTGAATAATCCTCAGGACTGGCATATTCTTGATATTTTTTTCATATTTTTATTATCTAATCTCAGACCCCATGATTATACTCACCCAGCCAACTCAATGATTCTTCAATACATCGGGACTGCCTGAAGAATTTTAGGACTTAGAGTGAGGTGGGTTAGGTGGTTCAATAAGTACAGAAGCTTGCTGCTAAGCTAAGCCTGATGACCTGAATTGGATCCCTGGGACTCACATGACCGAAGGAGAGACCATTGATTCCTTCAGGTTGTTCTCTGAACACCACACAGGCACATGGCCTCTTCTCCCCCTGAAAACACACACACACACACACACACACATGTGCATACACTCATACACACATATGCATATACCCATACAAACACACACACATGCATACACCCATACAAACACACACATGCATATACATACACACATGCATGCATACACACATATGCATACACCCATACAAACACACACACATGCATATACATACACACACACTTGTATACACACATACACACATATGCATACACCCATACAAACACACACACATGCATACACACACACACACATACGCGCGCGTGCACACTCGAGCACACATGCATGCATGCACACATACACAAATGACATCCCCATGCACATAGCACCTACTGCACTCAGCTTGTTATGGAAACAAGAGAGCGAAGACATGAAGTTGGCAGGAAAATGGGGGGAGGGGATCCACTGCAAGGAGTTGAATTAGGAAAGGGTGGGTTTAATCTAAATACATTGTATTGGTGTAAGAAATTTTTAAAAAATGTTTAATAAAAGTTTGATTTTTTAGTTAAAAACTTTTAAAAATTAAGGCTCAAACCAAGAAGTATCATGTCCAAAACTTCAGGCCCTCTGGCAGGCACTCTGTGCTGCCTGAGAGGTGGCATTTCCCGCATGTTCTCAGGTGATGGTGGCCTGTGGGTCCAGGAACCACACCTTGAGAGTCTGAGACCTAGTGTTCCACTCACCCTCTCACCAACACATTTACTAAAAGCCAATCAGCTTCCAGACACCAAATGAAAAAGCAGCAGAGCCTCATATGCACTGTGCTAAAGTCTCTACAACGCCATGATTTGCCCCATGCTTTGTAAGTTGGCATCTTTTCCCTATTTTAAAGATAAAGTTATCACAGCTAAAAGAGATGAATCAATCTGGTAGATCATATAAGCGGGAGTCAAAATTTGGACCTGAACTGCCAAAGCAAAAAAAAAAAAAACCTTAAAGAAGTAAATAAAGCCCTGAGTGAAAACTATCTACAAGTACATAGAATTTATGCAGGGATGAGCAAAGGGTTACAATCCAGGGTACATGCCAGGGCAAGCAATTGAGTATGCTACGCCCAAAGAGGGGTAAGAAGGTTTTATTAGCAGGGAAAAAAAGGAGAAATATATACATGAGCAGCCTGGCTGCAAAAGGCATTGGTTTTGGAGACCTGAGGCCAGAGCTGCTGAAACCCCTTGGTGGAATGCTCAGGAAAAGCTTCTTTTCTGAGTGGCTGACACCTTAAATCAAGTTAAAAGTGAGGAGGTCTGTGGAGGACATGGCTGGTGAGGGTTACATTTGTCTTCACTCTGTTTGAGCTGTTCACTGTGGCAAGTCTCATCTGATCACAAGTAAAATGTCAGTTTCTCTTCCACATATATTCCTGGCTTTTAATATTCTCTCAATCAGACAAGAGTGGCTTCATCAATTTCTCAGACCTAGAATGCCGGATGCCAGGTGACACCATCAGACACTGTTCTGTAGCCAATACTGTCCTGTAACACTGAAGAGTTTGCACATAAATAGGAATCTGTCTAATTTTCCAAAACATAAAATAATTTGTCCAATCTCGCACTGCTAGGAAACACCTTACAATTTAACCCCAGTCTTTCTGGCCTGCCAACCTTTCTCCAGATTAAAGACTATAAGGCCAGGGGATCAGAAGATGGATCAATTAGTGACACACTTGTCATGAGGACCTGGGTCTCATCCACAAAATCTATGTTTAAAAGCCAGGCATGGCTCTTAGCAGCAGGGAAGCCTCAATGATCATGTTTGCCTCTTCAGTCCTTACCCATGCCTCTGAATAGTGTTTTGAACCCTCCAAAACAAGCACAGTAGCATGCCCTTACACCCCTGATGCTAAGGATGGGGCCACCCTAGCTTATTTGCAAGCCCCATGCCAGTGAGAAGCCTTGTCTCGAAATAACAGTCCTCTGGGCTCTACACGCATGTGCATCTGTACCTGTACACATGAACACACACAGAGATATGACTCTGAACTAACCAGAACGCACTTAAAATGGCAAGTTTTGTCTAATAGTGTGGTTAACAGACATGGCTCTAGTGTTATCACACTGAAGAACCTTCTAGCAGTTAGAGGGTCACTCTCTACCCTCATCAGCATGAGGGTAGGTAAAGTTGCCTTGTGTGTCTTAGAACCACCAGCAGCAGCAGCAACAACAACAGCGGCAACAACAACAGCAGCAGCAGTAGCAACAAAAACAGCAGCAGCAGCAACAGCAACAACAACAGCAGCAGCAGCAATAACAGCAGCAACAGCAACAACAGCAGCAGCAGCAGCAGCAGCAACAACAGCATTGACAGTAACAACAATAGCAGCAGCAACAACAAAAGCAGCATCAGCAATAACAGTAGCAACAAAAACAACAGCAGCACCAGCAGCACCAGCAGCACCAGCAGCACCAGCAGCACCAGCAGCACCAGCAGCACCAGCAGCACCAGCAGCACCAGCA
>JADRCH010000030.1:4039970-4073432 GCA_019843965.1 Rhynchomys soricoides
GCACACTGGACTGTCCCCTATGCACACTGGACTGTTTCCCATGCACAATGGGCTATCTCTATGTACACTGAACTGTCCCCATGCACACTGAACTGTTCCCATTATGTTTTGCCACTCACCCATTCTAGTCGATCAGTTTCTTTACAACATGAGATCAGTCAGGGAGCATTTGCAATAGCAAGTCCGCATATAATTAACAGAAGATGCCAATATTAATAGAAGATGTCCACTTCCACAGAAAATGACCACTTCCATTAAATGACATTAACCGTAGATGCCCACTTCCACAGAAGTGCCAATATCAACAATAGATGCCCATTTGAGTCAAACTTTCTTTGACCAGAGCCATGTGCATATGAACCCAATTCAAAGTAGTTCTGGGTACTAAAATTTTATAAATTGTGTTTTACTGTGACCCTTGTGGGTCCTTTCTCTCCTACTTCTCTAATTCAGAAACTATAAAGATTTTGTGATGTCCCCTTCCTGACACATACAGCAGGCTGGTGCTCAGCCAGAACAGAACTAGTTCATCCAGTGAGAGGCTCTGATCCTAGTCCAGGGTTTGGGGAAATGTCATTCTACCAGCCAGTCCTGGAAAGATCACTGCCCAGGCTCTTTCGCTATAATGACTGACTATGGTCTGTAGAACCAAAAATATCGATGACAGTCCTTTACAAAGAAAATAAGATGGTCCTAATCTAGATGGGAATGAGGTCAGAAAGTTTTGGTGAAGGCATCTCTCCTAGTCTGACCAGTCAGGGTTAGATTGGTGTGAAGAGAGTCACATTTCAAAAGAATGGCATGGCTTGGACACTGGGGACTGTTAGAACATCTTTATTTCCTTCTCTCCAAGTAAGCCAGTTCTCTTTAGTCTCCAAATGCCCTGGGTATCATGAAATTTTATCCATGTCTTGTCACCTGGTTCCTACTGCAGAGGTTCCAGGCATCAGCTCTGGAAAGACCATTTTCTCTGGGAGGACAAAGATGGAGACAGATCTCTTATGTTAGGCTAGAAACTAGAAACAATCTATGAACCATTTTGTAGCTTACAGAATATCTACCAGCTTGTGAGCTTATAGAATCACAAGTGCAAACAAGCCATTTATATTCTGTTACTGTTACCTCGTTAGGAAGCATGAGTGAAGAGAGCCAGCCAAAGTCTCTGTTCTCACTGCACTGACAGGGGTCGGGGGAGGGGCAGCCTGGAGGGTGCAGTGAGAAGGCACACAAGTCATTTGAGTGCTCAAGCTTGTTTGAGAAATTGGGAAGAGACACTGGAAAGAGACAGGAGATGACTGGGGCTGTGGGAAGTCTGGGAAAGCCTCTCAGAGACAGCCACAACTGGGACAAACCTGAACTGTTGCAAAAGCTTGCCCTGTAAAATCCTGGAGACAGGGCAAGCTGGAAAAATCATCCTCAAGTGCAGGAATCCAGCATAAAGGAATGTTGGGTACAGTCATACAGTCACCATGTGGCTAGAGCTAAGAGAGCACAGAAGAGGTCACTAGATCATGAGCAACTAGGAAGTATCTTCCACACTGGTATTTTCTTTCTAAAATCACTCACTAAGAAATAACACCAGAGACCTCCATCCCCATACCCACAGACATAAACATCTGCACGTGAGAACTTAAACAGTTCTTACTTAATCTATTTAATGTTCAGTTGTATCCTTAAATTAAGATTTATTAATCTGCATTGAGGCTATGAAAATGATACAATAGGATGTAGATATAGTGTGAATGAGCTGAGGCCATAGCTCAATAGGAGAGCACTTGTCTAGAATGCCTGAGGTCCTTTGTTCATTCCTAGTGACAGAGAGAGAGAGCGCGAGAGAGAGCGAGAGAGAGAGAGAGAGCAAATACCTAACCTCTTCCTACCATCAAAGTTTTATCTATTTTAAGGGGTTTGCTTGCTTTTTAAAAGTGTTGATGTTTCTGGTTTATTATGCTGTTGTATTTTGATAACCTCATCATAAGTTCAAAATATCGTGAGTCAAACAGCTTACCAAAAGCCTTTGTTCAATAACACAGCAGCTTGTTACTGCGCAGCTTGGGGCTGTGGTTTGTGGCTAAGGCTCAGGATCCAGGGAGAAACCCTCACTGTACACTGCCAGCCTCGGAAAGACCAAGAGGTGAAATTGCTGTGTGGTTTGTACCGAGGGAACCTCACTTTCACCCTGGTACGAGGTCAAAAATCACTAAGTCAGCCTATTGTAACATGGGAACTATCTGGCGGTGTTGGCATAGTGTATAAAAACAGCTAAATTGTCTGTAAAAGTAGTATAATTCTCATTTCCCCCATAGTCATGAGAAATTAAAGCATACAAAAGAAACTCCTGGACCACCGGGCCTTTGGTACTACTTTGTTTTCTGTGATAAAGATTTTTAAGTGTTTTTATCTTTAAATCTCGATTTCTACTTTTCTCAGTAAATATTATGTCAAAGAACATTTGGGACTTTATGCTATTTCCATGGCTTTATTTTTAAAGACTCGCAAATAGGAACTAAAGAGATGGCTCAGAGTTCAATTCCCAGTATCCATGCGGCCACTCATAACTGTCTTGCAACTCCAGTTTCTGGGCAACAGTGCTGTCTTATGGCCTCTGCAGGCTCCTGCATGCACACAGTGCACATACATTCACTCAGGAGCACACATATACATTCAAAATGTTAAAAAATATTTAAAATACATTAATTAACAAAGCATCACATATTTCTGAATATGTGGACGTTGTCATTTCCTTACCCGTTGCTTTGTTTAACCTTCCCCTGGTGTGATCAGTGTATCAGTAGACAGGTGGGAAGGCTGAAGCTGGCAAGAAAGCTAAAGAAAGAGAAATTGAAAGAATTGCACCGGCATGTTTGCGGCGCAGCCTGCACTTGAACCTATGATTTTTCAGATAGTGTCAAAGTTGTTACAAATCTCTTTGAATGATTCTTAGACAAAAATACAGGAAAATGTTGGAGAAAGTATGCCCTAGCCATTCCTTAGCCCAGTTACACTGAGGAGAGATATTTCTAAATGTCCTAAGATGTTGGCAGGGAGGTGGGACCATCAGCCAGTAGATACCGGCCATCTTAGCCTCCATCACATCTATCTATCAAACACTAGAAAAGAAACCAGCAGAGGGTGGCTTGGTGAGAATGCTACGACTCAGTGGTTTAGCAGCAGGGGAGATAGAGAGGGTGCTGGGCAACTGCAAGTCACAGCATGAAAGTAGTGGCCTACAGGGCAGAACAGTTCTACGTGTACCTCTAAGTGCCAAATGGAACATTTGACTCCAGAAAGGATGCCAAAGCCATGTCAACAGCGCTGGCAAGAAAGTCCCCAGAACGTTAGACTCTCCTTAATTCAGAACATATGGCAATCCTCCAAACACCTGACTTAGAAACTCTAGAAACTCGCTAAGTCACTGTCTCCTTGATGTCATTGCAGTGATGAAGGGTCTATCCCTTCATTAAGTAGGATTAACTCCTGATTTTATTTCATTAATACTGACTGTTGTTCTATCTACTAAATCCAGCCTTAAACCTTTAAAGCTCTAAGTTTGGCATCTGATGCCTATTTTAAAGAAAAAGATTTTATTATAGAAATTGTGTAGATTCACAGCAGAAAACATAAAAACTATAATCAAAAGGGAAATGCCCCAAATGTCTGTAGCTTTCAAATGCACTGCCATTACTCAAGGTAAGACTTGGGACAAGGCAAGCCTGGGCCTGGTTTTGGTTTGGAGGTTCATCTGTCTTTTTCTTTTTAGCTCTTTAAATATTCTTTAAGAATTTCATACACACAGACAATATATTTCGACCATATCCAGCCCAGCCTCTAGCTCCTTGCAAACCCTGTCTATGACCCCCATCCTGACTTTACATTCTTCCTTTTTTAATAAATAGTCCGCTGAGTCACTAAGTGCCACTTAAATACTAATGGATGTGGACCATCCCTGGAGGTGTGGTCAACCTGCCAGGGACCACACCTCTAAGAACACTGATTCCCCCTCCTCTACTAGGGGTGGGAGTAGGACATCATGTGTCCCTCCTCATAGATCCTGTTAGCGTGAAAATCTTTGAGGGTTTTTTTTTTTTAGGGTTTTTGCATTGCTTTTGGGAGGTAGAGGTGCCCAGTGTTTATAAAAATGTTTTATCTACCTTGGATTATTGAGTCTGTAGTAATCCTCTCACTGGTTTTCCTCACCTCTGTTTGTGACTATGCCAGTTTAACAGTAGCGGGAAATATTGTCTCTGCCTAATTTATTGTAAACATCTGTCTTCTACTATCACATCTCATGAAGCAGACAACAGAAGGTCGAGTATAGCACCTTCTCTAACAAGGGAAGAAAATATGTGAAACTGAAATTGCTCAGAAATACAGAGCTACTGGCCTTAGGCACACTTCTCTATCCTCTGTTCTTGGAGGCACGTAACTGAGGACTCACTTTTAAGTTAACTTGCACACAAACAAGAAGCCTTCAAAGCAGCTTCATCCTAAAACAAACAAACATAAAATCCCTGAGCACAGATGGAGGTAGAACCAAATTCCCCAACTGTCGGAGCTCCTCAGTCTAGGTGCAAGGCCTAGGAGTGATGTGTGGCCTATCCTCTTTCCTCAGAGACTCGTCTAAGCTACACTTTTTCATGTTTATTTATGTACATGTGTTTGTGTGAACGTATAGCACATATTATGTGCTCACAAAGAGGGCATCAGACCTCCTGGAGCTGCTATTCCAGGCAGCTGCAAACCCCCCAACCTGGGAGCTGGGAACCCAACTCAGGTCCTCCAGAAAAGCAACAAGCACTTTTAACTGCTGAACCATCCGTCTAGCTCCTTGGCTAAACTTAAGTTCACCACAAAGTGAACTCTTCTTACAGGCAGGACAGTGAGTTAGGAAACAGAGCATGAACAATAGCTATAGCCAACTTCATTGTACAAAACTTGTGGGCATAGGAGAGCATGAAGGGGAAAGTAATAGAGTTGCCTATATTGGCCTACAATTGTCCCACCCACAGCCAACCAACACTAACCACCAGACTAACCTTCCTCCCCTCATCATCTACTGCAAGTGCTTGACCTCTGAAATTGCTAGAATCTGATAGAGGTTTCTCTTCTGTTTTACTCTGTGTTCTGTTTCATTGAGAACATTCTCTGTGCCATTAAGAGAACATTCTCTTTGTGTATCTTTCAAAAATACAATCTTAAGATAGACCTTGTTTTGTGTCACATGATCTATAATAATATTTCTAACAAGTGCCCCGTTGTAGGTGGGGATGTATCTCAGTAGCACAGCAAGCCAAATCTTCCAGGTTCATACCCAGTACTCCAAAACCAAACAAACATGCTGTAAAACATGAAGCTTGGCTCCAACTTCGTTTGTGCAGCCCTGAGTAGCTCAGGTCACCCTAATTCCAATCGAGTGTCCACAGCAGTAGTGAACATGGTATCCTAGAGCTTCTGTTCGTGCAGATGAAACTTGATCATTTGGAGAGGGGGGTTAATATTTTTCTGTTTATTCTTGGAAGATTTCATTCACGTATGCAATGTATTTTGACCATATTCACCCACTGGAACATGGTCGACCTTTCAGAAGGCATACCTCTAAAGAAATTTGACCCTCCTTCCTTTAGCAGCCATCACTGGTCAATGCCTCAGCCAGGGAGGGGCTCATGGGCCCCTCCTGCATCCTGCTGGAAGGTCAACTGGCTTGGCTTGTACAGTTCTAGCTGTCACAGACAAAGGTCCTCCTGTGTCCAGAAGACACTGCTCCATCCCACTCCTCCTTGGACTCTGTCTCAGTCTTTCCACCCCCTCTTCCATACTGTTCCCTGAGCCTCATGTACAAAATGGAGATTCAAGAAGCCTAATAATGTATGGCTTGTTTACTTTGCCTCAGTTAGTATCAAACCTGTTTCAGGAAACCCACCTATAGAAACAAAGGTCACCCCACAGCACACCAAAACTTGTTAAAATCTTCAGCCTAAACTAAGCAGTGGTGACCAATGCCTTTAGTGCTAGCACTTGGGAGGCAGAGATCCCTGTGAGACTGAGGCCTGCCCAGTCAGGACAGCCAGAGTTACACAGAAAAACTCTGTCTTAGAAAAAAAGAAGAACATTCAGCCTATGTATTGGCTTCTTACTTCTGTGTCTAGTAAGATATTAAAGAATAAGTACTCTTGAAGAAAAAAAGTGCTCATTTCATATTACACACCATGTTTTCCACATTGTGCGATTAACAATGGCATACCAAGCCAGGAAATGGTGCTGTACTCCTTACCCCGGGATGTGGGAGGCGGAGGCAAACAGATCTCTGTGAGTCCAAGGCCAGCTTGGTCTACAGATCAAGTTCTGAGACAGCCAGGGCTACAAAGTGAAACCTGTCTCAAAAAAAAAAAAAAAAAAAAAACAAAAAGACAAAATTATTTAAAAAACAAAAAATAAAATAAATGACATACCAACGTCAACCTGTGGTCTTCACATGTACCCACACGAACAAGTGCACATATGCACATATGTACACATACATGCCTAAAAACTGAGAGAGGGAGAAAGAAAAGTAACAGTCTACAAGTCTCAGTACGCAAGGGTAATCATTAATAATTTTGGACATACCCAAGTGTCATGTATATAGATACATCTAAGTTATTTTAATAAAAATACATGCCCTGTTTTAATATGAAGAATATTGTCCCCTATCTTAGCTGAGTATGAGTGTTCTCCAAGCCCACTAGAGATGAGTCAGCCTGCCTCTCCATTTCAGGCCTATCTTGACAAGTATTACACAAAGAAAGGAGGCCCCCAGGTTGGCGAGATGGTGGCAAGAGGAAGCAACCCCATGGTCAGGAGGATTAAGGAGCTACAATTGTTCTTTGGCCTCAAAGTCACTGGGAAGTTGGACCAGAATACAATGGATGTGATCAAGAAGCCTCGTTGTGGAGTTCCTGATGTGGCTAACTACCGCCTCTTCCCAGGTGAACCCAAATGGAAAAAAAATATTTTGACATACAGGTAATGAGATTGCGTCTCTCCCAATTCAAAGAGAAAGACACACCCCGTCCTCTTTTTTTCTGTCCAAGATCTCTTTCTTTTGCTCTGTAGGAAAGGCAGAATCCTCAACATCCATAAGAAAGAATAGCAACTCTCTGGATCTTTGTTGAAACCTCTAATCCCAGGATAACTGTCCATTTACACAGTACAGGTCTGACCAGCTGGAAACAACTCAGTGATAGTTTAAAGTGAACTAACCTGGGTAGCCCTGAGAACCTTTTAATCTGCCCAGCTAAGCTAGGCTCATCAGCCAGTTCAAGCCAATGAGAGACCATCTCAGAAAAACAAGATGGATGTCTCCTGAGGAATAATAGGTGTAGCACAAGCATGCTCGCGCGCGCGTGCGTGCACACACATACACACGCACACGCACGCACACACACACACACGCACACACACATACACACACGCACACGCACGCACGCACACGCACACACACACGCACACACATACACACGCACACACACGCACACACGCACACGCACACGCGCACGCGCGCACGCACACGCACACACACACGCACGCACACACACACGCACACGCACACACACACGCACACACGCACGTGCACACACGCACACGCACACGCACACACACGCACACACACACACACGCACGCACACACAGCGCGCGCACACGCACACGCGCACACACGCGCACACACACGCACACGCACACACGCACACGCACACACACGCACACACACGCACACACACGCACACACGCACACACGCACACACACGCACACGCACACACACGCGCGCGCACACACACGCGCGCGCACGCGCACACGCACACGCACACGCGCACACGCACACGCACACGCACACACGCACACGCACACACACACACAGCGCGCGCACACACGCACACGCACACACGCACACGCACACGCACACGCACACGCGCACACGCACGCACACGCACACACGGACACACGCACATGCACGCACACGCACACGCACACACACGCACATACACACACGATTCCACAAATCATTTGCTGGTGTTTGTGGGTATAGTAGGCATTCAGTGTGTGGAATACAACGGTAAATAGCCCCTCTTTCTCTTTTTCTAGTCTTTAAGGGGATCTTGATATGCAAACAAGGGGAGAGAAGTGACTCCAAAATGGGACCCGAGGCAGCAGTGGAAAGAGTTGTCAATTTGGCTAGTCATAGAACCTGACCCTGATTTGAAGACAGTCACAGCTCCAAGCTGTGGTTGGAGGTCCTGGTACTGCTCCATCTTCTTCATCTTCCCGTTTCAATCAAGGAGACCTGCCCAGTGGAAATTTTTGCCCTTCCTCCGTGGGTTCTGGGTATTGAGAGCAAATTTCCTACCCTGGCTTCTTTCCTCCACTTTCAGGGTTCATTCATGGGTTAACCCAGTCTACATACATCATCAAGGTGTCTACTCCTCAGCCTCAGTAGGTTTAAAGGAGGTGGGTGAAGCTGTCTTGTTCCAGCCTCACATAGGCCTTGTAGGTATAGCTTTGTGTGGTTCTGTGCTAGAGTTTTGTAGAAGTTAGGGCCATATCCAAACAGAAACCCCACCAACCAAGCTGAGTTTTGTGCTACCATGTTGAGTGACACTGGATTCCCAACACTCCAGTACAGTTCTGAAACTGGAGTGGAGGACATAACAAGGGGAGTAGTGTCAGGATTAGGAGGCAGCCTGAGCAGTGAGAGGAAGCTATTGAGAAAGTCAGAATCTGATCAGGGTACATTTCCAGGATCCCCACACCTGCATGACATGTAGAGATGAGGAAGGGCTGGGTTGTAGCAAACTTCCAAGGGTTGGAGCTGACCAACCTCCTAACGACTCCCAGGAGCCAACTACAATGGCAGGAATTGTGGGGTCTGTTGTTGTTTCCAAGAACTCTGTGTGCTTGTTGCTAAGAAAGGACTATATGCAACGATGTAAATTTACAACTAAATTATAGTTTAAAACAAACAAACAAGACATTGCTTCCTACCATTGTGTTTTATTATCACCTAGACTCACAAGCTTATCACACCATTTCTATGTCCATGTTTATGTTACCTGGTTAGTCTCCACACTACACACTGGCTTCTTGACAATTGCCAGTGTGGCAACTCTCACAGTAGATCACCATTTACTATTTACAATACAGAAACTAGCGAGCCATACAGGCCACAGTGTTATGTTCCCATGTGACTTTGGTTGTCAAACTGTTCTGGGGAACCCTTGAGAATTTGGCTGAGCATTCTCTTAACTGCTATTAGACTCTACATTCACAAGGTGCCACTGGGAACAAAGAAAGCAAACAAACAAGATGGCCGTGAAAGTTAACCAAGGTCTGAGAAACAAAAGTTAAGGCCTTAAAAAAATAAAATAAATTCATGAAGTGTTTTCCTCATTTTTTTGGCTGTGTTCTAGAATGTTAGACTGTAGATGGCTTGGTGCTTGGAGACCTGCAGCATTGTGATAAATAACATAACCTGAAACCCACAACCTCAACTCTGCAGACGAGCCCCTGGCCCCAATGTGCCTCTCCAAGACCCTAGAGGCTGTCTTGATACTTTGCAGTTCCTGGATGTCAGAATAGCATCTTGGAACAAACACTAGATGATTAAACATGAAAAACCACAGCAGAGCACTCATGTGTACAGTTTGAAGACAGACAGAAGGCTGGACTAAGGTTTCTGTCTAACCACAAAATGCAGGCCTTGATCATCATCATTACCGACCTCGGGACGGTGAGGGCTAGATAACACACCACATTAAAGATGCCTAGAAGCCCGTCTAGCACAGAGTGCATCTTCAAAGAGCACTGCCTGTGATTACCATCTGCTCCTGCGTTCTTCAATCTGTAGACTCTGGGTCAGGATTTTCTCCACTTCTTCTTCTTCTCGGCATTATTCTTTTTCCCATCCTTATCTTGGCTGACTCAACTTCCATCTTCAACCCAGGAATACAGTTGATCTACCTATCATAGAAGGGAATAACAAGGTACTGACTGTCTAACCTGGTCCTAAATCATAAGTTTGCATGGCAAAGGGGTATGCCATGTTTTTATAGCATTAAATATTCCAGAACTGAACAACTTCCCATCCTCTCTGTTGGTCCTTTTTTGAGCACCCTGGGATTTTGACTATGCATGCTCACTGGAATCATGTCACCTGCATGAGAATAATCTAAGACAATTTTCTAAAATACAGATTGCAGGACCAGACTGACATGTTCAACAAACTTGCAGGCAGTTGTTGTAGCTCCTGAAATTGAGAATCCCTGAGTATTCTTAGACAACTAGCCTCTGTCCTTCCACTCACCAAGCACCTCATCTGTGTAAGACACTGGAGCCAAGGCTAGAGAAAGTGTGAGCGACCTCAGTCAGGCCTCCAAACTTGGCTGCTGAACATATGCAGCCATTACTCCAGCCCAGCCTAGAATCCCAGGTGAAATTCTCTCACTGCACTTCTTTTTCCTGATGGCACAAGCCCTGAACCTCTTGTTCTTCAGAGCAGGAGGAACCCTGAGATCCACCAATTCAGTTTCCACACAGTGTGTCCAATAAAAGAACTATATTCCCCTCTGTTGTCAGTCAGGGGCTTCCTGAAGTGCCCAGCCCTTTCTCAGCCCCAGTGAGCACTCTGTTTCCAGGCTAGCACATTCTCTTTAAGAAAAATACACACAAGGCTGGAGAGATGTCTCAACAGTTAAAAGCACTGGCTGCTTTTGCAAAGGACCCAAGTTCAATTCTCAGAACCCACAAGGCAGCTCACAACGGTATGCAAATCCAGTTCCAGGGGGATCTGTCCGTCTTCTGGCTTTCATTAGCACAGCACACACAAAATACACATAGGCAAAACACCAATACACTAAAATAAAAATAAACCTGTTTTTAAAGTTAAATTTTTAAAATTTAAATTTTTAAAAATTTTAAATGTAAAAACTCCCCAATTCAGTCTTTCTATGTCTCTGTCTCTGTCTCTGTCTCTCTCTCTCTCTCTCTCTCTCTCTCTCTCTCTCACACACACACACACACACACACACACACTCCACTACCTAACCCTGGGGAAATCCCACTGACCTTTGATAAAGAATTTATAGCAAAACCTCAAATAACAACAAAAACTGCTTTCAGAAGCCTGAAATGTCTCTGCCTTCTGGGTCTCCCCCTAGTGTCCTGTGTGACATGAAACAATTCAAGCTGTTCCAAAGCACAATAAGAACTAATGACTGGTTCAGAAAAGGAGCCATAACATAACATGCAGATGGAGGGGGCTGTGGCCTGTAAGCAGCCTGTGCAGTGCCCTCCCCTCTCTGTTTGGGAACAGTCACTAAAACATAAACATCTGTTTCTTCTTTGTCCAGAGTCTCTAAGTACACGCCCTCCATGAGTCCCACTGAGGTGGACAAGGCCGTACAGATGGCCCTGCACGCGTGGAGTACAGCTGTCCCTCTGAACTTCGTTAGAATAAACTCTGGGGAAGCAGATATCATGATATCTTTTGAAACCGGAGGTATTGTACTATTTCTTGGGCTCTCTCTTTAATGCCAAGGAGAACAGACTTGCTCCTTGCACACGTTTACAGAGTGATGAGCACAGGACTCCGTCACATGGTGCTGGAATAGGCAGAGGCAAAAGCAACATCTTGCCAGTAGGTAGATCTGAGCATGCTTAGTATTGTTGTCACTTTAGCCTCCACTGTGGGACAAACTCATGGAAGTGCACTTTCACTGTGGCTATGCCCCAGGACAGGACAAGTTCTGTCCTCTTTAGCTTTCCCGCTGGCTAGGGGGCCACCTGACCTCAACATTTTCCATAATGACTTTGATCAATATCATCTGGTTCCATATTACCCAAGATTCTCCTACCTGGAGTCCCCACTGAGGAAATCACTTCCCCGGGAACCCTGAGATATCCCCTGTATGCCACCCCACCTGAAACTGTGGGGTTTCACAAAATAGCCTCAGCGATAGCATTTGGATTTCAGCCAGGCTTGAGCACTGCCTTTGAGAAGTACATGGGATGCTTGACTCTACCTGCATGCTTCTCCATTTCCCCCTCAAGCCCTGTTACAGAGGAGCAAGGCTTTGAACATGACGGGTAAAGCTCTGAGTCTTTGCAGAAAAACATGCAGGAAGTAGTTGAAACTAGAAGCCCCACTGCTTCTCCCTGTCCAGATCCTGTTGCTGAGTGCCTGAGGCATTCTGGGCCTGAGCTTATTCCTATCTGATTTTGCTGGGATGGTAGGAGGGAATAAGGAGTTAGGGAGAGGAGATCAGGACAGTCATGAAATGGCCTTCAAAAATGGCCTTGAGAGGTCCTGTTCCTGCCAGGCATCCAAGGGCACTTGTTGAAATGGTAGGACATTGTAAGTCAAGGCAGGCTTAGGGGACATGGAGTTGACTCTCTTCATCTTTCAAGCTGGTATCTGTCCCCTAGCACAAAGGCTGACTAGAGACTAGGCAGTCATCGTAAGTCCTCAGAACACACAGATCTGATCGAACTGCATTACAATTGACCTGAGGAGTAGCATGTTGAAGTCGGAGTGTTGGCTTTAAAAACAGTAAACAGGGTTCAAGAGGTGGCTCAGGTAGAGCACTTGTTGCCAAGTCTGATTGCCCCAGCTTGATCCCAGGGACCCATGTGGTAGAAGGAGAGAACCAGCACACAACACTGTGTGCATCCAGTCACATATATACATACATACAAAGTAAAGAATTTTAAAATTAATTAATGAATTCATAAAATGAAATGCAAATACCAATTTTTCAATAACAAAAACTTGGGCATTGTCACCAAAATTCTGAGAAACTGTGAGCAGTAGCTTCTGTCACAGTCTTCAGATGTTTTTCTTTTCTGTTGAGTTCATGGTCCTGTTAACTATACATGATAGAACAAGACACTGACGTCTCTAGGTGCTAAGATTATCCTAAGTTTGCTTTTATAGGCTTTATACATGCAAATATCAAAGTTACAAAGGAGTGTTTTTACACTTAAATTGCAATCAAATGGAAAGCACACACTTAGTTTACAAAGCCCTCCTCAAAGGAATCAGTTTTGAAAGTTCTTTCTGCCAACAAGACCATTTTTTCACCCAGTGGTCTGGGTTGCTATCCAATGTCCCGCCATTCTTTCTCCTTCTGCAATCTACTATAAACTGTGCTGCAATAAAAACCATTACAACAAAGTTTGCAATGCCTCCTCTAAAGTACAAAATAGTCCTTTTTATTTTTCAGTTTCTTAACATATATAAAATTTATATATAATATACTCATATTTTTGAAATATATATCTGAAAATTAATAGTAGGACTAGAGGCATGGCTTATCAGTTTAGAGCACTTGCTGTGTTGTAACGCCGGCTCCAGGGACATCTTTCGCCCTCTTCTGGCCTCCTTGGGTACTGCACTCATGTACAATACTCCCAGACACACACACACACACACACACACACACACACACACACACACACATAATTAAAAATAGATCTTTGAAAGATGAATGTTTAAAAGTAGGTTTAAGGGTCAGTGCTGTCGAGACTATTACCCACCTTTTGTGACCCCCTAACCCCAGAATTACTAGGCCTTAATCCAATCACTATTTCCTACCTAGATCATGGAGATTCCTACCCGTTTGATGGGCCTCGAGGGACTCTGGCCCATGCGTTTGCGCCTGGAGAAGGTCTTGGAGGAGACACACATTTCGACAATGCTGAGAAGTGGACTATGGGAACGAATGGTATATATGCACAATTCACCATAACCCGGAAAATATTGTATCTTCTTCTGGGCCTCCATCATGAAACCTTGAGGTTCAACGTCCCAAGCCACCCTTTAACTAGGGAGGCTGGGTAGGAAAAACAAGTAAGCCAAAAATCCAGAAGGGACCACCACAGGGGGAAAGACCCTCACACGCTGATGCTATAGGCTAGCCTAGGGAACACCACAGGGGGAAGACCCTCCCACGCTGATGCTATGGGCTAGCCTATTCTCTGTTTCTTAGCATTTAAACTACAGAAGCAGCCCCCTCCCAATGCACAACTTGCTTCTTATTCAGGTGTACATGATTTATGGCTCCTTACCGGGATGTAGAATGTACTTTATTTAGAAATGAACCCAGGAAAGTAATTGGTAGTCTCCTACGGAGTGAACCTGGGGAGGGAGGGTGTAAAGTTTCTAGAATGTCATGCAGATCATCTAGAAACCTTCCCTGTGAGGGAGGTTAGTTCACCCACACACACTCAGATATAGTCATTAGGATTCCAACTTTGATGTCAATCAGATTAGTCTCAATTCCTGGTTCCACCAATTGTTAACTGTAACCATAGGTAAATTATTCCAACTCTCTGAACCTAGTTTCTTCATAGCATTTATTAAAACGTTAAATGTCTATAATACTGAGTTGGATGGAAGCAGCTTTATTTTTAAGCAGTAAGTTAACCTTTTGAGAACTGAATTCACCTTTATGCATAAGCCTATAATCTGCCTGTAGCAGAAGGTAATTTAACCCCATTGTACTACATTCAATGTCTATTCAGAGATTTTTTTTTAAATAAAACCACCTTACAGTATAAAAACAGAGTAGACTGTAAGAGCAGAAAGTGATTCAAGCATTTAGGGTCCAAATCGATGCACTATTGTAAGTTCCATTGCCACTGCTGGCTACACAGTCCTTTGTTATCCCTCTGCCTCACATCACTGATGAGGAAGTAGCTTGCTTACATTTCCCTCTTCCCCCATGCTCCAAAAGGATGAAGAAACTAAGATAGACTGAAGTCAGAAAGCCAGGTACTAGAACAACCCACCAACCTTTGAAAGCTGTTATAGGAAGCAGAGTTAACTGTGGTGGAGCATAAAGTCTCCTGGAAGGCAAGAGAGCGAAAACAAAAACCTGTGTTGATGCTTTCTGTCTTGTGTTGTTTAGGGTTCAATTTATTCACCGTCGCTGCTCATGAATTTGGCCATGCCCTGGGCCTGGGCCACTCCACAGACCCATCAGCGCTGATGTACCCAACTTATAAGTACCAGAACCCCTATAGGTTTCATCTCCCCAAGGATGATGTGAAAGGGATCCAAGCATTATACGGTATGATCTCCTCACATTCTCTAACCCTGAAAGTGACAGGCATTCAGCCTCCAAGTTAGAAAAGGCACACTTGTACAAGAGTTACTTGCTTAGATAAAGATGACTCGGGTCACCACCACAGCTTCGTCAGCTTGGAAAGAACTTATCTACCAGTTAAAGTGTTGCATCTTTCCTAAGATGCCTTACATCTTCCTTCCAGAGCATTCTGGCCATGAAAAGCCTAAGAATGTGGTCCATTTGCCTAACTTTGAAAAGCAAATAAAAATTTATGCATTTGAAGATAGAAGGCAGTGATTCTATTTCATAGTTCTCACACATGCATACATGCGTGCGCAAACTCGTGCACACATGCATTCACATGCGCATGTGTGTGTGCTTACCCGTTTATGGATAACTGGTCTTAGCTCCCTAACAATAGCAATCATGATAGTGATAGCCCTACCACTCGACTGTGCAGATAATCTGATGCTTGTGATGCTCGTTGTAACACTTGTCCATGCACAGCAAGGTTGTATGAGCTCTCATTTCATAACTACGAGCTTTTAAGGTTAAAGGCAGGAGGAAATCTTAGGATATTTTTAGGTAACAATTACGTAGGATGAGAAAAGCAGCAACCACCTCTTAAGTAATATTTTTATTAATTCTTTGAGCATTCCACATACATACACAATGACTTGATCATCCTTCCCACACCTCACCCTATCTCCTCACAGATTCACACAGCTTCCAATGCCATCTCTTTTTACAACCCAGGAAGTACAATTTCTATCGCCTACATACTGGAGCATATTTGACCTAGTAAAGTCCACACCCATAGACAAACTTTTAATAGTGTTTTGCAGTTATTACTTAAGTCTCACACAGTATTCACAAGTAGATTCTAGCACCCCTCCCAATTTACAATTGACGTACCCACGGCCTTAACATGTTAAATTGTTTGTTTCTATCCCACAACTAACAGCTAGAGATGCTGAGACTCAAGCCCAGGTCTGCCTGCCATAGATAGTTGTCTCCTTAAGACACTGCCATTTGCAGTGGACATATGTGCAGGTTTCTAGAGTTCTCACGGGTAGAAGGGTACATGCTCTGAGTTGCTGGCGTCATCTTGCACTTTGAACCCTAGGACCCCGGAAAATATTCCCAGGAAAGCCCACTATGCCCCATATCCCACCTCACAAGCCATCCATCCCTGACCTCTGTGACTCCAGCTCATCCTTTGATGCTGTGACAATGCTGGGAAAGGAGCTTCTGTTCTTCAAGGATAGGTAAGTTCAAGAGACGCTCAGGCCTTAGCCCATTGCCAACCAACACCATTGCCTCAATGGCTGAAGATCATGCATAGGCTCTTAGGAGATAAACAACTGCACAAGTAGCCATGGGTGGAGCACTGGTTTTTGTCTGAGCACTTTGCTGAGTGCTTTCCAAACAGTTGCAGGATTTATTTTAACTGCTTAGATCCTAGAGACTAAAATCCCTCCCCAATGTAGAAAAAAATGAAGAATGTAGTTGAAAAATAACAAGTTGGTTTCCCTAGGCCATCCGCCCAAGTGTATCGAGCAACTGTTTGTTATTATGCGCCTAATGAGAGGTGCAGTAAGGTCTCATTTAATAGTTGGCAAAATGACAATTAGCTAGTTAGATGAGTAGGTGAGTGAATGCATGCATGCATGAGTAGAAAGATGATGGGGGTGGACGGGTGGATGGATGGATGGATGGATGGATGGATGGATGGATGGATGGATGGGTGGGTGGGTGGGTGGATGGATGGATGGATGGATGGATGGATGGATGGATGGATGGATAGATGGGTGGATGGATGGATGGGTGAGTGGATGGATGGGTGGATGGATGGATGGATGGATGGGTTGATGGGTAGGTGGATGGATGGATGAGTGATCAAATAGATACATACATAGGTAACTCTAATGAAAAGCTTTTCCTAAACTCATTTTTCAGGAGGCCGCCAGGTTTTCAGTATCTGTCCGCTGTCATCATAAATATTATCTGACCCCATATTTTGACTTCTGAGAGAGTCTGACAGTTGTCTTCATGATTCCTCCAAAATTTCATGATAGAAAATAAAAACATAATAATGTTTACCTATATTCTTTCCTTTACTAGAGGAAATATAATGGTACCAAGACAGACAGAGGACCTTGGGAACATATATGTAACTCTTCTTCATTGTAAAAGTGTCCATTGAGTCCACACTGGTTACCGAGAACGGCTGTACTGTCAAAAATTACAGAGGCAGCCCGGCCTTGGTATGCCGCATAAAGGAAAACATTCAGAAAGCATTGTGAGGGCAAGAACGTAGCTCAGTTTGTAGAGTGTTTGCCTAACATACTCATGACTCTGGATTAAATCCCAGGTATCTCATAAGCTTGGCACAGTAGCACACACCTGTAATCCTAGCCCTGGGGAGGTAAAATCAGGAGGACCAGAAATTCAAGTCATCCTTGAGCTTGAGTGAGTTTGAGGCCATCTTGGCCTACAGGAAACTGCTGAACTTTTTTTTTTTCTTTCATCACTGAAAGAAAGAAATTCAAAAGCAAGTGCTGTGCTCAGGAGAAAAATCATGCTCCGGAGCCAGAACTGTGTGCAGGGGCAAAAGTTCTGCCAGGAGACAGAGCTGTGCTAGAAAATGGGAATGAACTCTGAGATCCTGACAGGGTTCCTGAAGAGATGAGGTCTGAGAAATATGTTCTTTAATTTGGGATGAGATCTTGAAACTATTACTATAAGAATACTTTCTGTACATTCAGTAAAGAGAGAGGATGGGGTGTGGTAGCATGTGTCTACAATCTGTTCACTTAGGAGTTAAGCAAGAGGATCCTGAGTTCAAGGCCAGACTGATGAAGGGTGAGAGGGGAACCATAAAATTTACCCAGAATTCTTCTGCCCAGAAGATATGACTATGTTCTGACTCTCTGATTGCCATAAGAACACAGTAAGGACTAGGTGACTTACAGCAGAGTCTGTCTTGTTGTAGAAATCTCAGCCCAGACAGAAGATGGCAAATTATAATTAGGGATTATTAATGAGGAAATAAATTGTAATAGCTTAGAGGGTAGATATCTGCCCAGCTCTAGTGCTGATTGTGGTTTATTATAAATATAAAAGTTGTGTGTCTTTGATCTGGGAACTGGATGTTTCCTCTAGGATGGCCAGGCAATAGTGTTTCCCTGGCAACCCCCTTCCTTTCTCAGTGCATAACTTTTCACTCCCCTTTCCTTGGTTTTTGCTCTTTAGAATGTCTTTTACTGGAAGTACAGAGCAGATTTTCAAAGGTCTTAGGTCATGGCTTCAGTCTAGCAAGTGGCTGGACCGTGCGAGCTCCCCAAAGTGCCACCACACCTCCAGGATGGACTCTGGACTTTCTTCCCTCTCCTGCTCTGTTAAGTTCCCTGTTTCTTTGTTTCTGAAGATAGTGGATTTTAGACATCACCTACCCCCTCTGATCGCTGTTTCCTAACTTCTCCTGGTTTATTCCCAGGGATCCCGGCAGGTCATGTCTGCATGTCTTCTATGTCATCTTTCTCTCTTTGTACCACACTGCCTGATCCCACAAGAATAGTCAGCAACTAGGAGCATCCGAATGAGGAGAAAGGGCACCCCTCCTCCCTGAAAACAGGGAAAGGACCAGAGAAGCAGAGTCAAGCAGGGCATGGGGTAATGTGGACAGAAGACAGAGCTCCAATGCTGCTTGAGCTGGGTTGCTGTGACTGTCTGTGAAACGGGATGAAGGCGTCTCCTGAAAGAGAAACACACCCATCAGCCTAGGCAAACATGGAATGAAGATGGTCACAATACTCCACACCTCAATGCACAGGAAGCAAAAGCTTGTCAACCATGAAAAATTTCTAAACAGGCAGTGGCCATAATTTTAGTTAAAAATGAAACATGTGATGAATCCCAGGTGGCCTTATTCCCCCATGTTGTGTTGTGTAATTTCACCACAGCCTTGCTTCTGACACACAACATACACAGCTTCTTCTGAGTTGCCATCACAGCATGCAATGCTCATGGACACTGCCTGACACTTCCATGCAGATTTGAGACTGTTGTGTGTTATGAATTTCTGTGTTGTGTACAAAGCTTTCTACTTTTATAGTAGTCTGTGGAAAACAGAGATTGTTAATATGTTCCTCCTATGAAAGTATCAAACTAATATATCTTTGGTCTATGTTAGACAAACAAGCAGCTCATTAGAGGGCAAATTTGTTTTAATAAATGGCCAAAAATTATATCTATGCCAAAGAAATTTAAAATTAAGACAAAATTCTTTGTGATTTATCACCAGTAAATGTTTAATTTGTTATTTTATATGCCTATATACTGAGTTGCTTAAAATTTTCTCAGAACTAAAAGTATCATACATTGGGGAGTTTTAAGAAAACACATTCAGGATGGAGGTAGCTCTGTTACTCAGCACGATCCAGAATTCAGTTCCCAGCCAAAAAGAGAAGAAAAAGGAAGAAGGAAGAGGAGGAGGAAGAAGAAATAGAACAGTTACACAACCTGGATCAGAGTAGCAGGCACTATGCTAAGCCCCAAGGTAAAAGATAGGCATGGCATGACCCTGCCTGCCCCAGAGCCCCAGAACAAGCACAGAGCAAAGGCCAAGAGAAGGCTATCAGTGAGGCGATCTCAATTTGAGTGAATTAGTTAGAGTTCTGGTAATAGGAAATGGACCTCTCATAAACTATGAAATTGATTGATCAAATATATTCTGTTTAACCCTCTGGCACTAGCTGACAAATGTTGATTGAGTCTTCATTCTGTGCGTCACAGAGTTAGCTACCAGGCATACAAAGGCAGACAGTGGCAATAAATGTCTTATCAGCCAGAGATTAGATTATGGACTGCTGGTGTCCATCTGCTTCTTTACAGGGTTCCTGTAAGTCCTGGCTTGTCCTTTGCCGACAAATCTCAATTCAGGGACGTTACATTTTGAATTCTTTGTTCAATTCTAATTCATCTTTTGCTTTAATCTGCTGAATTGGTGTTCTATTGTTTTATTATCTATTAAGTTTTCTTCGCCCACTAAGAGGCGTTTAGCGAGTAAAGCTCTGCGTTGGCGTGAACATTGTAACAGGCTGTTTGAAACCAAGTTTCCTACCTCGGGGCTAAACAATCTTGTAAACCACGGTCTACATTGGCCACTCCTAATTCTTAGAGCACCTCCCACCCTTAGCTATGGCAATCAACATTGTCACCAGATAGCATAAAATTTTGTGTCCCAGTGGCACAAATTTTGAATTAGAATGAGTATTCTGCTTCAATTTAGTCTTCACAGTATCTGCAATAATTCAAATCAAGACTGGCCCAATATGAGAATTAGGACTCTTAATACCTGTGAGAATCTCCAGCCATCTTCTATGATTTTAGATAACAAGTAGAGTTTAATTTTTACCTAGAAATTTGGTCATTTTTTTAGTTTCTTTTTGTGATTTTAATTTTGGAAAAAAACCAGAGCAGTGTAGGAAAGAGGAATTTGTATGCAGTCATCTTTGTGACCAGAGTGTGTGTGTTTAATGGGTATCCCACTACTCTACCCTCTATGTTTTGAATATTGGAGTGAACAATAAATAAATGGGGTAAAGTCTCAGAGGGGCAGCAGAACGAAAAATAGAAGAAGCTGTTGCTAAGGTTAAAAACTAAGAACCAGCCATGACAGCTCACCCTGCAACCCAGCACACAGGACATGCAAAACCAAGCACCAGGAGTTTAAAGTCATCCTCAATGAATTTCATGACAACCTGAGATTCATGAGACCCTGTCTCAATAATAATAACGATGATGATGATGATGATGATGATGATGATGATGATGATGATGATGGTGGTGGTTTTGGTGATGATGGATGATGATGATGATGATGATGATGATGATGATGATGATGATGATAACAGTAATATAATGTGTTACTCTCTAAAACATGACAAACAACATTGGAGATTTCACGATGTTCTCAGCCATGTGGCTTACAATATCATTTTAGTCTCTGCAATTTAAGAACTCAACCAATCCTTGTTGTTGGCTTCTTTTGGCCTACCCAATAGGATTTTCTGGAGAAGGCAGGTGCACTTGCCAGCAGGGATTCGGCCCAGCACCATCACCAGCTCCTTCCCCCAGCTCATGTCCAATGTGGATGCAGCTTATGAAGTGGCTGAACAAGGCATTGCTTTCTTCTTCAAAGGTACAACAGATCCCTCAAGGAAAGGAATGCCAGGGCCTCGGTGCCATGCCTGTGTTACTCTGGTGATCTTGGGGCAGGGTTCGGTTGGACACTAAGTGTCACTCAGCACTGTTGGAGCTATGGAAGAAATGGCAGTTCGTATCAACGGTCCCCAGGACCAGCCTTTGAGTGTCGTGGGCACCATGCTATATGGCCAGGGCTAGGGAGCTTAAATCCAGCCCCTGGCCTCTCTGACATGCACACTCCAGTGAGATCTTTAAATGTTAATTGATATCCTGCTACAGAGTCATGCTTAGAGCAGCTGGTGGGACACAACCTCCTGTGGTTTCCGAAGACAGCCCCTCAGAAATGCAGTGTCTGGCTTCAGCCCTTCACTATGACTGACTCTGAGACATTACCCAACTGCCATGAGACTCCATTTCTCATCTGCAAAGTTATTGGAATGGCACCACTCTTGAACATACATCTCAGCAATAGATAGCCACAAAAGTTACCTAGAAAACACAGCTGTTAGGTTTTGCTAACACACTTTCTTGGGCCGAAGGGTAGACTGTTTTTAACTTAAGGGAAAGCATCATCATTACCTGTCACTTGCCCCTATTTCTCATGCAGATATGAAGTGAGAGGAGGTGATAAACAAAAGATGTATTGAAAAAATAAAGACGTTAAGAGTAAGAAGACACAACCGTATCAATATTACTGCTTCCCCAAGGTGTAAACGTAGGCTTGTCTCTGGGAAGTTTGAAGTCTATTACTATTTGAATTGAGTAACTAGATATTTACATCCACAGGAACCAGCCCCATTTACTATCCAGAATAGAGATCTTCATGAGTGGAATGTATTAGTGAGTGTTACCAAACCATTGTAGACTCTAACCTTTGTTTCCAGGTCCTCACTACTGGGTCACTCGAGGATTCCAGATGCAAGGTCCTCCTCGGACAATTTATGACTTCGGGTTCCCAAGGCATGTGCAGCGAATAGATGCTGCCGTCTACCTCAAGGAGACTCAGAAGACCCTTTTCTTTGTGGGAGAGGAATACTACAGGTGAGGGCTTTACCCCTTTTATGTTCTACATGTACTTGATAGGAAGGGGAAGAATCTTTTGCAAAAAACAAACTAAGACAGGAGACTTGACAATAACCCTGCTGACTTCTTGGCCACAGGGTAGTCTTTAAGATACAGAACTGTACAGTCAACCAGCTGATTGTCTTTAGGATCAACATCATAAAATTTCAGTGAATTCATTGACTTGGCCCCAGTGGACCGAAGAAGTATAGATGGTCTCGGAGTTCATCACTACCTTATATAAATACCTGAGTGGGAACAGACAACACTGTTACACAAAATAGACCTTGGAAACCTTTGTGATTCGGGGTAAATATACAGGTGGTCACAAATGTGACCCTCTTTGAAGGAGTTCTGCTTAAAGGACAAGTCTTACAGAGAAGTCGTTCTACCTAAATTAGACAAACCCCATGGTTGTCCATAATGAGCAGATCAGCATAAGGTCTGACCTGGCATCCAGTCGCTGCACATAGGACCACACCGCAGCTACCTGCTAAAGTTCTGCCTTTTGACTGACTGGTGCTGAGAACTGATTGTGGCTCTCTGCCAAGCATCCTCAAAGACCACCTCAGCCTCTGCACCCCTGCTTCCATTCTTCCCTTGCTGTAGCTCATTTTCACAAATGTCAAATAACAAGCAAAGCAGGTTCTAACCCAGCAGCTGTGACAAATACCTTGTGTCCATGGTGGGGCCCTGGAAATCAGGGGATCATGAATACCAGCTCTACTGGGAGAGCTTTCACTTCAGTTTATGTCCCCAATCAATCTCTCTCTCCCTCTCCCTCTCCCTCTACCTCTCCCCCTCCCCCTCCCCCTCCCTCTCCCCCTCCCCCCTCCCCCTCCCTTTTCCCCTTCCCCTCCCCCTCCCTCTCCATCTCTCTCTCCTCCAATTTGGCTTTTCGAGACAGGGTTTCTCTGAGTAGCCCTGGCTTTCCTGGAACAGGCTTTGTAGACCAGTCTGGCCTCGAACTCAGAGATCCATCAGCCTCTGCCTCTGCATCTCAAGTGCTCAGATTAAAGCTGTGTGCTTCTACATCTGGCATCATTTTATGTCATCTCTCTTAAATAACCATTTGCAAATGAAATTTGACAAAAAAAAATCTTTTATATCTTCTCCCACCTGATACTTTCACTTTCAATATATTTTCCATGAATATATAATATTTCTTCATCATCATCATCATCATCATCATCAGTATGATTATTATTATATGAAATCCCAAATGAATGTTGACTCTTCTGACTCCTCTCAGCCTTGGAGAGCCCTGATGGGTGAGTAACCTGATCTCCATGGTGGATTTTCAGTGACTCAGATGGACAGACACCTGTATGAGCATGGAGCCAGGGTGAGGAAATACACCTGTGGATTGTTCTGAGGGTTGTTCAAGTTTCTCAGTGTTCCAGGGATCTCTTCAGAGGGCTAGCCTGCACTCCCACAGTCTCTCTTCCCTTTAGTCTATCACCCACCACAATGCTTGGGAAAGGATGGCTGAGTGGAGGTCTGGTGACAGGAGAGGTCCCAAATTCTCTCTGAATTGGAGGCTAGGGATGGAGAGTTTCTCTGATTTAATGATCTATAACGCCCTCGGCGGACACAGCATGAGTCTTTCGGGCTGGATCCCTGCTACTGTCTATTAAGGGAGAGTCTTTCTTTACACATTGTTTCTTTATTGATTTTTGGTTTGTATTATTGGGAGGATGCAATGCCATGGCACTATGGAGGTCAGGGCACACTTGCCAGACTTACCTCTCTCCTTCCACCATGGGAGTCGTGGGATTTAACTCTAGTTGCCAGGGTTGGCTGCAGGTCCTTCTATCTGCTGAGCCATCTCAGGAAACCAGGGAAGAGCCGCTAGTGATCCAGATGCAGACGGTTCCTTACAGCATTTCTTTTTTAATTCCATTGTCAATGACTAATTTCTCCCATTAAGTGCTCTCTTTCATCTACCAATGGCAACAGGAATAATGGTACAAAGGGTTTTCATGCGGTGGCAGTCCTGAGGTCTCCATCATCCTTCCTTATGATTGATGGTTTCTGAATGTGTATGTAGTGATTTGCATATCCACAGGCCCCTCCCCCTTTCCCTTCGCACTGGCAGTGAGAACACAGGCTGTCTACATGGTAGGCTGAAGCATCATTGCTAAAAAGTACATATCTTCCACATTCTCCTTTCTAGATGTCTGTACTACTGGAAGATATTTTAATGTAAAGATTTTTATGGATAGTTATGATAGAGAAAAATAATAAGTAGCAAAAGTAAGATTAATTAATGTGACTTGTGAATGTCTTAAAACAAAGCTTATTGTCAGATCACTTCATTAAACCTAGTTATTGAGTACATCCCAGGCTCTCTCCTGGAATCTTGATACTCAAAAGAAGCCACAGAGTTTCCAGCGAAGGCTGTGTACAGCAGGACCGAGGACATAGCTCAGAAGTACGGCCCCCCTATCAAGTCTGAGCCCCTGTGTTCAATCCCCAGTGTAGCAAGCACAAGACAAATGAGAGATGTGAGCAGAAATAAGGAAGCCATAGAGTTTACAGCAGGTTGACCCGCGATCCGCAGGTTAGCTCTCCATTTCTTTATTTGCAAAATGGAGGCAGAAACTGTACTTTACTTCACAGAGTTACCAAATTGGAAAAAAAAAAAAAGGAAAAAAAAAGAATATGTGATGCCTGTCACCTGATATGTACCCAGAAATCATCCTACAGCCCTAGTAGATCTGTAGATAAATGATTAACAGAAGTTCAAATGAAAGAGCACCGCTATCGCTGTCGGAGAGCATGACTTTCAGGGAGCCAGATCAAAGAGGAAGCAGGCAGTCAAGCAAAGGCTTTGGAAGAGTGCCCAGGGGAAGTGAGGACTGCGCCCCCTTCCACAGACATGTGGGAGTTTCCCAGGCAGGAGTGGGTGGGGGCAGGAGTCGGTCACGGCAGGAGGAGTGGGTGGGGCAGGTGGCTTCCAGGCAGACAGAGCAATTGATGAGAAAGCACCAGGGCAAGAATGGTCAGTGACTGTGGGGAAAACCCGCAGGTGATTCATTCAATGCGATGTTCTCACCGGCCCCAAGAGGGAAGCGTCCAAGACAAACTGGGTAGAACAGACCAGGGAGGACCTGGGATTTCTACAAAAATCCATGTCAACTCTATAGGAAAGGGGGAATTACTAAATATCTTAAATAAAAGATTATTTCAGTATGTTATGTGACATGACTAGAAATCAGAGAGAGGCCACAAAGCCACAGACAGCCTATTCAACGTGATCAAAAAAATAATTCCCATCCAAAATGCTACATGTAGCAAAGCTATCGTTTAATCGGAAAGAGAATAGGCATGGTGATGCACAATAGGCAGAAGAATGTTGTGAGTTTGAGGTCAGCCTGGTTACATAGTAGGTGCATAGCGATTTCCTGTTTTAAAAAGATATGGGGCAGGGAATACATATGTAGTAACAGAATGTTCTCAAATAAACAAAATCTGTGAGAATTTCTGGCTAGCTGACTTGCCTTACAAGAAATAATGAAGTTAGTTATTATGAAGGCAAGTGATCCTATATAACACACACATACACACTCACACATCCACAAATTCACACGGCACCAGAAGATGTAATTATGTCGTAGCAGAATAATATAAATGTGCTTCTTCTTTTAAGTGATTTGAGAATAAATATATACAAATTTTACACATATATACATATATATGCATATATTCATATTGTGGACTATACTATAGATACCCACGTATATTTACCACCGCTGGTGTAGAAGAAAACCATTTTGAGCCGTGGAAGTGATACCAAATGATAGCACTCATTCCCAGACAATGTTAACCAAAAAGGCTGAGCACCAAAAAAAAAAAAAAAAAAAAAGTCAATACTTGTGTTTTCGTCTCTAAGCATCACTACAAAACATGCAGCTATATAAATTATAATTATAAAAACTATTTACATAAATATGTTACGAAATCCCATAAAGAATGGGAATAAAATAGAGCTGCTCAGGGCATCTCTCTATCTCGCTTGAATTAAGATACTGTATATCTGAAGCCTGGTTTGAGGTTTTGCTTTGAGTTTTGAGTGCATGTGTATATGTATATGTGTGTTTGTCTACGTGCATACAGGTCCAGGCATGTGGAGGCCGGAGGGCAGCCTTAGATATTGTTGTTCACATGCTGTCCACCTTTTTTCTTTTCTTGAGTCTTACTGGCCTGGGACTTGCTAAGTAGGCCAGGTTTGCAAGCCAGTGAGCCCAGGAACCCATCTGTCTCCACCTTCTTATTACTGGAATGAGCATGTACCACCATGCCCAGCTTTTTGTATGGATGCTGGGGAGTGAACTTAGATGCCCAGGAATGCAAGGCAAGCACTTTCCCAAGTGAGCCGTTCCTCAGCCTGGAAACTGAGCTTTTGAAGCAAAGACGTGGCAAGAATGAGGCGTGGTGCACAGCCTGCTTGGGATCTTAGCACTTGAGCCATGGAGGCAGGGGGGCCAGAATTTAAGGCCACCCGCAGCTGCATAGTGAATTAAAATAAATAAGACATGCATTGTAAGCCCATGCATAACCACTGATGAAATAACCTAGGAGAATATTTAAAAATTAAAATGTTCTGGGCTGGAGAGATGGCTCAGTGGTTAAGCGCACTGACTGCTCTTCCAAAGGTCCTGAGTTCAATTCCCAGCACCCACATGGTGGCTCACAACCATCTGTAATGGGATCTGATGCCCTCTTCTGTTGTGTCTGAAGACAGCTACAATGTACTCATATACATAAAATAAATAAATCTGTTTTTAAAAAATGTCCTTTAGACAATTTTCACCAATACAAAGAAAGTAGGAAGGAGGAATAGAGAAAAAAATATAAGACATATAAAAAACAGACAACGAAACAGCTACCTTCTCAATAATATTAAACTCAAGTAGAGCAAGGTCATCGGATTCAATTTAAAAGTTCCGATCACATGGTGTCTACCAGAGACATATTTGTCTGTTTATTTTGATTTTGCATCTACTTAATTGCTGGAGGGGAGGGTGGAATGCCATGGAATTGGAGATCAGAGGACAACTTGCAGGCGTCAGCTCTCCCCTGCTAGCATGCGGGTCCTGGAAATGGAACACGGGCTGTGAACACGGGCTTAGAGACAGTGCCTTCACCGCCTGCGCCATCTTGGTAAACTGCCACTTCCTTCTTTCTCTCCTGTAAAGGCTTACTTAGTGTGATTTTACGTAGATGGTTGTTTTGCCTGCTTGTATGTCTGTACACCAACTGTGTGCAGTGCCTGTGGAGGCCTGTGGATCCCCTGGAACTGGAGTTACATGTGATTGTGAGCAGCTATATGGGTGCTAGGAATAGAACCCAGGTCCTCTGGATGGGAAGCCAGAGCTCTTGCCCACTGAGCTCTCTCTCTTCAGCCAATAGTTCCTTTGTAATAGCTAAAGATTGCCACACTATCATCAGTTAGTCTAACTGAAAAGTAATATAAATTTTTGCATCATTTTTAATTTTGGCTTCTAAGGTGTTGTTTAGCCTTTGGATAGCTGGCTTTCTGTGGAGTTAACTTTACTGGAGATAGGACCTAGTAGAAACCACTACTATCCCCCACAAACTGTCAAGGGGAAATGTGCTTCACTTGTTAAGGAAATTTCATTATGATGGTTATTCAGAAGTTATTCAAGCATATTTCCAAATATAGAGGGAAGTTTGTCTGGTCTCAGCTAAGAGAGTATTTTGTGTCGTTTCAGTCACTGGGCTTTGATTCTGCCTTGCCTGGTCGTTTCAGTCACTGGGCTTTGATTCTGCCTTGCCTGGTGACTCAAGCATAGCAAACAATGAGAGAGGACAGATGTTTTGAGCTGGGGTGTAACTCAGTGAGAGGACACTTGCCTGGCACGTGAGGCCTGGGCTTCAACCCTCAACACTTCAAAGGAAACACCACAGAGGACATTTTGAATTGGAGGGTGGGCTTTTAAACAGTCCTCATTCAGATGGTCTCTCCTCCGGTTTTCTTCCTCCCTTCGTGAACGAGATATGTTAAATTCCATGCTCTCTTCTCATTGTAGTTCTGTCAACCTTTGCTTTTTATTATGGAGACCACCTTATGATTACATACAAATACATCGGACTGATGGCATGAATCTTAAAGCACCATGATTTGCTCCTATTTTAGGGGGAAATGGTTTGTTGTTCTGTCCTTACAACTGTCCGCGGGCATTATCTTCTGTTAGCACACAGCATACCTTTTTTATACTCATTAATTTCAAGCTTTTTGTTGCTGTATTTTCTGACAAGCAGCTAATGGACACAGCATTTTGCTTAATGTTTTCCTGTTGTTGTTGTTGTTGTTGTTGTTGTTGTTTTGTTCACAGGAGGTAGGGTTTTCTTAGTCAATGCCTCTCTATGTGGTCACAGCCCCAAACACTCAGCAATCCTCCTGTGGCAGGCTCCTGAGAGCTGGGACTACAAACATGTGCCACCATGCCCGGATAGTATTTCAATTAAGTAAAAAAAAAAAAAAAAACATTTAGTTGAAAGCAACTATGGCAAAATCTGTCTGTGCTTTTTGAATTGTTGATAATTTATCTGCTGTCCTGCTTGGTGGTTGCTCAGCACCTACTCTCTTCTTACTTTACCTATGCTTACCTTCACATCTTAAGAGATCAGTGACCATGCTTGGCAGTTGTCATCATAGATCTGAGTACATTATGTGCATTTGGAGGTAATATCAGTGCCTGTGTGTTGGCAAAGGTTCTTTAACCTTATAAAAATAATTGACAGGTTTTTTTGGTGACCGACTGTTCCTTAATAATGTCCCTAGGTACTTACAATCCCAGCACTTGAAGCTCACACTGAGCAGCTGCAACCTCCTGTAACTTTAGCTTCAGGCGGTCTGGCACACTCTTCTAACCTCCACGGGCACACATGCACACTGTGGTGGTTTGAATACGCTTGGCCCAGCACTATTAGGACATGTGGCCTTTTTAGAGGACGTGTGTCACTGTGGGGTGGGCTTTAAGTCCCTTGTCCTAGCTGCCTAGAAGCTGGTTTTCTCCTGTTTGCCTTTGAAACAAGATGTAGAACTCTCAGCTCCTCCAGCACCATGCCTGCCCTGATGCTGTCATGCTTCCTGCCTTGATGATAATGGACTGAACCTCAGAACCTGTAAGCTGGCCCCAATTAAATGCTGTCCTTTATAAGAGTTGCCTTGGTCATGGTGTCTCTTCATAGCAATGGAAACTCTAACTAAGACAGAAATTGGTGCTAGGGACCAGGGTATTGCTGTGATAAGCCTGACCATGTTTTTGTTTGGCAGGTGTGGATTTGGGTAGTTTAGATTTGGGAGCAATGGAATGCTTTAAGTGTGGCTTAATGGGCCTTCCTAGTAGGAGTACGGAAGATAGTGGTGCTGAGGGTGATTTTAGCTGTGGGGGCCTGGCTCGATGTGGGGGCCTGGCTCGAGAGACTTCGGAGGAGAAGAAGTCAGTATGTGACCTAGAGTCTGGTTTTGTGGTATTTTCATGAAGAATGTGGTTGCTTTTGCCTTTGTCTGAAGAGTCTGCTGAGGCTAAGTCTAAGGTGAAGAGAATCAGATCAATTGCATTGACAAAGGAAGTCTCAGAAAAGTCTAGCATAGACATTTTCCTTTGGTTTACTCTCACGAAGAACATTCTGATTAACCATAGCAAGCTTGAAAAGAAAAAATACAAAATAGATGGCTCAAAAAGTAAAGAGATACGAGAAAATGGAGTGAAGCTAAATCCTGGGTTCAAGTATACTCAATGGGATTAAGGGAGCGGTGACCTCCAGGCAAGATCCCACCCAGCTAAACTTATTGTTTATGCTTTTGCAATCGAACAAGGAATAATTATATTTAGACATATTTTTACCTGGCTATTGTTTTCATTTCAACTTTTAATCTGGAAATGAACTACAATCCAGAAATGGAGGACACACCTTTGATCCAGATTTCGAAGCTGGAAGACATTGGCCTTTAATCCAAATCTTGAGGCATAGAGGCCATGAAAAGCTTAGGTCTAGGCATGGTAGTACATGCCTTTAATCCCAGGAGACAGAGACAGATCTCTGAGTTCAGGGTCAGCCTGATACAGAGCAAGTTCCAAGTAGAGAAAAGCTTAAGTCCAGCTATGGCGATACAAACTTTTATTCCCAGCATTC
This sequence comes from Rhynchomys soricoides, assembly GCA_019843965.1. Classification (NCBI taxonomy): domain Eukaryota; kingdom Metazoa; phylum Chordata; class Mammalia; order Rodentia; family Muridae; genus Rhynchomys; species Rhynchomys soricoides. The sequence continues at coordinate 4,070,508 of JADRCH010000030.1, forward strand.
AGTAGACAGAGCCATCTGAGTTCATGGTCAATCTGAAGAGCAAGTTGCAGGACAGCCAAGCTTAGGCAGTGCAGGAGATGGAAAACAAAAGGCTGGTGATGATGTAATAGAACAAGGGGCCATGCTCAGGTCTCAGGAAGCAGCAGAAGTCAACAGCTTTGGCCATGTGGCTCTGACTTTAGAGTCAAGAATAGAAAGGACTACTGAGACAGTTGATGATGATTAACTGGAGCTAAGAAATTAGTAATGATTAAGAAGAGATCAACATCACTGAGGTGAAATCTTCTGGGAAGTGTTTCCTGAGAGCATAAAGAAGTTGTGTTCCAGAGATAGCAAAAGTTGTGCCTCATACTGCAGCTGTACTTGGTAATATGTAAGAGTTACCCAGGTGGTACTGGTTTTGAAGGCATAAAGATATAGTGAAGAGCAGCTGAAGCTCGGCACTGTGAGAGGCCAGGGAAAGCCATTGGTGAAGGTGCAGCCTCAGTTGCTATTAAGGGGCCAGGATGGAAGAGGTCATGGAAAGAAGTCGGGGCTTGGCACCATGAATGGAGCCTATGAGAAGCTATTGGTGAAGCCCAGTTGTTGTGGAAGACTCCAGCAAATTAGAGATGCAAGTACCATGGGATGATCACCAAGAAAAGCAGCAGTAGAGTGGAATCAACCATAGACTAGAGTGCTACAAAAGACAGAGCTGGAGAAGTTACCCAAGCCCTTTGGAGAAGCCCAGAAGATCATGTGTGAAACCCAGACACTGGAATAAGAAGCTGTAAGGTTGAAGTCTCCTTCGATACCCTAAGATGTTAGAGATGTCAGAAAAGCTGACGAAGAAAGCTGCTGATGGGGAATGGAATCAGCCCAGGAGATGGAGTCTGATGCTGCTGAAAGCCAACAGCAGTCAACAAGGACAAAAGGGGTTGCTTTGACATCTGACATGGAGTTTGGAGTTTGACCAGCTGGTTTTCTGCCTTGCTTTTGTCTGCTATTTTTTTACTTTATACAGGATTACAGATAAGAGACTGCATGAATCTCAGAAGAAACTTTGAAGTTTGGACTTTTAACATTGTTGAGACTGCTATAGACAATAGAGACTTTGAAGATGGATTAAATGTATTTTGCATTATGCTATGGTTATGTATGGCCACCATAGACACTTTGATCAAGCCTATAGGGGCCAGGAAGTGGAATGCAGTGGTTTGAATATGCCTGGCCCAAGAAGTGGCACTTTTGGGAGGTGTAGCCTTGTTGTAGTAGGTGTGTCACTGTGGGCATAGGCTTTAATACCCTCATCCTAGCTCCATGGAAGCCAGTCTTCTCCTGTTTGCCTTCAGAACAAGATGTAGACCTCTCAGCTCCTCCAGCACCATGCCTGCCTGGATGCTGCTATGCTTCTCGCCATGATGATAACGAACTGAACCTCAGAACCTGTAAGCCAGCCCCAATTAAATGTTGTCCTTATAAATAAGACACACACACACACACACACACACACACACACACACACACTTATGCTTAACTAAAAATAAATCTTTAAAAAGAACAATTTTACAAATTCTTATAAAAATAAAATTTACCCTAGATATTTCAAATTGAAATAATACTGAACAAATAATTTCAGAATATTAGAATTTCTCTGGAAGGATTACCTCACCAAGTAATTTTTACCAAAAACATTTTAAAAAGAACTAATACCAAATTTTCACAAACTTTCCCCAAACATAGAAGAGAGCACCACGTAGCTCACTATATGAGCCAGCAAGTTCTTGACACCAAAACTGGGCAAAGGTCTTATGAAGAAATGAACCTTCAAATAGGCTTTTACTTATAAATACCAATCTAAAAGTGCTCCAAAAATACTGCCTAGAAAATCAGGAGGTGTTTAAAAATAATTATCTACAAAGATTAAGAATAATTTTTATGGGAATGTAAGATATTGTTAGTAACCAAAAATCAAGTACTGTCATATTTTATACTGATCAAGTAAGAAAAGCCTTGGGATTGACCTCCTACTTCAGAAAGTGTTTGGTGAACCCAGCATCATTTAATAATTTAAAAACATGACAATGATAGAAATAGAATAAAATATAGAGAACATTCCTGAACTAGAGAAAAACAATCTGTGCCAAGCCCACAGATAACATCAGATTGAGCACTGGACTAAAGTCAAGAGCAAAAGAGAAATCTCCAGTCTTCCCGCTCCTGTTAAGTTTACAGGAAGTGCCAAGCACGGCAATTCATCAAGAACAAATTAAATGAAAATCATCCAGAGGAAAAAGTTAAACTCTTTCTCTTTGTGTGTGTGATATAATCTTTTAACAGAAAAACATAATTAAGACTCAGAACAAACTATTACAAAAAATCCACTCAACAAGTTTGCAAGGACTAAAGGAAATAAAAATGGACTATGTAATGCAGCATCAAAGAGACTTAAGATATTTAAAACAATAAACTAAAAAGAAATTGAAAAATATGTTGTCTAAAAACTGAACTATCAATGAAAAATTTATTCACAAGCTCTAATGGGAAAATATTGCATGTTTGTGGCCTGCAAGCCCCCATGATTTGAAGACATTAGTGCTTTCCAAATTAATCTACAACTTCAGCACACTATCAGAGTGTCACTTGCTGCTTTGTAGAAAGTGACAGGGTGAACTGCAGCATCATGTGGAAAGGTCAAGGCCTTCGAATAGCTAAAACATCAGAGAATGAAGAAGAAATGAGAAAAATATATAGACATAGTCCGTTCTTCCTGATTTCAAAATTCACTACAAAGAAACAACAGCCAGAGAAGTGTGAGCATCATAAGGACACACAGGTACATGGATGGAATGAAGCGTGAGCATCATAAGGACACACAGGTACATGGATGGAATGAAGTGTGAGCATCATAAGGACACACAGGTACATGGATGACATGAAGCAGCA
>JADRCH010000030.1:4073442-4115869 GCA_019843965.1 Rhynchomys soricoides
GGTACGTGGATGACATGAAGCAGCAGCATCATAAGGACACACAGGTAGATAGATGGAATAAAATGTGGACTCTAGAATTTAACTCACATGGCTGTGGCAAGCTGGCTCACAAGCTGCAGAGGACACACAGTGGGGTGGCAATATTCTTCTCAACAAATTCTGTTGGTACTAGTGAAGAGCCACACATAAAAGCATGGGTCTAGACTGTTCACAACATGGATAAAATTAAGTCACAAGTGGTTAAATACCTCATATGAATGCTAAAATGATAAAAAACTTTTAGAGAAAAGTATAAGTTCAATTACTTTGGATTTGACGCTGGGTTTTTAGATACAGCCACACACGCACACATACACACACACACACACACACAAACATACACATACACAGAGGCACAAAAATGGGAAATGAGTCAAACTGGACTCCATTAAATTAAAATTTTTCTGCTTCAAAGGTCAGTAGCTAGAAAGTATGAGAAAGCATAGAGTGGGAAGAGGCAAGCTATATACCTGACAAAGAAATAAACCATCTGCACAAGTATTTGTGGTGACACCGATAATAATCAAGTGGCAGAAACAATCCAAATTACCCTTTTAGGTGTTAAATATGTGATAACTCATTCAATTGATACTGTGTGGCCATAAAAATGAAGTGAGTATAGATAATGGGAGAGTGCCCTACAGTAAAGAAAAGCTGGCTGCACACACCAGAAAGAGTGGGATGTTGTGATGCATGCCTGTAATCCCAGTACTAGGGAGATAGAGGCAAGATCAGGAGTTCAGCTACACAGCCAGTTCAAGGCCAGCCTGGACTCCATGAAGTCCCTGTCTCAACAGAACAAAGGTAAGCCATCAGAAATGCTTGACAAATGCTTGATGTTTTAAATACAGTATTATATTAAATTGAACAGGAAGTCAGGGGTTTTGCCAACACTTGCAATTACAAATGTGGAAAGGAAGGTGTATCCAAAAGCCTACATCGGTGTCTTTGCATTGTGATATCATTAAACCACTGGCAATAACTCATGGATGTATCTTTTAATCTACATTAAATAATGAGGCAAATGTTCATGAATGAAATAATCAAACTTGCAGAGAATTATAATTCAGTATTCAGGTTTCATAGACAAGACTTTAGTGATAAGAAAATACAGCAGCACTTTTGGTGGATCAGAGCACATAATACATTATCAATCAAAATATTTTCTCTAATACTCAAGTTCAGCTAGTAGTCATTGTGGTGGCTTGTCATGTGAGAGGAGTCAAGTCTAGCTAGTAGTCACTTTGCTGTCTTGTCATGTGGCAGGAGTCATGCTGTACAGTATCTCAGGATCTCTTCACTCTGGCACCCCAGCTGCTTTCTCAGTAACCTTGGCAAGGATGTTCTTGCCATTGTTCAACCATTTAAAAGAGTGTGTCTCTGAGAGTTTAAGTCACTGGACCAACTTGTCACACGGGATAGCAGCAAGATGACTGAGCAACTGAAAGAACAGGCCTGTGTTCAGTCCCCAAGAACCACATGGTGGAAGGAGAGAACAGATTCTCGCAAGGTGTACACACACACACACACACACACACTCACATACTCACACACGCACACACTCACATGCTCACACACATACATACACACACATACACAATCACACACATACACACACATACACACATACACACACTCACACACATACACACACATACACACATACACACACTCACACACATACACATACACACTCACATACACACTCATCCACACTCTCACACACTCACACATACACACTTATACACACTCACAAACACATACACACTCACACACACACTCACACATAAAGATGAATGCTCAGATAACATAGCTAGGAAGTGATCCATTGGAATCTGTATCTCATTCACCTTGAAGCCAAATGAAATGTCCATTTTGTCTGCCAGATATACTTATTCTTTGGTTTATTTCATCATTTACTTTTTTTTTTTTTTTTTTGTAAAGGAGGTGGACTTTTTTCCAGGTTCCTCAGCTTTGTCCCAAGCTCTTTGTTTTGTAAGGATACATTTATTTATTTTATGCATATGAGTCCACTGTATCTGTCTTCAGACACACCAGAAGAGGACATCAGATCCCATTACAGATGGCTGTGAGTCACCACATGGTTGCTGGGAACTGAACTCAGGACCTCTGAAAGAGCAGCCAGAGTGCTCTTAACCACTGAGCCAACCTTCATCATTTACTTATTGACTCAAAAAGTTCATAATTATTGCTGCGCATAAATTCTCCTGTGATCCTGTTGGCAAAGTCCTCACCACGACAATGGCTGCCCTTAACCCTTGCCTAGCCTGTTTCCCAGGAGCACCTCCACCATTTTCCAGTCCCCTGTCCCTTGCTTTAACCCTTGCCTAGTACAAAATGCGATCTGATGACATAGGTTTAAAGAGTGAAAACTAAACATGGCACAAAAGAAACAAGGAAAGACAAAAAAGAAAAGAGAGAAATAAGGAATTAAATGTGTTGATGCCTTAGGGTCCCAGATCAAATTACAGCGTCTGCTAGACCTTCTACTAAAAAGCTAGACTTGGTAGTTCTTGAGATCAAAATAAACCACATCTATGACTGGAGCTTGTCTTGGCTCTCACATAAGGCAGGGGAGGGTGTCATATAACATGCATGTGAACTGTCTTATCCTCATGGTGGATCTTTTCCAGATGAAAGCTTACAGCTCAAAGAATATTCTCACATTTTCTCGATGACACTGTGGGTAGATAAGGGCCAAAAAGCCAACCTCAAAGCCATCTACCTATAGGCATGATATTCTTTGCTCTGTTGCTGGAATCCCCAAATATCTGTCCACAAAGGGCAAGACCATCACCATGCATTCACAAACAAATAAGAGCAGCACCATACCAGAAAGGGAGGAGCATCTTTGTCAGCACTGGGAAGATCATTGGTAGGAACTGTCATCTTCTCAGCTTACATCCTCCCTTACTTCATCAGGGATAATGTCTTTCCTTGTGAACCAATGAGCGAGAAGAGTAAGCTGGTGATTAGATGATAATATCCTGACTTAGAAAAATGAAAACCAGGTAACTTTGTGTCAGTGGTGCAGAGCCCTGATCCTATATCTACGGAAGAGGGTCTCAGTGGAATATTAATACATCAGAATCGATCTGTTGACATGTTGGGAGAGTTCTCTCCCCTCCTCCCCCACCCATAGTACAGAGTGGCCCAGCCCTCTGTCCCTTCAGCTTGAACACCTCTGTAGAGGCTCATATCTCAGCAGCAAACAGTTTTCCCCTGAGCCTTGTAGGCAGAGGCACATTTCAGGAGATGGTGGGCACAATCTGCCATAGGAAACTACCCAGCAACCCAGGGAGAAAAAAATAGCTGACCTACTGGTGATATGTGCAGATGGGAATGCCCCAGCCTGGGGCTCTATGTTCATGAAAAAGGGACTTTCTCCTGTTTTAAATGACATCTCACTGAAGAGTGAGAGTCATCCCCACCTGTCCTGAGTTCATACTGTAGTGCTGACTCCCAGTCACTTTTACAAGTGTAACTTAGGTCACAGAAAGACACACCTAACTGATGTCAGAGCTAGAATCCTAACCTACTATCTGCTTAGTCTCATCTTTCCAGGAAAGAGCAATGGATTCGGGTGACAGGATTTGAAAGATAAGAGGCTCACAAGTGGAACTAGGCTCTTCAGTGTATACAATGAAAGACAATGGCTGCCCATCCCCCAGGATCCATCAGTAGCCAGTGGTTCTGCATGGTGGGGTAACATGGAAGAACTGGAAGAGGCGAGAGAAGATGCAGGGTTCCAGTGCCCAGAATGTAAAATAAAATAATATTTGGAATTTAGTAAGAGCCATTTTGTAAGATCTAGTTATTGTAGATTTCGTTGGTTCTAATGTACTGATTATTCACACAGTTATTTATTCAAGAGAGAGAGAGAGAGAGAGAGAGATCTCAAATGTGTTCAAAATCGGACCCTCACACACACATACATACACTCACACACACACATTACTGACCACCTTAGTGTCACCTATAATCATCAGTAACTTATTTATGAAATAATATTTTTCAGCTATGATGAAAGAAAAAAGAAGATGGAAAAGGACTACCCCAAAAACACTGAAGAAGAATTTTCAGGAGTGAGTGGACATGTAGATGCTGCTGTGGAACTGAATGGTGAGTTTCCCCATTGACAACATCCCCCGGGGAACTAGAACAAGCAATCTGTGCTCTGCTTTAACTCAACAGAAATCACTGGTCCAAAGACTTTCATACATTTAAATAGCCAGATTACCTACTAGGAAGAGAAATTATTTTTAAAGTCCTTTATTGAAAAGTAAGTAAACAAAAATAAATTTGTAGCTCTCCCTTTACTACTAGACATGTTTAGAAGTATGTCTTCAAGTGGGGTAAAGCTAACCCTGACCCTGACACTGACCCTGACCCTGACCCTGACCCTGACCTGATGACCATGCATAGCCCTGGATTCAATTCGAAACACAGCATAAACTGATTATGTGACTTGTAATCCCAGAACTTGGGAAAAAGAAGTTCAAAGCCATTCTCAGCCACATGGCGGATCTAAGGATTGCCTGGGATATGAGAGGCACTTTCTGAAATGAACCACAAAAGGTGCCTGTAATCCCAGTGCTCAGGGGGTTCAGGCAGGTAGATGAAAGGTTTGACTACAGCCTGGGATACAAAATGGGACCTATTCTCAAAAATTAAACAAACAATAGCACCACAGTGGAGCTTCAATCCAGGAGCTGTAGTCTCAGCCTTTTCAATCTTTGACCTTTCCATCACCCAACTTCTAAAATGAAACACATAGTTTAAAAAGTTAGATGAAGTGAGTATTTTATACAAACCACACAAATTCAAATTCCTCCTTTGAATCATGTTCTTCTTGAGTATGTAGCACAGAGACAAACAGTGCTCAGAAACTCAAAGGAGATTCCAAATGTGGCCTCTGTTCTCCTAGAATGTTGAACATCCTTGGGAAATGCCTATCCATCTAACATTCTAGCCACTGGAAGATGAAACAGTCTACAATTTAGTACTGATTGGTGTTAATAGGCTTCAGAGTGACTTCAAGAAGTGACCTAAGACAGATTGGGGTCAAACGTGGCAGTTGGCTATTTTACGAGACCTTATCTGGTTCTGAAGGCCAGCTAAACATTTGATAAGCTACAAAAAAGGAGGAAGGATTTCTGTGAGGAGAATGGTCTAAGCATGATGAGCATGCCTTTACGTGGCCCAAAGTGAAGCCCGCACCCTGCTGGAAGAAAGGAAGGAAAGGCTGGGGAATAATCAGAGAACTTAGGGGTCCAGTTCTAGAGCTTGTTGGAGATCCACAGAAGACAAGCTCACTGCCATCTAACCAACCCCTGATTCCTCACTGAGATCATGTCAAGAAGGCTGTGGTTGTATTATAAATCCCCCCCCCCCTTAGAGATCCAAATGTCTCTCCAAGAGATCTCCATTAACCACAATTTCGACTTTATCTCCTCTAGGCTACATTTACTTCTTTTCAGGACCGAAAACATTCAAGTATGATACAGAGAAGGAAGATGTGGTTAGTGTGGTAAAATCCAGCTCCTGGGTTGGTTGCTGAATCGTCAGGTCTAGTCTCTCCACAGGGATGAAGATCGCTGTGAGCAACTGATGACTGAACATTATGGACTAAGTGGTGTGTCAGAGACACTCTTCTCTAGGCTTCAGTCCTGAGGGAGATTGAAAGTTCCTTGAAAATAATAACAATTATATTGTTTTTCCTAATATTCATTCACAATTTTAATCTAAATGGGAAGCCACCTTTATTCAGAATTTCATAATATATCCTTTAGTTAAATATTCTTTTTTTTTATCTTACCTACTGTAGTAAAGCAAATTGATCACTTTGGTTACTGTTTGTAGAAAAAAGACCATGTGCACTCATGTGTGCACGAACACACACACACACCAACGCACAAGGACACACGCACATACACACGCACGCATGCGCGCGCACACACATGCACACACATATTTCATTAAGCAAGGTCATTAGCATACAACTTACATTTGCCCTTTAAAAACAATGGCCGTCATGTACTATGATGGATATATAAATGCTCTTCTTTGTGTTTTGAAGGAATCACAAACAAACTGCACCACCAGTATGTTCTCGGCTCTGGCTGTTCTTTACATCTCCCATCTCCCACTGGCCTCTGAGGTGGGTCGGTAGACAGACATTCAAATTAATCCTCATGCTCCCCAATAGCTGGACACGGGAACCTTTCTAACAAAACCTGATCAAAAATGCTGTGTTGGAGAAGCTCCTCATTTCTCTGTTAATATTTACTAGCCCTTACCATGCTTTATTTGGCAACAAATTCTGTGTACCTGTAGAAAATGTAAATGATAGTATCATAAGTACACAGAGCCAGGAAAAATAACACAGCCTGATCTATTTCCTACTTCCTGGTAGCACCCCTAGTGGAGACGGCTTTGATCCACCTCAGTTTCTTCTGAATAGTTTTCTACTTAAGGAAGTTTATTTTTTTTGCTGTTTTAGTTTGTTTGTTTATTTGTTTTAATTCAAACTAAACCATTTTCCCCAACTCTACCAGTTTAACAACACAGAAAGAATAATTGCTATCAGTCTTGTGGTTTCTGAAAACTTCTAGAATTCTAGAATCAGTCTAGAGAAGCTACATTTTAGGAGTTCTAAAAATTAATAATATTTTAACTTCGTAGGTTACTTAGAAGAGCTACAGATTATAACACCTCTAAGCTGCTATTGTTAGCATCGTTTGTTAGATTTGCTTCATAGAGTCATGGAAAGACTGAATGACACTCTGTTGTTCCATCTGGTTTCTCTTACTGAGAGTCACTGTGCATACCCAAGCAGATGTTGACTGTTGAAGACAGTATCTGGTACCTTTGCTCTCTACACTCAAGGTACCCTATTGAGAAGCAAAGCCATTTCACTTTTATTGCAGGCTGGAAACACCTTACTATCATTAAGTAAAAAACAAAAGCAAACAAACAGAGGCTAGAGAGATGGTTCAGAGGCTAAGACTGCTGGCTGCTCTTCCGAGGACCTGAGTTCAGTCTCCAGCACCCACATGGACAACCTATAACCATCTCTTGACTCCAGTTCCAGGCGATCTGATCCTCTCTTGTGGCCTCCTTGGGTACCTGTGTTCATATTGACACAACATGCATATAAATAAAAATAGTTTCAAAAACAAGGAAAGAACAAAGTGGTGTGGCAAGACCTCACAGTGTTAAGCAGAAGCCCGGCAACTACACTACTGCGTGTATATTCCTGTGAGAAATTAAAGCACAAAACCTTGCACATCAATGTCCACGGCAGCATTGTTCACAACAGCCAAAAATGGGAAGATGTCCCTCACATGATGTCTGTGTGAATAAATGTGTAGATTCAGACGATGAAATGTGTATTAAACCAAAAAGGAGTGAAGCCCTGAGACATGCTATCATATGGATAGAGTTGGAAAACCTCATACTAAGTAGGAAGGTGGACACAAAAGGTCCCATGCTGTATGATTCTATTATATGAAATGTTGATGATAGAAAAATCCATAGAGACAGAAAGGAGAGTGTCTGTCAGAAGTTGTAGAGAGTAAAGCAGCTGGGGACGGATGTAAAGTTTCTTTTCTAGGTGGGTAGAAATGTTCTAGAACTGAAGGTAGTGACAGTTGTCCAATTCTATGAAGCCACAGAATTGTTCATTATAAATGAGTGAATTGGATATGTATAAATTCTATCTTGATAAAGTTCTTATATTATAAAAACATAAATAAGCAAGAAGATCAAAATGATGTAGTAAACCATGAAATCCCTGCAGCGTGGGAGCTGTGGCAAGAAGTGCAAGGCAATGAAGCATCAGGCTGATGATATCTAGTACTGCGCGATCAGATGGACACCTTCTCTATGTCCAGCACTACCCAGGAGCTGAGATGCTCCCCTGTGAAGAGGGATGCAGTGGGAAACAATAAGGCCTGTGTTCTGGGAACAGACTGGCTGCATGCTGAGAACTTGTTTTCAGCTATGCGGTGTTCTTCAATTCTCTGATAGATCTCTTCTTGGTTTCCTTCTTTGTAAAACAAATAAGAATAGCTCTTGCCCTCCTGGGGATGTTTAGCAATTTAAATACATGACTCAAATTATACAAACCTCTGAGAGTAGTTCCTTGTAGTCTTGAGGGCTTCGCTAATTGTTGCCCTTAATATGATTAGTTAATTTTGTTTTGAGATATTGTGGAGAATTTACAGACTTCCCTTGAGATCTTACAAGATCTGGTGACCTGTAACAGCACACGAATCGATAATTGGTAACCTGGAAAGTTTCTTCTTTAAATTCCAGGTTAAATAAAAAACTAGAAAATGTACTGACTGTGGTTAGCCCCATGGCTCAAAAAATTATAATTCTCTCAAATCGTTAACATGTCTTTATTAAATCAGGGGCACAGTGGCTCTTAGTTATACCCCTGTACAGCTTGGGAAGAGACAGGCTCTAAAGCCTAAGAGACAGTTTTGTGTCATTATCTACAGCATTTACCCTGTACAGCTTGGGAAGAGACAGGCTCTAAAGCCTAAGAGACAGTTTTGTGTCATTATCTACAGCATTTAGCCTACTAGATGTAAGAAGAATTGAAGAAATTACTTACACACAGTGAGATATCCATACCTGAGGACTTTTAGCCACAGATCTGTCACACAGGGATAAAATATAGTGAAAGACAGATGTCTCTGTTCTGAGCATATGTATCATTTCCCTTGGCATTATTCACTAAAATATACCATTCTGCTCTCTGTATGTCATTTACAGTTCATTAGATATAGGTAGCATACAGACGACTAAACCATATGTGAGCATGCATATAGCTTGCCTTTTACGGGAGGGACCTATGCAGACCTAGACATTGGGATCCGTGCAGTCCAGGAACCAGCCTCCATGAAACCAAGGGACACTGCTCTTCCCTTAGCTTCAGAGTAATTAAGTGGAAAATTGTCATCTAATGGCAGCTCATTCTCTCATGACCACTGATGGTTCTCTCTTAACATTGGTATAGCAAAGCCCTCTGAAAGCACCAGAAAGGCTACTGAAAGATGAACCGATTCTCCTGGCAGGTTATATCGCTAGTGACTCCCTTTAAATGTTTTGTGATTGGAGTCAGGTGTTCTTCCATTTAATCTCATCCAAAATGGCAGCTTTAAGTTAGGTGGCTAGAAGGAAGGAAGTCACATTCCTTCCTTCATCCCTTCCCAAAATGACCAGGAGACAGCTCGGGCCTCATGTCACAAAGTAGATGCTAAACCAACTATGTAAGGTCTTACTCAGAAGTCTGAATGCGTATTTCTGAGTTATCAGAAGGTGTCCAGAGTGTTTTCATTGAGACTCATCCATGGTTAATTCTCATTTCTGTTCTCATCATTTACTTTAACAGTATCAAAGGGTTTCTGTGAATATTTACAACTCAAATACCCAGCAAAGTACCATTTGAGGCAAAGTGTATCAGTACTGGCCAGTAGAATAGAGTTTCTGACTCCCACAAGGAGAACTAGAAGAGTCTAAGAGAAAACATAGTCTCTGTTTCCCCCAGCAGGTCTGAACAAAGGAAGAGACATCCTCCTCAGGTTGTTTACAGCCGCCAAGTTTGTCTTTAGTGTTGATCCTGTCCCAAGGAGACTTGATGACGTGGTCAGACTGACAGGCTTCCTTTTGTCCTCCAAACTCCATAACCCCAGCTCTGGCCTCAGAGTTTAAAAGGGGAGCAGGATTGGGAATCTTCTGGTAAATACATTTCAGTTTGAAAATAGTAAATGACTTTGGTGCACAAATCCGCATGGTTTTCAAATGCACAAGTCTTCATTATAATCTGTTCTCAATCTAACATTTCTTCCTCTAATCCAGTATGCCATTTAACATGTTTGAGGATAAAGTCAATAAACGTTTCGTGCACAATGCAGTTGTTCTGGCAAGAGTTGGAGGAAGAGATCAAAAGACAGGGAGAAGAGCCAATGAGAAAACCACACATGAGCACATTGAATCCCTCTTAGGTTGTTCACAGTAAGGAAAGCCATGTGCTGGGATGAAAGAGTTAGCCACTTGCTTTTTCTTGGAATATCTCAGGGCAATAATACAGTAATAAATGACTTTAACCTGAAGTTTATTGATCATTGTAGGTAGTTCTAGGTGCCTTTGTAGATGGTAGAATGGCTAGACATCCAAGCTGAGCATATCAGGTCCCTCTGTTAAATTATGGACACATTTCTATATACGAGTTTGCTGCACATTCATAGGTAACTGCCACTTTTGCGTCTGAGAGAATATGTATCTGGGAACACACCTAAGAATGGAATTATTGGGTCCTAATCAATGGATTGAGTTGTATTATGTACCACTAAATTATTTTCAAAGTGACTGTAATTATACTAAAGTACATCCCCACCTATAGTGTGAGAGCATTTTCATTGAGTTTTATTAAATGGTCCTTTCTTTAGAGCATTCATTGTGTGCCAGACACTGTCGAGTCATGCAGGCTGTTAATGTTCACATTAAGTGAGATGAATATTACTCGTTCTCCATTTTCAAACTCAGTGAACTTAACCTGTCAGAACCAAGAGAATATAGCTGGGGAGTGGAGCCTAGGTCCGATCATCTTGGACCCCCTAAGACCCACTTCAGTTCAGTCACACTCAAAGCAAATGTGTGCTGCAGGTCCTGGAGGAAGAGTGTTGCTTTTCTCTGTGTCACACAGCAGTTCCTGGCTCTGCACTGGAACCTGCTGAGGGCTGTGAACAGACAGGAGCTTGTAGATGGAGCCCGAGCGGGAAGAAGCATCACAGGCACTTGGGGGGAGAGAAAAAGAAAGCAAGGCTAAGCAGTGAGCAACGCACAGCCAGGCCAAGAGTCTGTCTCCGCGCTGCCCTCAGCTTTGGCACCTTACAAGTTACAGTCTTCATCAATGAGTCATCTTGTTCTTCTTGAACTGTCTGAGAAGCACAGGGACAGATCCCAGTACTCTGATACCCTGGCCTTTTCCTGGGCACAGTTCATTGGTTATTTACCCTGCATCTACAGCCTTTGTTCTTTGTCCTGATTACCTCCTTCTTTTCCTCCTTTCACTGGTTCTGCTGGGAATTCCTCTTAAAACGCCCACAGTCTCTTTAATGAGCCTTGCCTTGCAAACTTAAGGTGAGCCCCGGGCAGAATGCCCTGAGCCTCTATGGCAACTTCCCATCTTTCCAAAACCCACAGCTGGAGTGTTCCAGGGCACCAAGTCATCTACGTTCTCCCCCTCCAGAGATTCTTGACTCCCTGAGAGGGGAAGAAGAGATTTAGTCAGACGCTTTTTCTTGTTGTTTGCTTTGCTTTAGATCCAAGGCATAGGCCAGCCTTGCACAGTAGGTGGACACTTCTCTGTACAGTTTGTAGACCCTCTTCTCACCCTCTCTGCTTCCCGACTTATGGTGTCAGTGGGTTTTCTCCACTATGCACTCCTCAATGAAGTAACAGCTATAGGACCCAGCCAAGTGTTACTGTCTACTTGGATACCTTAAACCACAGTATAAATTCCCTATATTTTGAAAAAAGTTATGGAACAGATATTTACAGTTTGGCCAATGGGGTAGACATTTTATTTCTCATCCACTGAGCCTATAGCCATCTTAGAATTTATAGAAAGCCATGAGACAAAGGCTGGAATGTATAGTTTTAACTTTGAGACAACTAAACAATTCTTTCCTTGGTGGGGAAAAGGAAGACTTAGATCCAGGCATCTGACTCAAGGAAGTCCAAGCAAACCTGTATTAACCTGTTATAGAGCTGAGACTTGACTCTGTGGCAAAAGTAAGACATGAATCCAGATATAGCTGTCTCCAACGTCCGTGGCCATGCTGTAATTCTCTGTCATCTCCTGCATATTAGCCATCTGCTGGACACTGTAAAACCTAGTAGCCCAAATTCCAACACTAGATCATGGCTCAGTCCTTAAAAAAAAAAAAAAATCTGATCTTGGTAAAGCAGAGACTAGGGTTGGACCCTCAAGGGACTTGGGTCTGTATTCACCAAACCCAAGTCCGAAAGAAAAATTCTGTCCTTACAGAACTTCTCCTGCTAGCATACAGATCCAGGTCATCATTTCAGACCAGTCCGGACAAGAGCAGAACTTCAAGAGGTAGGGAAGTCCAGTCAGCAATGTGCTTCTCCAGAAAGAAGAAGCAGCACAGTTTCATGGTCACCAAAGGGAACTCTTCTGATTATGCAAAGTACCGTGGAAAATCCTCAGACAGGAAAGACTAGAATGAGGCTCAGTGCTGTGACTGACTGAGGGGGTGGAGTAACCAGAGATGTTCTTTCTTTACAACTAAATGCAATTTCTTCAAATCAAGGAAGTAGGGGGAAAAATGAGGCCAGGTATGACAGGGCTAGCCTATGACTGCAGCAGTTGGGAGGCTGGAGGAGGGTGACAAGGTCAGCCTGAGCTAAGGAGACCAAGGTGGAGAAAATGAAAGAGGAGAAGGCAGAGGAGGGGGGAGAAGGAAATGCAGGAGAGGGGGATGGAGGAGAAAAAGGAAAGAGAAAATCCTAACAGCAAAAGGGATTAAATCTGTAATTTAATAGACACAAACCATGTAGTGGTGCCAGCTAAAGTGACTATGATTGACATCAGGAGGGGAAAGGTCATAAATAGGGAGTTGGAGTGATGGCTCACTGGTTAAGAATGCCTATTTCTCTTCAAGAGTGTCAGAGTTTGCTTCTCAGCTCTGCATCAGGAAGCTCACAACCAGCTGGAACTCCAGTTCCTGGGCACCCTATGTCCTCTTCTGGTCTCCACAGGTACCTGCACTAGCATGGTATACACACCCAGAAACACACACACACACACACACACACACACACACGTGTTTAAAGGCCAAAAGTAATCACTTGGGAATTACTGAAACCATTGCGTTCAGGGAGGGCAAGGGCTTTCTCACATGTCTGACTTTTCTCTTCCAAGGCCTTCTTCTCTAAAAAGGGTTTATTGAACCAAAAAAATAACATAATATAAATAAAAGTCTGAAAACTTTTATGTATTCCATCCAAACTCTAAACTTTAAAAAAAAAAAAATAGCTGAGGGCTATGGGTGTCTCTCAGTGGTAAAACACTTCCTAGCATGTATGAGACTCTGATTCAAGCCCCAGAACCATACAGTACAGACACACACACACACACACACACACACACACACACAACCAGTGCATTAAATCTAAAGGTGACGGTGACACTGGGCATTCACTGCCATGTACTTTAAGTTGGTTCTGGGAGTCTGTGACAGCACCTTCTGGTCCCTCACAGCCAAGGATGTTATGTCCCCATAACTATCATTTTGTGTACAAACTTACCTAAATTTTTAATAATGCGAGAGAGATGAAAAAGTGGTCCAAATAATTAAGAACATAGGTTTGGAGAATGAGGAGATGGGCCAGTGGGTAAGATTTTTTATTGTGTTCAGATCTAAGGAACTGAGTTCGGATCCCAACACCCACTTTAAAAGCCAGGCACAGCAGCATGTAATTCTAATCTTTGGAAGTCAGAAGAGAGAATTCCTGGGGTTCACTGGGATCACCAGTCTGTCTGAATCAGTGAACTCCAGGTTCAGGGAGAGGTCTTGTCTCAAAAAGTAAGGAGAACAGTTGAGAAAGACACCAGCCATTGGCCTCTGCTCCCCCAAAACATGGATACACACACGGACACATACTCATAGATATGTGTGTCCCACATAGAAACACATATACACACACAAACGCAGGTTTGGTTTTGGTCTGTGCTTTTAATTGGTCTCAACCACTCACTAACTGCTTACTTTCATCTTCCTTGTCTGTAACATAACAGTAGCATGGAATCTGGTAATAGCAAAGAGCACAGCGATTCTCCTACCCTTTTACCCACCAGGAGAAAAGAATTCATACCTGGATGCCTTCAAACAATACGTCTGCCACCTCTAACCTCATGCAGGGGGCTTTCTGGGAGGTAAGAAGAACGAGGCTTAGGGAAGGGCACTGACAACACCTGGTGCTCTTAACACTGAAGGGCCACCTCCAGGGTCTGTCCCAGGTGAGAACACACAGGTCTCTGGAGAGCTGCAAGCAAGCTTTTGACTCATTCATCACGATCTGGAAGATTAGCCAGTTATGAGATCAAAGACAACTATTTCTGGGAAAGTGACAGAGGGAACTCAGAGGAGGAAGCACAGGATGTGCTGATCCTTCTGCCTCACCTCAGTGCTCAGATACCGTCTGCTGGGGTTTGAGGCATGTGGTAGCCAGTGCGAGTCAGTCTGGCTCTTGTTAAATATTAAAACTTGATAAGAACTCTGCCGTATTTCCTCAGCCTTCGTTTTGTAGCTCATGACCTTAACTTGACCTATTGCTCCTTGCCCTGACATTAACAACTTGTACTTTGTCAAGGAGCCTGGTGGACTTTGGTGATCCCCTTGCCTCCTTGCCTCTAGACCCAGTCTATCAGTTTAAAGGTCAGACAGAGCGGCTCTGTCTGGATAGCCTATACATTTGTTGCAAATGTAAATGTTGCAAATGCACCTGTTCGTCTGTTCATTGTTTTTCCCATATAAAAACTGGGTCTGAGGATTGCCTGGTGAGGGACTGGGGGCTGCAGTTTTGGATCCCGACTCCTGGCTCGGATCCTGATTAATCAGTCTTGGAGTGTGCATTTAATAAACCATCGATACCTAACTGAGGTTGGTGTCTGAGTGGTTTGTGTAGCTATTTCTGAACCCTCGTGCTCTGACCTCACCCCATGAACCATGGAGCCATAAACAACACAGCCACGGTAAGAGGCATGGAGGCTGGTCAAGGGGCAATTGATCTGCCTGAGGATGACAATGACACCACCCACTAAGAGAACCAAGTCATCTCTCACGGGAGTGGCCCTGGGTGTTTATTAGGACTGACGAGCTGACTAAGCATGGCATTGCACTGCCTTCTAAGCATCAGCCTGAGTCTGATGTTTGAATCTTCACCTCTGAAGTTCTTTCCCCTTACACAGACTGCATTGTATTCACATTCTGTGTCTGTTTCAGCCAAACAGTAGCTTCTTTTTAAAGATTTATTTCTATTTGTGTGTGAGTGTGTGTGTGTGTGTGTGTGTGTGTGTGTGTGTGTGTGCCATGTATATGTGGGTGCCCTCAGGCCAGAAGAGGGCATTGGATCTCAGAGAGCTGGAGTTATAAATGGCCGCGAGCCATCCACAAGGGTGCCGTGAACACAACTCCAGGTCCTCTGGAAGAACAGCAAGCACTTCTAACCACAGAGTCATCTCTCAAGCCCCAAACTCTGGCTGCTGGAGAACAAGTCTGTACCTTACTCCTCACGTTACCCAAGCCTTCTACAGCACCAGACAACCTGCCATGTGCTTTAGTAGATCTGAATGTCGTGTAGACACTCGGAGGAGGGATGTTAAGAACCATCAGTTGGACAGTGGCAATTACTTTGCATATTCTTCTGTCCTTTACCCCATGGCATGCCCTGTCATCTTAACCAAAAGTAGGGAGCTAACCTACTGAATTGTGGTTGCAGAGAAAATTTTAAAAGGCTGATGAGACTGTACAATTATCTATTCATTACCATGTTTATGAGCACTACAATGCAAAAAGATTAAGAATGAACATCAAAAGTCTGTCAGGTGTCTCTCTAGTTCTAACACCTTGAACCACGCCTAGCATAGCACATGTGCGCAATGCATGACTTCAGAATTCGTGAATGAGCGATTTAATTAATGAGTGAGTGTGGACTATAGGAGGGAAGACGGAATTCACAGACTATTCCTCCATTCAAATCCCAACCCAATGGGAGTTGGAGACCAAAGCAGTACCTTCCCATATCACTCAGGCATCATTTGGCTGAAAGTATCCTCACAGGGCAACTGGTACTACCTCAGCCAGCAGCAAACAATAGATGTGGGAGAGTTTCATTAATTTCTATAGCTAGGAAGTCTGAGTGCTACATTTCTCTTCAGACATGATTAAATAACATAACTGGAAGCCTGAAGCCTCTGCTTAGCTTTTTACTCTGGTTTTCTTTGGGTTAACAAGATGGCTACCTGGAAGCTCCAAGTCTATATGACTTTGTGACTGAAAAACCAAAAGAAGGACATGTTCTCTTGGCAATTCTCTACATCAACCCCAGAAATAACATGGTGTGTGTCATGTGTAGGGCAGAGGAATGGGCAGCTCTTGCCCTTTTAGGGTCTAGACATATGCACTGAAGCTTAAACTGTGGTGTCATGGGAAGCATAAAATCTTTGAAACATGAATCTTGCAACATGGGGTCACTGAGAAGAAGGCAGCATGTGATATTGCAAAGGACGAGTAGGACTTGTTCAGGGAGTGTGACGATCTGCACAGGCCCAGTGCATGGGGAGGGCATGGATTTCAAAGACTTCGGGCAAAGGGGCATCGTGATGGCGGGAATTCCCAGCCTGCCTTGATCACTAGAGCATCCAGTGAAAAGCAGAGATGAGGGAGAGTGGAGCTGAACCGGTGACCAGCAATCACTTCCCCATGTTAAGTAGCTTTGCTCATAGGTCCAGCCTCACAAACAGAGGGCATCTGTACCTCCCAAGTAAGTGGGAGGCAGGAGAGAGTGGAAGGTGATGGAGAGACAGATAGGTTCAGAATGAAGAAGGATTCCCAGGCTCTGGATTTGTATCCTGGTTCTAACATTCAGTAATCCCGGTCACTTTGAGGATGGGTCTCAGCTTCTTCTGTGAGATCGCCAGCAATCTCCAGCTTGTAGCTACTAGGCTCCTGGCATCCTCAATATTATACGTTATGCCTCTAGCAGTTCCTTACCAAAAAAAAACCTTTGTGCTTATTTCTGAAGGCATCAGTATGCCATCTACATTGTCTTTACTTAAATATTTAATGAAGAAAGCTTTTTAAGTAAAAACATACTGTGAATTAAAATATAAAATGTGTATGAAATCATTACAAATGAAATACCCTAAGGAAAGCCCACAAATAGCATCTTGTGAGCTATTTTTACCCCCTCTCCAGAATACAAGAGACTTGAGAGGTCAGAGAGGCAAAGCTACTGCCAACAAGAACTGGTAAGAAAGACTCTTACGCACAGATAAAACCACTCCTAAGTGCTGATGAGGCAGAGAGGGGTTGTGTAGAGCATGAGATGGCCACAGGGGCTATTTTTCCTCCAAAGGACCTCTACTTGCGTACTAATGCTCAACCTTCCTTGAAAAAGAAAGAACCCCTCCCAGTTACAAACATAAGTTAAGATGCAGGGGTGAGGGTGTGAGTTAGTCCAATGCTTGCCCTGCATGCAGAGTCTGGAGTTCCACTGCCACATAAAGCCAGGTCATGGTGACACGTGCCTGGAGTACCAGCACTAGGAGGTAGAAGGAGAAGATCGGAAATTCGAGAACAGCCCGGGACACAGAAAAACCCCGTCTCAAAAAAACGAAAACAAAGTATTTAATGGGAGAGCTAAAGATCTTCCTGCGGTATCGGTAACCTGGGTGGACCCGAAGAGTTGGTAAAGGAGGAGTATATATTGATGATCTGGGAAACTGAAGAGAGTAGGCCATTGTTGCGAAGCATTTTCCCCACGGCATAGCCCCTGTACACCGCCCATGCTCCCGTGAAGCCTCCCACCCACGGCTGTGCAAGAAATTCCATCAAATTTAGAGAGATGACTGTGAAAAGAGGACCTGAATGTAGGAGGGGTCGTGTTGGGAAGAATAAAGGTCCCCACAGGTGAGGGAGCAGGTAAGAGAAAAGAATTAGAGTGAACATAACTAATTTCATGGTATTTTATATATGAAATTGTCAAAGAGTTGAAACTGAAAAAGTAAGTCAGAAATGATTGCTGGCTTTAGTGATTAAAGCTACAGATATATACAAGGTAATAAAAAATACCAATCATTGTTTTTATCCTACACATTAATCTATAAATATTTCATTGCTAATCGAAACATGAGAAAAGCATCCAATACACTCAGAGTAATCCTCAGATACCCTGAGTAAATTTGCCACTAAAGTTGTAGACACAGCCTAAATTAAAATGTTTGCTTCAGTTTTTAAATCACAAAATAAAATATTGTCATAATTACATATCACCTCTGAACAGACTGAGGGAGCTTATGTCACCTGGTGTTGCTGAGGGGTTCAGCAGGTTCTTGGCTCCTCCAAAGAAATTGGCTTTCCAACACTTGGGAGACAGATTAAGGTAGATCTCTGAGTCTGAGGACAGCCTGGTCCATTCAGCAAGTTCTGGGCTAGCAAGGGCTACATGGTTAATAACCTATTTCAAAACAAGAAATAAGCAGAGAGAGAGAGAGAGAGAGAGAGAGAGAGAGAGAGAGAGGTTTAAAATATTCTTTATTTAAAAAAATATATAAACTACTTGGCAATGTAGCAGGAAGCCACTGAATGGTAAATGACTGGAAATGTGCTTTGTTTTTTCTTTTTTTCTTTTTTCTTTTTATTTATTTATTTATTTATTTATTTATTTCGACAAAAGGTTTCTCTGGTTATCCCTGACTGTCCTGGAACTCTATAGCCCAGGCTGGCCTTGAACTCAGCGATCTGCCTGCCTCTGCCTCTTGAGTGCTCAGATTAAAGGTGGGTGCCACCAACACTTAGCTGCCTACTTTTCTTTTCTTTTCTTTTCTTCCCTTTCCTTTCCTTTCCTCTCCTCCTTGGGGAGTGGGGAGCAGGGAGGTGTCAAGACAGGGCTTCACTAGGTAGCTCTAGCCAGAGTTTAAGGCTGTGAGCAAACAGAAATAGGAACATCTGAGCAACAAGGCAGGAAGCAAATTTGATTATTGAAAGACTTATTTATTTAAAAACTAACATTTATTATGAATTTGTAAATTGTTTGTCATATGGGGCTATAACATGTGTTTCACTGCTCATTAGTCAATAAAATCCATGCTATCGCATGGGGCTACTTCATGTGGAAGGGGCCAGACATACCAAGCTGTGTCCAGCCTTGGTGTTCGGGCTGGGACAAGGACAGTCATTTCCCCTTCTTTCTGGAAGATAACCTGTAAAACCTGAGGTGATCGGGCAAATGGTTAGCTCCCACTTAAGTTTGTCTGCTCCTTACCCCACCCCCACCCCATCTCCACCCCACCTCACCCCGGAGGGAAGATATGCTTGGTTATAAATGTCCAGATTCTTGACAGGTTAGGATTGGGTGGGCGAGGAGAAGCAGAATTGTTAGCGGATTTGTTTTGCCTTCGTCCTCTGAGAGGGAGGAAAGCCTACCGCAGAAGGGGATTGAGCTGGGGCCATGATTACGAAAACCCTTGCTTCCCCTTTCTGTTCCTTTCTCTTCCAGTTTCCCATTCTGAGACTTACCATCTGCTGATGCATGAGCCTCAGAGCAGTGGTGGCTGCACCTAGAGGCAAGGTGGATGGGAACAGCTCACACCGCCTCTGTAAGGAGCTTCAGGGAGCTTCTGTGTTACCACCTTGTCCAGAGCCTCTCACCTAAACACAGTGGACAGGCCAGTGACTCCAGAGGAATCCTACTGTCTTTCTGCACTGTTTCACACCTTCTCCTGATGTGGGACATTTGTAGACATTGAGAACTTGCCTTGTGTCACTTGTCCTAACATCTGGCTTGCCCGGTTTTGGTCTTTAGACTTGTTTTCCTGTATCTATTCTGTAATCCATACCGTGTACCCAGAGAGCTTCCCACTAAAGCCTGTGCTCTACAGACTTTAACAGAAAATTACAACACATAACTTCCAGAATACGGATGATAGCTCAGCAGTTCAGAGTACCTGGGTTCGATTCCTAGCACCCACACAGTGACCCATGGCTATCTGTAACTCCGGTCCCCAGAGACCAACACCCTCCCTTCTGGCCTCTGAAGGCACTGCATACATGTGGTACACAGATATGCATCCCAGCAAACACACACAGACACACACACACAGACACACACACACACACACAGAGAGAGACACAGAGAGAGAGAGAGAGACTCACACACAGCTCTGAGAATAATACTAGTGACAACATCGCTGCTGGCTAACACTTGCTGGCCTCTTCTTAGGTTCCCAGAACACTGCTCAGTCTTTTATGAACTTCATTTCCTCGTTAGCCCCAAGGAAAAAAAAACAAAGTACCCTCATTTTCAAGTAAGAAGTCTACATTTCTGTGAGGTTAATCATTGTATCACTGTGAAACAGAAAGAGCATGAGTAACTCTTTAACACAATAACCAGGTAACTGTGGCTGATTCAGAAAGCAAAAATCTCACACCAAGACAAAAGAAACTCCAGCAGACAAAAGGGAGGCCTAGCTGTGCTGTGCTAAAGCTCCATGAAGATCTGAGCTTTGCTGCTCACAGCTGTGTAAACAGACAAGCACACTTGTGTTTGCTCCCAGTCTGCGGAGATAGAGCCCTGGAGCTCACTGCCAGCCAGCCTCGCCAGGCTGGGAGTTTCAGGTTTGGTGAGAGAGCCTAAAACAAAATCAAGGTAGAGAGGGATTGAGGGCACCACTCACCATTGTCTTCTGCCCTCCATAAGTACGTACATGCACATGCCACCTGCCGGCCTCTGCCTCCCAAAGGTGGGGGTTAAAGACATGTACCATGACCGACTGGCTGGAATAGCTGCATTTAGTGACGTTTCTGGAGTGGTCACAGTGAAAAGGACAAAAAGGAGAACAGAGATTACTAAGAGAAAGGGGAGAGAGACGATAGCGATTTGAAATGTTGGAAAGTTCTGGAAATGAATACCTCAACCATTGGAGAACATGGTAACATCTTAGCATTGCTGAACTGGACACTTATAAATAGTAAAAACCGGGTCGGTGAGATGACTCAGTAGGGAAAGGTGCTTGCTGCCAAGCCTGGCCACCTTGAGTTCTATACCCCGGGCCTACACGGTAGAACCAACTCCTATATAAAGAAATACTGTAATTTAAAAGGTTAAAATGGAGCTAGAGAGATGGCTCAGTGGTTAAGAACATGGGCTGCTCTTGCAGTGGATGGAGGTTCAGTTTCTAGCACCCACACTGTGGCTCACAACCATCTGTAACTCCAGTTCCATGAAATCCAGTGCCTATTTCTGGCCTCCTTGGCTCCAGGCTCACATAGTGCTCAGATACACGCTCCGGCAAATCCGTCATACATATAGAAAATAAAAGTAAATTTCTTAACTTTTTAAAGGTTAAAATGGCAAATTTTACATTATGTCCATTTTACACACACACACACACACACACACACACACACACACACACACACAAAGTTGGTGTTCCTCCCTTCATGGTGAGTTACTCACAGCCTGTACCTGCATACTGCCATGCTTGTGGGTTCTGGACATGACTTCCCAGCTGAACTCTCAAATCCAAGATCCAATGACTTAGACACGGCCAACCCCTCCCCTCCTTGGCCCTTCTTCTACGAGGCTTATCCCAAGATTAGGTGCAGATCTCCCCAATTCTTTCTTCTTTGATCCTGAACAGACCAGCTCCCAAATTTTTGTTCTGTTTTCTTTGCTCTAAATCCTAGTTTTTCCTTCCTTTCTTTCTTTCTTTCTTTCTTTCTTTCTTTTCTTTCCTTCCTTCCTTCCTTCCTTCTTCCTTCCTTCCTTCCTTCTTCCTTCCTTCCTTCCTTCCTTCCTTCCTTTCTTTTTAAACAAGAATTCTTTATTCTACAGTTTCAAGTAGACAGCAGACCAACCATGTTCCCTGAAATTTAGCAATGGCATTCAATACAAGCCTCAGCACTGTAGATACTGTAGTTCTAATGGGTTTCCTTAGAAGTCACTTCATAAATCTGAGAGAGGGAGAGAGAGAGAGAAGCTAACAATGGTTTTATTATTTCTTCATTGTCACAGGCAGACAGACCCGTTCTTGCTTTGTGGTCTGACCCTGTAAAGTAGGTGCTACACTCGGCCTTGTGATACAACATTTATAAATATAACTCACCAATAAACAGTTAAAGCCACTAAGAAGAACTTAATAACAACTCCCAGGGGACAATTAAATTTCGAAACTGATAGACTCTGAAGAGAGTTGGAAAGAACACTGAGACACAGAGTATAGTAAATGTTTGCTCCAGAGGAGGTATGAGGGCAATTTCTCATGTACTACAGAAGGATTCCCCAAGCTTCTCCAAACCTACTTTCTTTCTGATGTTACCTTTAAATAATGCAGAGCATTGTGGGTAGTTGTCCCCCTGTGCACTGCCAAAGGGGATGCCTGAGCCATGACATCTAGTGATAGTACTGGTGGACTATCACCACCAGGTCTGCGATTTCTCTCTCCAGTATGTAATGTTAAAGCCATGCTCCTTGCTAAACTCACTAAGCAGCTGGATGTGATCTGTGCTCAGAATACTGAGAAGGCTTCTCTCCAGTAAGTGGATCTTTTTACCAGTGGACCTCCTCAAGGAATGCCAAGAACAAGCTCAGGTAGCCGGGCAGTGGTAGTGCACGCCCTTAATCCCAGCACTCTGGAGGCAGAGACAGGTAGATTTCTGAGTTCGAGGCCAGCCTGGTCTACAGAGTGAGTTCCAGAACAGCCAGGGCCACACAGAAAAAACCTGTCTCAAAAAACAAACAAACAAACAAACAAAAAGAACAGGCTAAGGCATACCTCAGAACAGTTGCTAGAAAAATGTGGTTCTCCAGAGAAACATCATAAAATTTGGCAAGAAATTTATCAGCAGTGTCTCTCTTGGATTAGTTTTTTGTTTGTTTTTGTTTGTTTCTTTTTGTTTTGTTCTGTTTTTATCTCTCTTTCCGCTTTCCATAAATGAGTTTAGCCTACAAATTGTTGTATTAGTCTCTGTCTAAGCAGGTCCTCCTTCCTGAGAAGGAAGCTCAAGGAGCTGTCAGCCACCCACTAGGAGTAGTCAATTCCTGAAATGAACCAATTGAATTAAGCTGGGTCTTTGGTGGTTTGGATGGATCAGGCATGAAGGGGTCAGGAATTGCAAAGTAAATGCCCAGACTGAATGCCAAATGTCTGTGGCAGCCTGCAGCCAGCCTCTCACCTATCCCTCCACCTGTGCAAGGTATGTTCCCAGCCGTTACTCCGAAGGTGAAAGTGGGCAAGTCTGTTGGCATGTCGACTCTTCTCATGCTCACGGCAGGATGTGCTTGATCTTCAGCCATATTCATACAGTACCTGAATTGAAGCTTTTCAGGGCCAAGCTGTCCACCTCTTCCCCAAACTGAAGGTCCTGCTGTCCTCCTTCCAGCAGCAGGGTCTCAAACGATGCCTGTCTTGTGTGGGATGCGGTGACAAGGACATCTGGGCAGAGCAAGGAGAGCAGTGCTAAGCTGGGTGCTGGCTCTCAGCTCTCCAGAAGAGCTCATCTGCAGAGCCTGTGCTGGCACACAGCACTGCCTGCCTCCCTGCTGTGAAGACACAGCAGAGCCAGAGCTAAAACCTGGTTCCCTGGCATGCCTGTATCCTTCCTCTGTTCCACTTCTCTCAGTGAGGGT
Organism: Rhynchomys soricoides; assembly: GCA_019843965.1. NCBI lineage: Eukaryota > Metazoa > Chordata > Mammalia > Rodentia > Muridae > Rhynchomys > Rhynchomys soricoides. The sequence goes on from JADRCH010000030.1 coordinate 4,096,954, forward strand.
TTGCTTCTGCCTCTCTCACCCTGGCTGTAACATCTGCTGTCTCCCTCTGGTGATCCTCAGCAGAGCCATCTTTCTGCCACAATCTTCAGAACAAGCACTAGCATTTTCTGGCAATCCAAATCCAGTTGCCCTACTTCCTTCTTTCAGAAGGATGAGGTCCATACTCGCTGCACCCAAGGCTGGAAAGCCTTCAGCCTCATTACAAACGCCCTGCCTGCACACCTTCCCCATCCATAGCTTGCATTAGGGCTCGCTCTTCTAAAATACATTCTGAAGTTTTAGACAAGTATTTGATGACATGTATTCGCCATTACAATGCCAGAGCATTTTATTGTTTCTTAAAAGTCTCTCTGCTCTGTAGTTCATCCCTCGGCCACCATCTCTCCACCCTGTGGCTGTAACCACTGATCTGCCATTGCCTCCACAGACCGAATGGCATCCAGTCAGAATCAGAGTTGTAACCTTTCCCTGTTGGTTTCCTTCACTCATTTAAGGCTCTTCCATGTCTTCTCACCACTAGTGGCTCTTTTATTTTTAGTGCTGAATACTATTCCGTTGCATGGGTTACCATAGTCTGTTCAGCCATTCCCTCACTGAAGGACATCTCGAGTGTTCTCCAGTTTTGAACAGTATAAATAGAAGTGTTCTAAGCATGCACTTGAAGATTTTATATGGGCATCAATTTTCATTTCTTCCACGGCTAGGAAAGCGTCCATTTACCAGATCATGTGGTAGGTGAAAGTTTAGTTATGGACATGCCAAACTGTATTCCTAAGTGACTGTCCCCAGTGTATCTTGCCTTGACTGCTGTCCAGGCTTGGGATCTGAAGCATTTTGATGGGTTTTAATTGGCTGGTTGGTGTTTAAGTTCCCATTTCCCTGATAAGTGCAATGGGGAACATCTTTTTATGTTTACTTAGCATTTATCTCTTTTGGCAAATTATCTGTTTGGGTTCTTGGTGCATTTTTAATCAGATTATTTGTGTTCTTTACATAGTTTTAAGAATAGTCCTTCATTGGATATTTTTTGCAATATTTTCTCCCAGCCTGTGACTTGTCTTGTTATCTGAGATAAGAAAAGATCCAGGATTTTACTCCAAAACAAGGATCAATGGACATCTCATAGCACTGTGGTTACCTGATACAGGTTACATTTATAAATGCTCATTAATTGTACAGATATAAGTTATGCAGGGCTCTCCTGAAGATTTGGTAGGAGTCCTTAATTGAAGAAAATTAGGAATAGCACTACCCAGTAAGAAAAGAAACCACCCAATTAAAGGGTACCTAACCGTGTGACTCAGATAAGAGGCTGTGAGAGCTAAGGCTAGACCTGCAGTAGCCGCTACACAGACCCTGCACCTGCAATGCCTGTCTCTCTCCTTTGCAAACAATTAGGAAACACCAGCAATGCTCCGGGTCTTCCTTTTTCCTTCCTTCCTTCCTCCCCTTCCTCCTTCCTTTCCTGTTTTAATCATTATACCCCTATGCAGCCTTTGATCTGGCCACTGTGTGGCCACAAACTTTCAGTTCTCCTGCCCCAGCAGCCTCCTGAATTCTGGATCCCAGGCGTGATTCACCTATAAGTTCATCTATAAATCATCTTGGTGAGGCGATATTCTTTCTTGGCATTGGTGATGTTGTAGTATCTGCTCAGTGATGCTCTTTGTGACTTATGCACTGTTCCATATATTATAAATGTTTAGAAAAACCCTTGTAAGACACAGAATACAATGACAGATGGAAAACCTTGTCACTGATAAGACTTGAAAGAGTAGTAATTTGATTCCAATAAATAAAACAAGTTTTCTTGTGGATTCAGCGGGGGGGGGGGAGGTCCTCTGAAAGATAAAAGCCATGTGTTCCTTCTGCCAATATAAAAACACAATACTTCCTCATTGTTTCTAAATTCTAAAAAGAAAGCGTGCAAATGAGTCATCTCTTTCCACATTCAGGGCTGAGAAGCCATATAAATTTCTCCAGCCCCTGTTAGGATACATCAAAGTGGCTCTGAGAACAATCGCCTGTTGATGGCAGCTATGCTGCTCACCCTGTTCTGCATTGCGTGTCTGCTGCCAGGCCACCTGGCCCTGCCACTGTCCCGGGAAGCTGGAGATATGAGTGCACATCAGTGGGAACAGGCTCAGGTACATGGTTCTCTTGCTTGGGGTTCTCTGACCACACTGCCAACATTCCACATATGGTTTTGAATGATTTCTCCTTCGGTGCTTGAGTGGCAGTAAATATTCTTCGGCATAATGTTCCTGGTTAGAAAGGCAGTGCATGCTTTCTGTGAATAGCTATCCAAGCTGGCTTCCAAAGTCTTCCGGAACTCTGACTGAATGCCAGCTCCTTTATCTGTTCTCTAGGTGGACTCGAGCATAGCATTTCATTTCTGCCCTTAAATTTTCCAATTCAGAAACTGGAGAAGTCTAATAATGATGTCACCCAGTGCAGAGATTATAACACACTTAGTGCAGTATGCTCAGGAAAGGCAAGCGTTATTATTGTTTACTGCAACGATTTTCATGGGCTGTACTGAACTGGACGTCTAAGGATGAGGCCTCATAGTGAAGACACCTACAGTCAGAAAGCACAGAGAAAGTGTAACGTTCTTGCATGTGCAATAGAAACTGTAATGCCATCTGTGTTCTATCCACAGGGTTAAACTAGCAGACCAGTAACTTGATGATCGAAGCCCATGTATGCAGTGGTTATAGACCATAGGAACACAGTATAGAGTGTGTCGTCTGATCACTAGCACTGGCCTGAATAGAGCTCAGTCACCTTGATTAGTTCAAAATAGAGACAGGAATCAGGATAAGTTTTTCTAGCTCAGAAATTAGGTTTCTTCAAATATATTGTTATTTGGTAAAATTGGATAATGGCTGATAAGCTTTAAACATAAAAAAATAGAGAGATATTATACTTCACATTCAGTTTGACTTTTTGAGAGACTGATAAAGTAGATTCAACCACATGTGGATTCAATCACCAATTATAACTGGTTTCTACCTTACCAAATAGCATTTTTTAGGAGTTTTCTACAGGGTGCTGTCACAAGGGTTTGCTTAGCACACAGGTTGTCTAATAGAAGGGTCATTATGTATTTGAGCCTAACCTGAGCTACATGATGAGTTTTAGGCTAGCTTGTGCTGCAGAGCAAGATTCTATTTCAAATCAAAACCAGGAGTAGGGAAAAAAAAGAATGCAAACCATGTTGTCCAGACAGTGTCTCATTGAAGTCAACAGCTTCAGAAGGAATACAATGTTTGTTATTTGTTTTTTTAAAAAAAGAATTTGTTCATGATTATTATGAGTGAATAGAAAGGATTTGTTGTATTGACTGAAACACCGTGGCAACAGGTAAGAGAACATTTTGATGATCAATTTGATTTGGTAAAATGCAGAGTCATGGGGGATTTTCAGACAGATAGCCACTGCCAGGCGCTCTAATACTGACAGCAAATGACTGAGCAGATGGTAAGCCATTCACAATCTTCCCACTGCACATACTTTTAGCCTGTACACTTTTCCTAAGGAAACTTCCTTGGAAGTGGATTACAGACACCTGAGGCAATCTCTGCCTGCTGCTTCACCCCTGTAAGCCATGTGTCTTCATATAAAACAGAGGCATTGCTGGGCAGTGGTGTGTACACCTTTCATCCCAGGCAGAGGCAGTAAACTGTGCCTGCCCCTTTAATGCCTTTGTAAATTTCTGCTGTTATCAATTGTCTTGCCTCTTCGTATTCTGGTTGAAGATCTTCCATCCCATTCCCAGACCCCAGGATACTTTCAGACATCCAGTCTTGTTGGGGAAATCTCGGGTTCTGTTTTCCTCCTAAATGGGCTATGCTAACAGCAGAATGGGCTGAGGGGAGAAAGAGGAAAGAGAGAAAGGGGCCTACAGGTAAGGAATCTCCAGACCAGGTCTGCCGCTGACTCGGTGTGTGAAACTGAACAAAGCATGTGGGTGCTACGAGCTGCAGTCTCTTCCCGGACTGTTAAGTCAGACTAGTTAAACTAACAATCACCTGACTTCTTCTCACTATGGAATTGATAATAGCCAGATGGCAGAAGCTCTTGCATGGCTAGTGGACCTCACACTGTATGTGTGTAGAAGTGTGTATGTGTGTGTGGGTATACGTATGGTTTTGTGTATATGTGGCTGTATGTATGTATGTATGTATGTTTGTATATATGTGTATATGTGTGTTTATATATGCACGTGTGTTTATGTTTGTATATATATGTGAGTCTGTGTGTGAGTGTGTATATGTGTGAGTGTGTATATGTGTGAGTGTGTGTATGCATGAGTGTGTGTAGCTGTATGTATGTGTAAGTATGTAAGTGTGTGCATGTATACGTAGTGTATGCATGTGTGTATGTGTAGTACATTGTATATTGTGAACTTGTATGTGCTTGTGTTTGTGTGTGTGAGTGAGTGTGTGCATGCTTGCGTGTGTGTACATGTTTGTGCATGTATGTGTGTGAGTATTGTGTATGTATGTATGAGTGTGTACATGCTTGTACGTATGTATATTGTGTATGTATGAGTGTGTGCATGCTTGTGCATGTATTGTGTAGTATGTGTGTGTTTGTATATATGTCTGGTTTCCATATGTCTGTGTGTCTGTGTGTCTATGTATCTGTGTGTAGGCCATTGTTTGATATTGGGCATCTTTAGTGATCCTCCTGTCTCTTCCTTCCCTGCATTGGAATTATAGAAGACCCAATTTTTAACATAGGTTCTGGGAATCAAACTCAGGTTTTTGAGGTAAGCTCTTCTCTGACTAAGACATTTCCCCAACCCTTGTTGAGCTTGCTGAAGACACATTAACACTTCTAACTGCTCTAAAAATAAGACCCACTTTAGAATGTGGGTGGTATGTCTGTCCTCCAGGCATGCACGGATAATACAGTATGCTGACGTTCTTCTCTTCGTCTCATGCGTCAGCATGATGGTCCATCTCCCCTTGCCAGCAAATACTGACTTTACTCCATTCTGTCCATCAGTCCTGCCTTCCGATCACTATCCAAATCCACAGCAGCAGCATTATAAAAGATACAGGTTTTCAAATAAAAGATTTTTTTGCTCTCTGTCTACCAGAATTATCTTAGGAAATTTTACCTTCATGACTCTAAAACAAAGAAGGCCAACAGTCTAGTGGACAAACTCAAGGAAATGCAGAAGTTCTTTGGCCTGCCCATGACTGGAAAGCTATCCCCTCGCCTCATGGAAATAATGCAGAAACCTAGGTGTGGCGTGCCAGATGTTGCAGAATACTCACTAATGCCAAACAGTCCAAAATGGCAGACCAGAATTGTCACCTACAGGTGAGGCTCATTTTGACTCGCTCTGGTGAAGGCAACAAAACCCTTTTCCTGAGAACTCAAACACTGATTTCTTGTGTGCCTCCAGAGTCAAATCCTATACTTCAGACTTACCTCGGTCTTTAGTGGATCAAATTGTGAAAAAAGCTCTCAGACTGTGGGCTGCGCAGATCCCACTGAACTTCAAGAGAGTTAGTTGGGGGACTGCAGACATCATAATTGGCTTCGCAAGGGGAGGTAAGGATGGCTTCTTCAGGCTAATCCTGTGGGCTGTTTATATTAGTGTTCTCCTTTCAAAATTTAAGACCTTTCATGAGCACTCAAGATGGCTTTGTTGAAACATATGTCTAACATATGGGAGAAGCCTTGGTTTCTATTTTCAGCATCACAAGCACACAAGCACACACTGACATACACACTCACACACACAGTTTTAAGATCCTGAATGCAGTGAATGTAATAAAATCCAGGTGCCTGGCCTAGATCCACAGTCCTCTGTGTGAAACTGACTGTTGGTACCAAGAGGATCAACCAACTGGACTGGCTTCTCTCTCCAATTTTCATAATCACATGGAGAGAGGAGAAGGCCAGGGAAAACTGAGACACTGATAGAAATCACTGTGTGCTTTTGCAGACCATGGAGACAACTTCCCATTTGATGGGCCAGGAAACACTCTAGGTCATGCCTTTGCACCTGGGCCAGACCTAGGCGGAGATGCTCACTTTGACAATGATGAGTACTGGACTGATGGCGAGGATGCAGGTACAGTGTCCTATGTCTGTCTCTTCTGTGATCGTTGCTTTAATTATAATCATTACAGGCCTCTTAAATGTCAAGTAATGTACTAGATGCTTTAAATGGTTTATCTCATCTAATACTTTCTCTTTTAATGTGTGTGTGGTACATGTAGAGGCCTACCTGGTGGGAAAAAACTGACTCTTACAGGTTGTCCGCTGACCTCTGCACTTGTACTATGGCACAAGTATACACAGTCACAGATAAATAAGAATAAATAGACAAGATAAGAAAAAATGAACCCGAAGAGCTGATCAAGGCCCTTACTGGTCATGAAGCTAAAGGGTAAAGTGAGCGCAGTCAAAGCAGTTAGCTGCCCCTGCCTAGCCCAAAGCCAGCATAAAACTCAAGGTTAAACTCATTAGCTATCTCAGAACTTGAGGTCACACAGAACAGCTTCTAACTGACTACAAATTAAAACCAACAATAACCATATGCAATGAATGTAATTAGTTCTTCCTTGGTAGCCCAAGGAGATGGACATAGTTCTCACACCCAAGGCTCCCAAGAATGCACTGGTCAGAACTTCTCCACAGAAGCTTCAACTCACAGAGATTTGAAGCAACTGGGTCATTTCCCAGTGGCCCTGCCTCGCCATCCAGCAAAGCATATTATTCTGTCCCTGAATTCTGGTTTCGTAAAGAACTGCTGTAGCCATTTTTTCTGTTCTCCTTTGGTTCCTTATCTGGGAGGTTGGTTTAGGGTATATGGTCTTAACCTTAGGTCACTCACTAAAGGACCAAAGTTCTTCCTATTATTCTAATTTAAATGTGAAATGTCCCTGTGAACTTGGCCATTGCACACTTGGTTCCTAGTTGGTGGCACTGTTTAGGAAGGTTGTGGGACTTTAGGGGTGGCATCTTGCTGGGGGAGGGCAGGCCTTGGTGGATTATGGCACCCTACCCTATGCTCCTGCTCTTTCTCTTCCCTCCCTTTTCCCGCCACCCGCCTCTCCTCCCTCCCTTTCTCCCTCTCTCTTTCCCTCTCCCTTCCTCCCTCTCCCTCCCCCCCTCTCTGAGTCTCTCCCCTTGTATATATATGAAATCTGATCTACAGATCGCTTTCCTGACACCTGCTGTTGCCATGACTTCTTTGACATTATGGATTCCAACCCTCCAGCAACATAAGCCAAAATAAACTCTCTTCCTTCAGTTGCTTAGGACATGGTGTTGTGTCCCCACCACAGAAAAGTGAGCACTGCACTCTCCTTTAGCCTCTTCCCTTCTGAAGGAAGTAACCAATAGCCAAGGAAGCCTGGGGATTGGCTATTCTTTTCCATTATGATGTGATTGATGTATAACAGGAATTTATATAGTTATTTTAATACTTACCGTATACACTTCCCTGGCTGTAGGAGTGAACTTCCTGTTTGCTGCCACCCATGAACTTGGCCACTCTCTGGGTTTGGGTCACTCTTCTGTTCCCGGTGCTGTGATGTACCCTACCTACCAAAGAGGCCATTCAGAAGACTTCAGTCTTACAAAGGATGACATTGCAGGCATTCAGAAGTTATATGGTAATAACCATGGCTTTCAAAAAGAGAATGTCAGGCTTAAAAGATGTCAGAAAATAGGGACTTGCCTGTTAAACCTGAAAATCTATGCAGTGGGTAGCAGACTGCAAGGCTAATCTGTGTGAGGCCCCGAGGTGAAGTGGCAGTCGCACATTCCTGGAGGATGTTTATATCACGCATATGGAACAATATGCGTGTTATTTTTAATAGATCTCAACACACTTGTGTGAGTGTGTGCATGCATGTGTGCATGCATGTGTGTGTAAGCTCACAAAGTTCACATATGTAGAATCAGAGGACAATTAGCACAAGTCAGCTCTCTCCATCTGCTGCATGACTCCCAGGGATTGCGTGTGTATCATCAGGTAGGCATCCAAGTTGGGCCCTCACTGGGCCATCTCACCAGCTGACATTTCATGTTGTAAGCTCCCGGAGTCCACTATGAGATGGGAATGGTAGCATCCATCTTTGCTCAGCTCAGATTCACTAAGAGAGCCCCACCCCTGGACATTATTCTCAGCTGCCCACTGCCAAGGAGTTGCCCTACATGGTCAAAAGTGACCCAATTTCCCTGTTTTTATAAGCATGCAGGGAAGTGGTCCCCACAGACAGCCACAGCTGTCATAGTAACTACTGCCCATGATTGTGTCCCAATGTTGTGGCCCAGTCTCCCTTTTGTTTTAGTCAAATTCCAAAATCAATTGTTTCAAACAGCAAGTGTCAGTCAGTGTTTGCTTGATGAAGCTCATTAGAAATAGTATTTTGGGAACAGAAGAAAAGGCATGATAAAACCCATGTCCCTGGATAAAGACGAGAAAAAGAATGTCTGAGGAGGAGAAGTGACTTAGCAGAGGTATGTGACTTCCATGGAACAACAGTACCATGGAACAAGCCAGAGAGGTGATTTCTGGTATTGGTATGTCTTTCCGAATCTCCACTTTCTTAAAGCAGCATGGACTCAAGAATCCAGAATTACATACTCAGCAAGCTTGTCCAAAAATCTACTTAACACATAAATAAAAATGAGGATAGAGTGTCAAAAGATCTTCAAAGTGTCTTCAAATGATCAAAAGAGAGACCTGTACTCAAAAATTATTTTTACAGGAAAAGAAACGGAAATCTTTGGAAAATATAATTCACTCTGAATCAGCAGTTCCCACGATGTGTTCCCAGAACAGTTTGCAAAGGGGCTGTTACAGCAATATAGTATTTCTAGTACTTCCTGCTGTACTTTAGATATATATGAGTGCTGAACACATATTCAGACAATATTTCTAAATCATTATTGTTTTTGAGACACATTCTGTCTGTGTAGTTCTTGCTGTCCTGAGCTTTCTATGTAGACCAGGTTGCCCTGAGCTTTCTATGTAGACCAGGCTGCCCTGAGCATTCTATGTAGACCAGGCTGCCCTGAGCATTCTATGTAGACCAGGCTGTCCTGAGCTTTCTATGTAGACCAGGCTGCCCTGAGCATTCTATGTAGACCAAGCTGTACTGAGTTTAATGTGTAGACCAAGCTGGTCTTAAATGTGCAGTGATCCCTTCTCTGCTCTCTTACTGCTGGTATCAGAAGCATGTGCTCCAACATATCACATTAGCTAACACAGATGGGTTACCTAAAGGTTTTGGTGTTTTGGTTTGATTTTGGTTGATGCTGGGAATTGAATCTGGGACATTGGCTGTGTTTGTATAGATGTAGAATGTTTCCTGTGTGATTGATGACACACCTTAATGTTCTTCTTTTCTTCCTGATCAGGAAAGAGGAACGAGCTGTGGTAGATGTAGACACTTCACAGAAACTGTTTGCATTCCCCAGCTGGCATGAGCAAACACCCTTCCTGAGCTGCACGTGCTCCCTTTTTCCATATGGGTCATCTTGATGGAATGATTCTGACTAATCTCAGGTAACATGAAGTTGATAGACATCAACAATAAATGTCATGCGCACAAATAAACCTATTGTTATTATTGTGTGGTGAGAAGACCAAGGAAGATACGTTACACAATGAATCAAAGATGAAGTCAAAAGCTAATTTACATATTATTTGAGATCCTTTGGGTATATCTTCAACAAATGGAACAAGTAGGCATGCTACCTCCTTGTTAGTCAATGGTATAGCCCCAAGTTATGACTGATTCCTTATCCTTTCGACGCAAACCCCCTCTCTCTGAGTTTGCTGGGAAACCAAGTTCTTCTCATAGAATGTCTGTGCCCCTGAGGACTTGTAGCTTCGTGGTTAGCACCAGCTTTAAGTGCTTGCCCTCATATCTCTCCTGATGAGGCTGTATTCTGGATTCCCTCTCTCTGCCCTTTACCCATCCACAGGTCAGTATCACCTTCTTTTCCAAGCCAGGCTTGCTGGAGAGACTGCAGCCACAGTGTACTCATGGTGGGATTTTACACTGAAGGACATAATGGAACAGAACTAACACTGGAGACCAGTGATAGCTTAGAGGGTAACAGTGCTTGCTACACAAGCATGAGGACCTGGGTTCAAATCTCCGCAAGCCATGAAGAAAGCAAGTACTGGTAGGGGAGCAAGGTGAAGACAAGAGGGTAGCTGGGGCTTATTAATTGCTACCCTAGCTCTAAACTCAATGACAGACTCGACCTTAAGAAGTTAAGTTGGAGGGTGAGAGAGTGAGACTCTGAATATCCTCCTCTGGACTCTGTGAATGTACACCAATGTGGAACCATGAAAGGTAGCGTGGTCCCTGGTTGAGCTGAAGCTAGAAGCCCTGGAGACCCCGAAGGGACAGTAGGAGCTTTGCACCAGGCCCCTGTCACTAGTCACAGTCCCCCATAGGTTTTTGTCCATCAGTCACGTAAGGGCAATGCCCCAAGCCCCTCCACGTGTAGAGGATGTGACCTGTGGTCATATAGGCTCACAGAGATCTCCATTTTAATGAGGTGCATAGAGGCCTGGAGGGCTTAGCCAATAAACTTTCCTTCCCAGACATTGCTCCCTGAAGAAGGTATTTAACCTCAGGCCCACCCTGAGAAGTGGGGTACAGTTTTACTCATCCACTTTCCTCCATGACAATAAATGCCTTAAAACGATGGCCTGCCTCTTTTCATCGGGATCCACCATGGGGAGCCATGGAGAAGGCCTTCATCTATAGAGCCAACGTCTAGTCTCCTGTAGAAGGCCTCTCTGCACTCCCAGCCAAGACCACCACCAAGCCCAAACCTACAATCAAGCCAAGGACTCTCCCTGTGAGACCAGCCAGAGCCCCCTCTTTCCCTCTGGCCCCAGGCTAGATCCAGCCTTTGGGCCCCCACTCCTTTCTCAGCTCTTCTGTGGCTCCCAGCAGAGTCTGGATGTTGGAGAGCCTGAGAATTCCATGGCCCCAACCTCTTCATAGGCTCAGGGAACCCCAACCCAGCTCTGGCTGTCCCATGCCTCAGACTGCGCTTCCCCAGCCCTGGAGCAGTGTCCTGGGGCTTCCCTATGTCTCAACATCTCCCATGCGACGGTGTTGGGTAAGCTTGGTCAAACTTCCCATGTCCCACCTCCCCCTGTGGCAGAGTAGACACGGGACCCACAAAACTACACCAATGCACACTATATGCACACAAACACACACACACACACACACACACACAATCACATCGAGCAGGTAATAATAATAATAATAATAATAATAATAATAATAATAATAATAATAATAGATATATCTGCTGCCTTTGAATCCTTCACTTAACCAGCATTAGCCAATTCCTGGGGCCTTCTGCATGCAGCCCTCCACTTCTTCCCAGTCCTGTGTGCTTCAGACCCTTGTAAAGCTACGCTTCTGCTGAAACTTGGTTTCCTGCTGTCTTGCGTTCATTTCATGCCCTGAACTTGTTCACTAACAAGATTCTCTCTGAAGCAATCTCTGGGGCATCAGGACAACGCTGCCAAAGCTTGGCCATCACCCTCCTCTTTTCTCACACTCTTGATTACATAGTTCTCCCTGAAAAATAGAAAAGCAGAAATATATTTCGTTTTACTGATATAGATTATGCCCTGTTTAGTCTGTTGCTATATATTGTAATGCTAAATTTTGTACCTAAAGGGAAGGTCTAGGCCTATGAGTGAATTCTCACATTTACAAGTTTTTGTTGTATAAACCTCATTCCTTAATTTAAAACTATTGGTTAAATAAAATTGCCTTCAGCCAATTACTGGAAGGATTAGAGGTAGGAGGTTTGGAGTGAGCTGGTTGGGGGAGAGAGAGGAGGGAAGGAGGAAGAAGGAGAGAGAGGAAGCTGCCATGGAGATGGATGCTGAGCACATGGCCAGGAAAACAGCGAGTATCTGAGGTACACCACTGGGGAGGCAGCCAGGCCAGCAGTTAGAAGGGCAGGTTAGAGGTTACCCTCCAGTAATTGTCAAAGACAAATAGAATAATTGAGTCCCATTTGTTTGTATGCTAGTTGGGGATAAACCCCCATCACACACATTTTTCTTTTCAATATCACAGATTTTTTTCAATATTCTAAACCTAAGAAACAGCAGCAGAGTTGTTAAGAATGAGTTACAGAAGTGAAGCCTTAATCCACGTATGAAGTACATACAGACCAAAAATCAAAGACGCTTAAACAGAACAGACCCTTGCACACCTGCAAGGGTAAATGGGAAGTTGGTGAGCCTGGGTTCCTGATTCTGTAGACAACAATGCAGCCTATAGGGCTCAGCATAAGTGAATGTAGTCATGCACGAAGCATACTTTCTGCAGGCTTAACACTTGCATTCTGACTTGAGCAAGAGGAGGCTGTATCTCTCTTGCATCTGGCATGGCTGCCTATTGCTTTTTGTATCCAGCCTTCCCTCCACATCTTCAAACGCTAGAATGCTAAGTTGTCCCGGCTGGAAGGGGAATGCAGAACTGGAGTGATCTGCCCAGACACTTCTTACCCAAAACACTGGAGAGATGGCATCTGGCTCTGGGGCTCTGAAGGACCCACTTGGGTCCTGCTTGGCCAGGTTCATGCCTTCCAATCAATTGGTCTTTTGCTCATATCTTTGGTTTGCAAATCCCTGCACAGTGGGTTGACTCCTGGTGTCTGCCTCCAGTTTTACCCCAGATTTCAATCTTAACCAGATAGTCAGCCCCTGGTTGAGCACAGAGAATCTTACTCCAGGGAAAATGTCACAACGGCCACTTATACATAGAACATGCCTTAGTAAATAAAGACCTGGCTTCTGTTTTAATTATGCTGAAAAGCAGGTCACATGACAGCTACCATGTTGACTCTTAAGTGTACAAATGAATACTACTGGATGTACTTACACTGTAATTTTAAAACATATTTTTTGAGACAAAGTTCCTGTGTCTCAGGCTGGCCTAGACCTCAGAATGTAGCCAACAATTACCTTTAACTTCTGCTTCTTCAGCAACCACCTCCTCACCCACCACTCCCAGTTATGTACTGGTGTGTGCCACCACGTCTGGTTCGTACAGTGCTGTGCTAGTACCCAGAGGCTTTTGCATGCTGTGCAAATGTCCTGCTAACTGAGCCACATCACCAACAGAAGCAAGCTTCCCGTCTTCAGCACTGTGGGCATTTTTCTAAAGATTTAAATATGTTTATTTCATGTGTGTGGGTGGTTTGCCTGCATGTATGTAAGTGCACCACACACATGCAGTGCCCCTAGAGGTCAGAGGAGGACATCAGATCCCGTAAAACTGAACTGAAATTAGACAGTTATAAGCCCCCATGTGGGTGCTAAAAACTGAACCCTGGTCTTCTTCGAGAGCCATCTTAACTCTGAGCCATCTCTCCAGCTCCACTGTTTGCATTTTTGACTGTATGTTGTGGTTTGTTCAGCAGTATCATCTGACCTTTGGCTGATATGTGCCACTAGAACACTCTCAGTTGTGGCAGTCAGAAATGCTCTGACACTGCCAAATGTGCCCTAAGGGGAGAAACAGCCCCCATTTAAGAACCTCTGATTCTTAAATCACTAAAAGAAACCACTAAAAACCACTACAGAAAATTGATCCTTATTGCCCTGCATTATGTGTCCCTGGCACTTTTCTTTTCATCCAGGACTGTCTGACTAGTTTTATGACAAGTTGACACAAGCTGGAGTTGTCTGGAAAGGGGGAACCTCAATTAAGAAAATGTCTCCATAAGATCAGGCTACAGGCAAGCCTGTAGAACATCTTCTTAATCAGTGATTGATAGGGTGAGGGCCCAGCCCATTGAGGGTGGTGGTCCTGGCTTCTATAACCAAGCCAGCTGAGCAAGCCCTGGGGAGCAATACAGTAAGCAGCACCCCTCCGAGGCCTCTGCATCAGTTCCTGTCCTGTCTGAGTTCCTGTGCTCACCACTTTCGACGATGAACTGTTGAGTGGAACTGCAAGCTCTCCTCCCTAAGTTACCTTTGGTCATGGTGCTTCATCACAGCAATAGCAACCCTGAGACAAGGACCCAACCAGTGTCTAATACTATACCATCCCATGGAAAAGGAAAACCAGTATAGAATTAATGTAACATTGGCCATTTGGGGAACTCACTTGAGAAACATGTATTTTAAGAAATAAAGTAACCTGTATTCCAATGCAAAGATATTGTGTTTGTATTATTTCAAAAGACTTGTTTTTGTAATTTTGTGTGTATGTATGTATGTATGTATGTATGTGTATATGTGTGTATGTGTATGGAGTGGTGTATGGGGGGGGTCGGTGTGTGGTGTGTGGTATGTGTGGTGTACATGTGTGTATGTGTGTGAGGTGGTGTGGGGATGGTGGTGGGTTTTGTGTGTGTGTGTGTGTGTGGTGTGTATGGTGCGTGTGTGTGTGTGTGGTGTATGGTGCATGCATGTGTGTGTGTGGTATATGGTGCATATGTGTGTGCACGCACGTGTGTGTGTGTGTGTGGTGTGTATGGTGCGTGTGTGTGTGTGTGTGTGTGGTGTATGGTGCGTGTGTGTGTGTGTGTGTGGTGTATGGTGCGTGTGTGTGTGTGGTGTATGGTGCGTGTGTGTGTGCATGCATGTGTGCGTGTGTGTGGTGTATGGTGGTGTGTGTGGTGTATGGTGCATGTGCGTGTGTGTGTGTGTGTGTGTGTGTGGTGTATGGTGCGTGTGTGCTTGCACTTGTGTGTGTGGTTTCCTCGTCCTTCTACTCCTCATCCTCTGCTGCTGCCACTACTCCTTCATGTCAGAAAACTGTGATTTGAGAGGAGTTCTGAGGCCCTAATTCTGTAATGCACACCCCTAAAGTACATGTTCTGGAGCACTTGAGAAGCTGAGGCAGGAGGATGACTTGACCCATGAGGGGTGGAAAAGGAGAGAAAGGAAGAAAAAGAGGAGACTGGGAACTAAGAGAGAAGCGGGAGGTCTGAACACACGGCTTTGCCATTGCGTGGCAGTGGGGGATGTACTAGAAACGGAGGAGACTTGCAATAGGCAAGGGAGAGTGGGGATTTCTGGGAGACATGAGACAGCCTCAGCGGAGGCCTGAAGCACAGCAGTCTGCAGAAGCCTTGCGGGGTGGGGTGGGGTAGGAGGAATGTTCATGACAGAGGTGACACTGAAGCAGGAACTGAATCGTGAGTCTCTGAGCACACCTGACCTCAGTTCCTATCTCCAAGAATAGAGTCAGATGTCCACCATCACACCTGATGGTCTAAGTCCAGGCCCCAAAACACACAAGGTAGGGAAAGGCATAACTCAGGCAAGATTTCTGCTCACAACCACCCATAATTCCAAGGAAACCAATGCCTTCTCTGGTCTCCACAGGCAACTGCATACATGTGCACATAACCCTACACAGATACCCACACATAAGGTAACTACAAATAAACTATATTTTTTTTAAAAAAAGAAAAATAATTCCTTGCTTGGTAGATGGCATCTTAACTCATTCCAGTGTGCTGATCGGAACACTGGCCGTAGTACAGAAGAGACTAAACTTGGCTGCTGGGAATTGGTTCTAATACTTTGTCTTATTTAAGCTCCAGAAAGCTGCACTTCCAGACCTGAAGGACCTTGCCCCCAGTTGGCTTTGATTGATAATAAAGAATTGCTGTACAGTCAATGGCTGGGTGAGGAGATGGGGCGGGACTTTTACATTAGATGGGCAAGGGACGGAGGGAGAGGGGAGAGACAGAGAATCACCATGACGGAGAAGCAGAAAGATGAATCTGCATGTAAGAATTGGAAGACCACTTTCCAATTGGGTCTTGGGTAGCAGAGATGAAATATAGATTTTTAAAAATGTTAACTCGGTAATACAGGAGGGGAGTGCTTGCTAGCTGTGGGGAGGTTTAGGGGTGCCCAACTGTTGAGCTAGTCAAGGCATTTCAAAATTGTGTGTGTGTGTGTGTGTGTGTGTGTGTGTGTGTGTGTGTTTCATTTGTGAATCCACAGAGCTCTTGGGTGGGTGCAGCATGGAGCCAAAGCAGTTTAACTAATTTACCACTATACTTGACACAGTGACCTCTCATTGTCTTTAAAGTCAGTTCTCTAGAAGAGTCAATTGCCTGTCAGGCTTTTATGGGCAAAGTAACACACTTCTAGATCATCAACACTTTCTTCTTAAGTCTCTCTTCTCTGGGAAGTACCTCTGACCTTCAGCTGACCTTGGTGGCCAAGTGTGTTCTACCCCACTCTCAGCTATGGTCACTTGAAAAAAGAGCAGATACCTGCCCCAGGCATCGCCATCCTCATATTCATCAGGAGAATATAAATGTTTGCTCATTTACTCAGCAAGTATTCTTTTGTGTGCTCCAGACACTGTTTAAGCCTAGAGAGTATGACCACATCAAGTGACTGAATGATGCACAGAGAGTCCATTGCTCTCCCTGTGTCCAGTGTGGAGCTAAGCACAGCTGCCCGCTTGGTGCTGTTAATTCATGCATAAGTTATGTATGTCACATACATAACAGAAAGAACAATTTTGCTGAAACTTCTGTTTGAGTGCTACTCACACTCTATCCTCTAAGGAAGCCCTGGAATTCCTCCATTTTTCCTTCAATTTGGATCCCCCTTTTTTAATTTTGTTTTGTTAGTTGTTTTATGTTATTTTTTGAGGCAAGGTCTTACTGTGTATTCCAGACTGACCTCAAACTCAGTAGGTAACCCATGCTGACCTGAAATTCATGATCTTCCACACTGCAGTTTCAGGTTTGTACATTCATGCCCTGCTTACCCTTTTTCCCCCAGTGTGGGTTGAACCGAGGGCCTGAAACATGCTAGGCAAGCACATTACCACTAAGCTACATCCCCAGTGCCTATACTCTGTGATAGTTTCCTCATTTTATAAAGTAGAACATATGATCCTTCCTCTTCCAAAATTTGATGATCATAGGATGTGGGTCCAGTGGATATAAGAAAGTGACACCGACATACACACACACACACACACACACACACACACACACACACAAATAAAATGTAGTACAAATTTTGGAGAGATTTTAGGGGAAACACCTCAGAAAAGAGGAGGGGAAACAGAGTAAGCAGAAAGAGTTCTGGGGAATCAAACTCAGGCCACCAGTCTTGGTGGCAAGCATCTTTATCCCTGTGCCATCCAGCTAGCCTTCTCGAATGTCTAATCCTATCTTGGTGTCCTCTTTAGGAGACCAGAGTTGATACCAGGATTGTCCGGTTTTCTATTCTTGTGTAAAAATGACCTTCAAGCCTGCCTCCTGAGAACAGCCATGTATTATTTCCCAAGATTCTGAGACTTAGAGGCTCCTGTGTGGTCCAGATGAACAGTGAGGTAGATGAGTTGGTATGGAAGATTTGCAAGCCTCACTTATGTATCTGTTGTGTCAGAACAGAGACTGCAAAGCTGGGCTCAGCTGGGACTATCAACCCAGCCATAGTGTCTACATGTGACATCTCTGGCATTCAGGACTTTTGTTTTTCTGTTTTAATATGTTTGAATGTTTGCCCTGAGTGTACATATACGCACTATGTGAGTGTCCGGTATCCATGGAAGTAGAAAGCATCAGCTCACATGAAACTGAAGTTAGAGATGGTTATGAACCAGCATGTGAGTGCTGGGAATTGAACATAGGTGCTCTAACCATTGGACTATCTCTCCAGCCCCAGCATCCAGGACTTAATTTGAATATCTCTTTGAATGTTCCTTTGCCTTCATACAGCACCATTCCTACCATACTCTGATGGTAAAAGAAACAACAGACACGTCCAGAATAAAAAAGAGATGGTCAACCAACACTCACAGTTTGAAGCCAGAAGAGCCAAGAAATTCAGAGTGATGCTCTGAACAGCCACACGGGGTCATCCTTCCACTTATGAAAGCACCTGCCATTTAAACCAAGAGGCATTTATGAATTCTAACCAAAAGCAAACTGGCTACAACAATCATGCAGATCCCACCTGGTGCCTCCTAGTTTCTGCCCTCATTTGTCATCATGGCCCAGTTGTCAGTGACAAAAAAGGATGGGGACTTGGTGCTGATGACACTGTCCTGATGAGTCGGTCTCCAGACCAACTTATGAAGGGAGATAGAGCAGATTTGTTGTTCGCACGCTTTTTATTTTTATTCAAATGCAGAAGATGTCACGAGAGGTGACCTCAGCCACAGACTTGCCGGTCATTTGCAGCCTGTGAGACAGCAGCCCTCCTTCCATTTTCTAGAAAGCATAAGGAGGAAGGGGACAGGCATTGTGGCCCACCTCCTCCTAAGGGTCAGCTATGCTCTGCCACTGCCTTCTGAAACTTTCACTGATGAGGAAGAGACAAAGGATTATGGACTGGTGTTGTGTAGGACTATTCTCCCGGGGAAGACTGCCAGCATCTTCAGGAGTTTGGGAGAGCCTTTTCCAGAGCCACCATCACAGCTGTGCTGACTGCTGACAATTCCCCTCTCAACCAGTTGTGTGTATATGGTCCCAGTGGGGAGGAGGAAGAGTATACAGGAGAGGAAGCAGTGGGGAGAGGGTTCCCTCTGCCTCCACATGGGGCATCATCCTCTATGCTGAGCATAGACCGTCCCCCAGAGCTGTGTTAGGCCACCCATGCTCCTACCTACACCCCTCTCCTTGGTCTGCAGGGTTCCCAGAATGAACGTTAGTGGACTCACACCTCACTCAGCCTGTTTTGGGAAGAGAGGGGGACATTGCTTACAGCTCCCACAGGGAAAGAACTTTAGGAACAGCTGTGAATGTAACTTGATGGTAAAGTATTTGCCTACAGTATAAGGTCGTGGATTTAATTCCCAGTACAAAAGGGGGTCAGTGGGAGTAATAATGAAGTCCAGTGAGTTAAGTGGTAAAGGAACAGTGTGAAGCTAGGAACGCAAGTCCT